>JAGDQO010000419.1:0-468974 GCA_018342035.1 Solanum appendiculatum
ATAACCATATCGAGGGGTTTGTACCTTGGTCCCTAACTCGGGGGGTGGTAGGCCGTGTAACCATATTGAGGGGTTTGTACCTCTTTCGCCTCTCCAAGGGGGTGGTAGGCCTTGGAAATACTATATTGATGGTCACTCGCCACACATGTACTACGTCCCACTAAATATGATTTTTATGTAAGCATCATTATACATACTATTTTATTAATATGCTATCTATTGGTATGATTACGCATTTTTCCTATGATGTCCATCTAATGTAGCCTTGCATTGCATCCCATATACTTAGTACATTCAAATGTACTAACGCATACTCTATGCCTACATGATGTCACCATGTAGGGACCGGAGCACCGCTTGACCATCCTCCTCTGCGTGGCTAGTACGATTTTCTATAGTGGTTATTGGTGAGTCCTCCATTTCGGGGACGTTGCTCATGATCTTTTGCTATGTATAAAATTTTTCCTTTCTAGTTATGTTTTGACTATGAGGGTGAGCCCGGTAGTTTGTCTTGGCCCCCGCTAAGTACTCATGTTTAGAGGTGGTGTTGGACAAGTTGTGTATTATGCTTGAGCTTGACTCATCTATGGTATTTATGTATCATTTCTTTTTTTTTTCCTTGCTCCCTTAGTCCCGATTTCCCCCTTGATTATGCTTATCGCTTATGGTCATTTAATTGCTTCCACGACCAAGTATGTGTAATGATACGCTATGAGGCTTGTTTGGGGTTCCTTCGGGTTCCCCATTCGCCGGTCACATCTAGGCCCTAGGCTTGGGTCGTGACAAACTTGGTATCAGAGCCCTAGGTTGAATGATCCTCGAAGTCCAACACACCGCGTTGATTAGAGTTCGATTCATGGTTGTGTTGTGCACCACAACTATGAGTAGGAGGCTATGAGACGTTTTAGGAAATGTTTCCCTTCTCCATGTTCTAAGTCGTGCTGTAGAGTTGAATTAAGTTCTTCCCTAACGGTTGTTCTTTGCTAGGCTAGATCATGCCTAATACAAGAGGAAGACAAGCCCGCGCACCCGAGGAACAACCGACCAATGGGGATCTTCGGGATGCCCTTACTTTATTTGCACAAGCTATGGCTAATCAAGCCAACCACGGGACCCAAGCCCCTCAGGCTCCTACCCGGCATCTCGGGTGAGAGACTTCGTGCGGATGAATCCCCCAGAATTCTATGGGTCTAAGTTAGATGAAGACCCTCAAGAGTTCATTGATGAAGTCCACAAGATATTAGCTATCATGGGCGTGAGGTCAGAAGATAAGGCGGAGTTGGCGGCCTACCAACTAAAAGGAGTGGCCCAAATATGGTACAACCAATGGAAGAGAGAGAAGGGGGCAAACTATGTGGTGCCTTGGGAAGAGTTCAAAACGGCTTTCCTTAATCGATTCTTTTCTCTAGAGCTTAGGGAAGCCAAATTGGTGGAGTTCATGAATTTAAAACAAGGATCTATGAGTGTGAGGGAGTATGCCCTCAAGTTTAACCAACTTTCAAGATATGCTCCATACTTGGTTGCCGACTCACGGTCTAGAATGAATAAATTCGTGATGGGTGTGTCCGACCTATTGAGTGAAGAATGCCGGTCCGCAATGTTGATTAGTGACATGGACTTGTCCCGCTTGATGGTCTATGCCGAACAAATGGAGGAGGAGAAGTTGAGGAAGAGGAGGGGTCATGAGGCCAAGAGGGCCCGTTTTGAAGGCAAGTTCCAAAGTCGAAGGGGAGGCCGATTTCATCAAGGCCAAGGGTCTTCTCATGCGCCCCATAGGGGGTTTGCCAATGACGTTCCAAGGGCCCAAGGTGTTGGTGGTATGGGTCCTAGTGATGTATGTCCGAAGTGTGGTAAGGGCCATGGTGGCCCGTGTTTGAGAAATACCAGTGCTTGCTATAGTTGTGGGGAAATGGGGCACAAGGCAATGGATTGTCCCCGAAATCGCAACAAGGGTAAGGAGGTCCGTCCACAAGGTGCCAATGCGGTTCCTTTGGGGAGAGGGGGCCGACAAGATGGTTCCCCAAGGCACAATCGATTTTATGCTTTGCATGGGAGGCAAGGGGTCGATGAAGTCCCCGATGTCGTTAACGGTATGTTGAAAATCTTTGACTTGGATGTATATGCACTAATTGATCTGGGTGCCTCTCTTTCTTTTGTCACCCCCTTTATTGCCAAAAAGTTTCATGTTGAGCCCGACTCGTTGCGTGAGTCATATAAGGTGTCTACTCCTATTTGGTGCATATATTGTTGCTAGGAAGGTCTATAGAAATTGTCCTATTTGCATCTTGCATAAAATATTTCCTTTGATCTGTTTGAATTGAACATGGTTCGATTTTGATTTGTTCTTGGGATGGATTGGTTGCATGCCATACTATGCTTCTAATTGATTGGTAGAACCCCTAGGGTCAAGTTCCAATTCCCAAGTGAAACCCATTCTTGAGTGGGAAAAAGCCAATAATGTGATAGTCAAGGTAGATTCATCTCTTGCATTAAAAAGCCCGTAAGTTGATACTCTAAAAGGTGTCTCTAATTCAACCTTTGTGAAAGGGTTAAGGGATGTGGAGTCCAAAACCTTCTTATCAAAATTCCGGTTCCGGTCGTAAATGAATTCATTGATGTCTTTCCTAATGACCTTCCGTGTCCTCCCGAAAGGGAAATAGATTTGTGGCATAGAACTCCTCCCGATACTATCAACCATTTCTATTACCCCCTTACCAGTATAGCCCCGCGGAGTTAAAGGAGTTGAAAAGAACAATAAGAGGGACTTGTTGAGAAGGGTTTTTATTCAAGGCCTAGCCAATCACCATGGGGTGCACCGGTGTTGTTTGTGAAGAAGAAAAATGGGTCCCTTAGGATGTGTATCGATTACCGGCAACTCAATAGGGTCACCGTCAAGAATAAATATCCTCTTCCTAGGATTGATAACTTGTTCGACCAATTGCAAGGGGCTAGCCACTTCTCTAAGATTGATCTTCGGTTCGGGTATCATCAAGTGAAGGTGAGGGAGGGTGACATTCCCAAGACAGCCTTCCGGACTAGGTATGGACATTATGAATTTGTGGTCATGTCCTTTGGGTTGACCAATACACCGGCTACCTTCATGGACCTAATGAATAGGGTCTTTAAAACCTACCTTGATTCCTTTGTTGTGGTCTTCATTGATGATATTTTAATCTATTCGCATAGTGAGGAAGAACATACGGGTCACTTGAGGGTTGTGTTGCAAAGATTAAGAGAGGAGAAGTTGTATGCCAAGTATGAAAAGTGTGAATTTTGGCTGAGGGAGGTTGCCTTCCTAGGTCATGTGGTGTCGGGGGATGGTATTAAGGTAGACCCTAAGAAGACCGATGTGATTAGAAATTTGCCTAGGCCATTGACCCCGTCGGATATTAGGAGCTTCTTGGGCTTAGCGGGTTACTACCGGAGATTTGTGAATGGGTTTTCTTCTATTGCTTCTCCCATGACTAAGTTGAGACAAAAGAAGGCTAACTTTGAGTGGACCGAAGAGTGCGAAAGGAGTTTTCAAACCTTGAAAGATAAACTTGTGTCCGCTCCTATATTGTCACTACCGGATGGGCTTGAGGGATTTGTTGTGTATTGTAATGCTTCTAGAGTTGGCTTGGGTTGTGTCCTAATGCAAAATGGTAAGGTGATAGCCTATGCTTCTAGACAACTCAAAGTGCATGAAAAGAACTATCCTACGCATGATCTTGAATTAGCCGCGGTGGTGTTTGCTTTAAAAAAAACTTTAAAGATTTGGCTGTCCATTATTGTATGGGTAACATGTTCGAATGTGTTCACCGATCATAAAGAGCCTCCAATAATGTCTTCGACACCAAAAAGATCTCACTTGAGACAAAGAAGGTGGCTAGAATTTCTTAAAGATTATGATATGAGTGAGCATTATCATCCCGTAAAGCTAATGTGGTGGCGGAGTCGTGTTAGTGTGTCTATGGTAGCCCTACTCAATGTTTATATTGGTGATAGGGAAAATGGCTAGGGAGTCATCGGTTGGCTAGGTTGGGGGTTAACGTTGGAAGAGGTTGGTAATGGTGTGTGGTCGTTGTTGATGGTGCTAGTCTTCCTTGGTGATGAGGTGAATAAGCAAAACAAGAAATTGATCTCCTTTGTTTGAATTGAAGGCCTTGGTGAAAGAGGGCAAGGTGGAAGTTTTCTCCCAAGGGGAGATGGTGCCCTTAGGTACCAAGGTAGGTTGTGTGTGCCTTGTGTTGATGGTTTGAGGGAGAAAATTCTTGAGGAGGCTCATAATTCTTCCTACTCCATCCACCCCGGTTCCACCAAATGTATAGAGATTTGAGGGATGTGTATTGGTGGGGAGGCATGAAGAAGGACATTGCCAAATTCGTCTCCGGTTGTCATAGTTGTCAACAAGTCAAGGCCGAACATCAAAGGCCGGGTGGTCTAACCCAAGACATACAGATTCCTACTTGGAAGTGGGAAGAAATTAATATGGATTTTGAAGTTGGTTTACCCAAGACTAGAAAAGGTTTTGATTCTATTTGGGGTGGTGGGGTGATAGGATGCACAAAATCGCTCATTTTCTACCGGTAAAGACAACATATGGGGCGGAAGATTATGCAAGGTTATATATTCAATGACTTGGTAAGGTTGGCATGGGATTCCTCTATCCATCATATCGACCGTGGTACCAATTTACTTCACACTTTTGGAAGTCTGTTTCAAAGGGCGTCTAGGTACGAGAGTCAAGCTTTCTACGGCCTTTCACCCGCAAACGGATGGACAAGCCGAAAGGACTATCCAAACACTTGAGGATATGCTTAGGGCTTGTGTATTGGAGCTTAAGGGTAGTTGGGATGATCATCTTCCATTGATTGAGTTTTCCTATAACAATAGCTATCATTCTAGCATTGGTATGGCTCTTTTTGAGGCTCTCTATGGGAGGCGTTGTAGATCACCGGTTGGGTGGTTTGAGGTTGGTGAGGTGGCCTTGTTAGGACCAGACCTAGTTATGGAGGCTCTTGAGAAGGTTAGGATGATTAGAGAAAGATTGAAGATGGCCCAAAGTCGCCAAAAGTCCTATGCCGATGTGAGGAGAAGGGCTCTTGAATTCCGAGTTGGTGATTGGGTTTATTTGAAGGTGACACCCATGAAGGGTGTGGTTCGTTTGGGTAAGAAGGGCAAGTTGAGCCCAAGATACGTGGGTCCTTATAAGGTGATGAGGAGAATTGGCAAGGTAGCTTATGAGTTGGAATTGCCTAGCGAGATGGATTTGGTTCATCCGGTATTTCATGTGTCTATGTTGAGGAAGTGTGTGGGTGATCCGAATGCCATTGTGTCTCTTGATGTTGTGGGTGTTGTTGAAGATAATTTGACCTATGAAGAGGTTCCGGTCCAGATTTTAGATAGACAAGTGAAGAGATTGAGAAACAAAGATGTGGCTTCCATTAAAGTCCTTTGGAGAAATCAACAAGTTGAAAGTGCTACTTGGGAGGCCGAAGCGGACATGCAAAGGCAATATCCTTATCTTTTCCACTCCACTCGAGCCTAAGGTATTGATCTAAGCCCTTTATAAAATCTCAGGTCTTAAGTTCAGCCCCCATGTCATTGCATACATTCATGTTTAAGTTGACAAGTTCATTGTGGTTTTACAACTATGTTGAGGTTTTGAAATAAGGTGTAAGTGCATTGTTGCATCCTTATGTGGGCTGAAATTGCCATGTTTGTGTCTCTCATGTACGTTTCTTTAACATTCGGGGACGAATGTTCCCAAGGGGGAGATATTGAAACGACCCCAAAAATGCCCGAAAATGTGCTTCGGAAACACCTATAATTGTAATTTCCATATATCTCAAAATCCGTGCATGATTTCGGAAATTCGACTTCATATTCTTATTTGTGGGGTCAAATTGAGTGGGAAATGGGTCTAACCCAAATTTTAGAGCAACCGTATCAAAAATTCGAAAATCGCAAAAATTGCGATTTGGAGGGTCAACTTTAAAGGGCATATCTCTTAGCACACAAGGAACTGGAAGGGCTGCAAACTATTAAATTAAAGCTCTTTGAGTTAGCTTTCCAACACACTTGGTTTCACCTTAGTCCGAGTTAGGATGAGGGAGTTATGACCATTTCGTAAAAACCTGTCCCTGTGCAAGATTGCAATTTCGCAGTGAGCTATTTTTTATTAAGGCGGGTTGGAGACGTTTTTTTTTTATAAAAAGGGGATATGTCCCAATACTTAGTCATTTTTCTTAAAACTCCAAAAAACACTCTCTAAGCCCTCTCTCAAAAATTCCACAAGATCTCAACCAAATTCAAAACATCTAAAGTTCTAATTCCGGAATTCAGAGACTCAATAATCGCTTCGATTCTCCATTCCAATCTTCAATCAAGGATTCTCCAAAATTGAGGTAATGTGGGTTTGATTGTGGAAACCTTCTCTTTCCAGCAAGTCCCAACCAAATTTATCCTCTATTTCTACTTCAAGTTTATGGGTCCTTTGATTATTTTTAACTCTTGAATTAATGGAATTACTACTACACACGCCTATTAATGGTCCAGTTTTGCATTTATCATTGAAATGGAATTATTATGTGATGTTTAATGGTTTTTTACAATGCTTCCATGATCAAAGTGTAATGAAAAAGGTGATATTATATGTATGTGTTGGTGGGCTGATTTATATGGATTTTGGAATTGGTTTGAATTAGTATTCTTGAAATACATGATTTCATTTACATGAACAATTGCCCACCATGTGTTTGATAAAATGCCATTTATAGAATTCTTAGGAAAGGGAAGGTCCAAGGTACGTCCTATGAGACGGATGGTTATGTAATTACTGAAATGATGATGAAATGGACACATGTATATGATTTTCTCTAAATAAGTGTTGTGAGTCGACCATGCCTAGTACGGGGGGTAGTAGGCCCGTATAACCATATCGAGGGGTTTGTACTTTGGTTGCCTAGTACGGGGGGTAGTAGGCACGTATAACCGTATCGAGGGGTTGGTACCTTGGTTGCCTAGTACGGGGGGTAGTAGGCCCGTATAACCATATCGAGGGGTTTGTACCTTGGTCCCTAGCTCGGGGGGTGATAGGCCCGTGTAACCATATTGAGGGGTTTGTACCTCTTTCGCCTCTCCAAGGGGGTGGTAGGCCTTGGAAATACTATATTGAAGGTCACTCGCCACACATGTACTACGTCCCACTAAATATGATTTTTATGTAAGCATCATTATACATATCATTTCAATAAATATGCTATCTATTGGGTATGATTACGCATTTTTCCTATGATGTCCATCTAATTAGATTGCTTGCATCCATAATCACTAGTACACTCAATGTAAACTAAACGCATACTCTATGCCTACATGATGTCAACATGTAGGGACCGGAGCACCGCTTGACCATCCTCCTCCGCGTGGCTAGTACGATTTTCTATAGTGGTTATTGGTGAGTTCTCCATTTCGGGGACGTTGCTCATGATCTTTTGCTATGTATAAAACTTTTCCTTTCTAGTTATGTTTTGACTATGAGGGTGAGCCCGGTAGTTTGTCTTGGCCCCCGCTAAGTACTCATGTTTAGAGGTGGTGTTGGACAAGTTGTGTATTATGCTTGAGCTTGACTCCTCTATGGTATTTATGTATCATTTCTTTTTTTTGCTCCCTTAGTCCCGATTTCCCCCTTGATTATGCTTATCGTTTATGGTCATTTAATTGCTTCCGCGACCAAGGATGTGTAATGATACGCTATGAGGCTTGTTTGGGGTTCCTTCGGGTTCCCCATTCGCCGGTCACATCTAGGCCCTAGGCTTGGGTCGTGACATTAATGTGAACTTGTTTAAGGAGAGACAGAAACTTACCGAAGGATTCGCCCTCGTTCTGCTTTTTGAACTTTTGAGGAAACGGAGGGGGTGGTTTTATTTGAGGAACAATCCTCTCAACATTCGCATCTTGAACCACTTCTTCGGGTTTCTTTTCTTCTCTCACTGCCTCAAAACTTCTCTTCTTTGGAGCTAGTTCTTCCAGTTGTAATCCACTCCTTGTGCTAACCGCCTTCAGTTGCCTTGGGTTAGAATCCGTGTTACCCGGAAGATCTCCAGGAGGACGCACATTGACTGCATTAGCCAATTGTGCGAACTGCCTTTCCAGATTTTTCAGCGCTAATTGGGTGTTTCTCAACTCTTCTCCTAACTTGTTGTTGATTTCTGTACTTAGCTTTTGGAACAACTCCTCCTTAGTCATGCCCCCTTACTTCGCACCTTGATTATTTGGCTGTTGAAATTGTTGTCCATTACCTTGTGGTCTGTATTAGTTCTGCCCTTGAGACTGATTTTGATGTTGATTCTGATTTCCACCCCATGAGAAGTTTGGGTGGTTCCTCCAACTTGAGTTATACGTGTTCCCATAATTCTGCGTACCTCCACCTCTTTGGGCATTCCCCACTTCATCACCCCTGTCAACATCACAGATAACAGAAGAATCATAATAGGGGGGAGGGGGAAGGGAATAAGAGTTAGGACAACCATTCAAATGACCAAATTGATCACCACATATATGACAAATAGGACACTCGATATCCAAGTGGGGTCCATTACAATAATTACAAGGATACTTCTCACCAAACCACGATTTATCCCAATCAGTCATATCAATAAGAGTACCAAATTATTCAAAGGAAAAAAATTTTAATTGTGTAGAAAAAAAAAATTAACTAAAAAAGTTAAAAATAAATAAAAAGAAAAAGTATAACCTAAAAGAATAGTTAATTTCTAAGTCCCCGGCAGCGGCGCCAAAACTTGTTGCTTCCAATTGCACACGCAAGTGTACGTGGTCGCAGAAGTAATAAGTGGCTCTTTAAGAACCGGAATATCGAACCCACAGAGACTTGTCAATTAACTATTTACTAAATTATACTAGTCTAATTATTTATTTAAGAGTGTCAAAAGAACTAAAATAGTGCAAGAATTAAATACTAAGATTAACTTACAGTGATTGAGACAATTCCAGGGCTGCAGCATGCATAGGGTTTCATGTATCGCATCTCATGTAATGAATTAACTAAGGTTATCAAATTACTGATTTACAGGGTTGATTTTATGATCATGATCTCTCGACCCCTAATCGCCTACTCCAACTAGCTGTCTAACTACATCATTGAGCGGGGATAGGCAGTCCTAATTGGCGAGCATTTATATTTCATCCTGTTTCGTAACCAAGCGAGGTGTTCGTCCGGGCGTCACTCCTAAACACGAATCTAAACAAAGTTAGAACAAGCTCTTTGCATTCTTTGGTCTATCTACCTCTTTATCTCTCGAGTCCAAGAATAGACAATAAATTTATTTCTATGGTGATCAAGCATGAAATACTAAAACAAGAATACAAAAGTAATTTAAACGATAACCAACATTAATTCAAAACAATAGATGTTCAACAATTACCCATGGCCGCAGCCCCAGAACAAGGGTCTTTAGCTACTAATACCTAAGAAAAAGAAGAAGAAAAGAATCCTAAAAAGTATTGACAATTTTTTCTTACAAAGTGTCTTCCTTCAAAATATATTCTCTTCCCCCGTAAGTCTTTTTTTTCTTGAAATAATTATTTCTATGGACTATTTATAGATGTAGAAAACCCTGAATAAAATAACTGAGTCCAAAACAAATTAGGAACCCAAAACCAAAACGGAATTGGATTCCTACGTCCGCGTGAACACCGCCTCAATTTGTGTGTCTTCGATTTCTTGCCGCGTGGGAATCCTCTAATTTGCAACAAACCGTTTGAATATGTATATATATAAATATAATATAATATTCAATTTAATCCATTAAGCTACCTGCTTGATTTTCTTCTTCAACCTTCCATCTTTAATTCGTTTTAGCTCCAAACTTCTTCAACTTTACACCAATTTAATCCTACAAATAAAATACACTATTTAGCTGAAACGACCCCAAAAATGCCCGAAAATGTGCTTCGGAAACACCTATAATTGTAATTTCCATATATCTCAAAATCCGTGCATGATTTCGGAAATTCGACTTCATATTTTTATTTGTGGGGTCAAATTGAGTGGGAAATGGGTCTAACCCAAATTTTAGAGCAACCGTATCAAAATTCGAAAATCGCAAAAATTGCGATTTGGAGGGTCAACTTTAAAGGGGCATATCTCTTAGCACACAAGGAACTGGAAGGGCTGCAAACTATCAAATTAAAGCTCTTTGAGTTAGCTTTCCAACGCACTTGGTTTCACCTTAGTCCGAGTTAGGATGAGGGAGTTAGGACCATTTTCGTAAAACCTGTCTGTGCAGATTTGCAATTTCCAGTGAGCTTTTTTTTTAGGCGGGTTGGAGACGTTTTTTATAAAAAGGGGATATGTCCCATACTTAGTCATTTTTCTTAACTTCAAAAACACTCTCTAAGCCCTCTCCAAAAATTCCACCAAGATCTTCAACCAAATTCAAACATCTCAAGCTCTAATTCCGGATTCAAGACTCAATCTCAAGCTTCGATTCTCCATTCCAATCTTCATCAAGGATTCCCCAAAGTTGAGGTATGTGGGTTTGATTGTGGAAACCTTCCTTTCCACAAGTCCAACCATTTATCCTCTATTTCTACTTCAAGTTTATGGGTCCTTATGATCATTTATGAACTCTTGAATTATGGAATTACTACTACACACCCTATTATGGTCCATTTTGCATATTATCATGAAATGGAATTATTATGTGTTGTTTATGGTTTACATGCTTCCATGATCAAATTATGAAGGTTGATATATATATGTATGTTGTTGGTGGGCTGATTTATATGGATTTTGAAATTGGTTGGACTTAGTATTCTTGAAATACATGATTTCATTTACATGAACAATTGTCCACCTTGTGTTTGATAAAATGCACATTTATAGAATTCTTAGGAAAGGGAAGGTCCAAGGTACGTCCTATGAGTCGGATGGTTATGTAATTACTGAAATGATGATGAAATGGACACATGTATATGATTTTCTCTATATAAATGTTGTGAGTCGACCAAGCTAGTACGGGAGGTAGTAGGCCCGTATAACCGTATCGAGGGGTTGGTACCTTGGTGGCCTAGTACGGGGGGTAGTAGGCCGTATAACCGTATCGAGGGGTTGGTACCTTGGTTGTCTAGTACGGGGGGTAGTAGGCCCGTATAACCATATCGAGGGGTTTGTACCTTGGTCCCTAGCTCGGGGGGTGGTAGGCCCGTGTAACCATATTGAGGGGTTTGTACCTTTTTCGCCTCTCCAAGGGGGTGGTAGGCCTTGGAAATACTATATTGATGGTCACTCGCCACACATGTACGTTCTTTAACAATCGGCGGACGAATGTTCCCAAGGGGGAGATATTTGAAACGCACCCCCAAAAAAATGCCCGAAAATGTGCTTCGGAAACACCTATAATTGTAATTTCCATATATCTCAAAATCCGTGCATGATTTCGGAAATTCGACTTCATATTCTTATTTGTGGGGTCAAATTGAGTGGGAAATGGGTCTAACCCGAATTTTAGAGCAACCGTATCAAAATTCGAAAATCGCAAAAATTGCGATTTGGAGGGTCAACTTTAAAGGGGCATATCTCTTAGCACACAAGGAACTGGAAGGGATGCGACCTATCAAATTAAAGCTCTTTGAGTTAGATTTCCAACGCACTTGGTTTCACCTTAGTCCGAGTTAGGATGAGGGAGTTATGACCATTTTCGTTAAAACCTGTCTGTGCAGATTTGCAATTTCCAGTGAGCTTTTTTTTTAGGCGGGATTGGAGACGTTTTTTTTATAAAAAGGGGATATGTCCCATACTTAGTCATTTTTCTTAACTCCAAAAACACTCTCTAAGCCCTCTCCAAAAATTCCACCAAGATCTTCAACCAAATTCAAACATCTCAAGCTCTAATTCCGGATTCAAGACTCAATCTCAAGCTTCGATTCTCCATTCCAATCTTCATCAAGGATTCTCCAAAGTTGAGGTATGTGGGTTTGATTGTGGAAACCTTCCTTTCCACAAGTCCAACCATTTATCCTCTATTTCTACTTCAAGTTTATGGGTCCTTATGATTATTTATGAACTCTTGAATTATGGAATTACTACTACACACCCTATTATGGTCCATTTTGCATATTTTCATGAAATGGAATTATTATGTGATGTTTATGGTTTACATGCTTCCATGATCAAATTATGAAGGTGATATATATATGTATGTTGTTGGTGGGCTGATTTATATGGATTTTGGAATTGGTTGGACTTAGTATTCTTGAAATACATGATTTCATTTACATGAACAATTGCCCACCTTGTGTTTGATAAAATGCCCATTTATAGAATTCTTAGGAAAGGGAAGGTCCAAGGTACGTCCTATGAGTCGGATGGTTATGTAATTACTGAAATGATGATGAAATGGACACATGTATATGATTTTCTCTATATAAGTGTTGTGAGTCGACCAAGCCTAGTACGGGGGTAGTAGGCCCGTATAACCGTATCGAGGGGTTGGTACCTTGGTTGCCTAGTACGGGGGGTAGTAGGCCCGTATAACCGTATCGAGGGGTTGGTACCTTGGTTGCCTAGTACGGGGGTTAGTAGGCCCGTATAACCGTATCGAGGGGTTTGTACCTTGGTCCCTAGCTCGGGGGGTGGTAGGCCCGTGTAACCATATTGAGGGGTTTGTACCTCTTTCGCCTCTCCAAGGGGGTGGTAGGCCTTGGAAATACTATATTGATGGTCAGTCGCCACACATGTACTACGTCCCACTAAATATGATTTTTATGTAAGCATCATTATACATATCATTTCATTAATATGCTATCTTTTGGGTATGATTACGCATTTTTCCTATGATGTCCATCTAATGTAGCATTGCATTGCATCCCATATACTTAGTACATTCAAATGTACTAACGCATACTCTATGCCTACTTGATGTCACCATGTAGGGACCGGAGCACCGCTTGACCATCCTCCTCCGCGTGGCTAGTACGATTTTCTATAGTGGTTATTGGTGAGTCCTCCATTTCGGGGACGTTGCTCATGATCTTTTGCTATGTATAAAACTTTTCCTTTCTAGTTATGTTTTGACTATGAGGGTGAGCCCGGTAGTTTGTCTTGGCCCCCGCTAAGTACTCATGTTTAGAGGTGGTGTTGGACAAGTTGTGTATTATGCTTGAGCTTGACTCATCTATGGTATTTATGTATCGTTTCTTTTTTTTTTCTTGCTCCCTTAGTCCCGATTTCCCCCTTGATTATGCTTATCGCTTATGGTCATTTAATTGCTTCCGCAACCAAGGATGTGTAATGATACGCTATGAGGCTTGTTTGGGGTTCCTTCGGGTTCCCCATTCGCCGGTCACATCTAGGCCCTAGGCTTGGGTCGTGACATTAGCACAATCCATAAAATCCATGCTAAAAAAGGATAAATATAAATAATAAATATGAGGCAATTAATGATAAGAAAATATATTTTTGGCCTCAGATCAGGTCCCGTGGTTCCTGTTTGACTCCAAAATTAGCCCGTGTCTATTTTGTGTGTTTTTTATGTACGAACGACCGTACTAACGTTGTGATTTGATTTTTAATAGCATGGAAGCGTTTGAAGGTCGTTCTAAAAGGAAAAGTTCTGGCCGTGTATTTTGAGAGCACGTAGTCAGCCTACAGGTAGGCTACTACTTCCTTTCTATTTAGATTGAGCTTGAATGTATAAATGGATGTTGATTAGATTATATTGGGGGAGGGTACCTAGTTATTCTTATTTCTCTTCTTAGATGCCATATTTTAGGATTGATCGACATTGTTTTGGGTTTAGTACTATGCTTGTTGCATGCTTTTGTGTATTAATTGTGTTATTATTTTAGTAATGAGCATGTTCGACCTTAGTTCAGGATTAGACTAGTGTTCCATTAGACTTGCGATCCTTGTAGCCTTGTTTTGTCTTCAACGTCATTTCGAACAGACTAGATCCTTGTAGGCTGGAATAGCAGACTTGAGAAACTCTAATTTGCAACGAATTTGGGGTCTTTCGGGGTTGTCCGATGCTTTGTGTTAGTTAATTGTTTGAATTTTGCATGTTGATTGGTTGTGGCTGTTTTGAGCCGCGGATTGTGTTCCTTTTGGAAACACAAGTTTGGGGCATTGATTAGGTCCTCTTGATGGAGTCAATTCTTGAAATTCCAATGTGGGTCCCATAATTCCCATTTGACTCTTAAATTTGCCCATTTCTGTGTTGTGTGTTTTTTGTGTTTCAATGACCGTACTAGCATTGTGATCCTATTTTTGATAGCATGGCAACGTTCCGAGACCATTTGAAAAGGAAAATATCTAGCCTTATGATTTGGAGCACGCGCGATTGGCCTACAGGTAGGCTATGGCTTCCTTTCTATTTAGATTGAGCTTGAATGTGTAAATGCATATTGAATAGAATGAATTGGGGGCGGGTACCTAGTTATTCTTATTTCTCTTCTTAGATACCATGTTTTAGGATTGATCGGCATTGTTACGGTATAGTACCATGCTAGTTGGGGTTTATGTGTGTTGTTGCATGCTGTTGTGTATTAATTGTGTTATTATTTTTGTAATGAGCAGTTCAGTCTTAGTTCACAATTAGGCTAGTGTTTCCTTAGACTTGCAATCCTTCGAGCCTTGTTTTGTCTCCGATGTTGTTTCCGACGGACTAGATCTTTGTAGATTGGAATAGCAAACTTGAGTCTGATAACGTGTGCCTTAGTTAGGGCAATTACACAGCTTGTTAGATCATCTGTTCTCTCCCACTTTTTCTGCGGTTCAGATGCATTATTGGAGGTTTTGTGCTTTCACGGCGACATGGGATTGGATTGTTCTAGGCTTGGAGCCTTCTGTTGATTTTTTAAGGGTGGACGTCGTTCCACGATTACTTGGTACTGATATTAAAGATCCTCTTCAGAGTTGACACACCCTCGAGTTACTCTTGCTAGTTGGGCAGCTTACATCCCAGGGAGTAGACTGGCTGGCTAGGTAGCCTTGATATATGAGATCCTCTTCGGAGTCGACACGCCCACGGGTAACTCTTGCTAGCTGGGCTAGGGGTGGATTGGCTGGCTAGGCGGCCTATATTGATTGTATTGATTGTCACTCTTGCTAGCTAGGCTGGGAGTTGACTAGATATGGTAGTTACTTGGGCTAGGAGCCCACCGTTCGCTTCGTGGTATTCTTCTTTTAGCAGACTTAGATATTCTGTGTACCTGTCAGGCTTGTAGGGGTTCATTCGGGTTTTATTTAAACCTGCACAAAAGCGTACCTTCTGGTGTTATGGGTCCCAGTTAGGTTTAGTTAGATGTACTTAGATTTACTTTCGGTATGCTCGTGTGCTTTCTTTCATATCCGCTTTGACCTTTATTTGTGTCTAAATTTTATATTTTCTTATTGTTTTTACCTTTCTTGCTCAGTCGACCTATGATGCCTACTATGTACCTTTATGTTGGTACTCATGTTATACTCTGCATTTGTTCTGTGATGCAGGTCCTAGTACCAGCTACCGGCGGTGATTGTTCGTGCCATCTTTTGTAGCTTTTGAGATCGGAGACATGGGTGAGTATTTGGCGTTCTAGATCAGCCTATCTCATTTTGTGTATATGTTTAGCTACTTTTTTTGCCTTTAAGAAGGATTGTTGTGGTCCACCTTTTTGACTTGTATTTTCATATTAGACAGCTATGTACTTGTGACTTCAAGGTTCTGAAAGGGATTCGCTTGTATATAGATTTATGCTTGCTTCTGCTTCTGTCTTATTTTATTTTATAGTGTGAATTCTGTTTAGTTTTACCCTTATATTCATTACTTGTCGTTCTGAGTATGGGTTGGCTTACCTACTGGTGGGTTATAGTAGGTGCCATCATGACTCGAGAAATTGGGTCTTGATAGAAGTGTCCTGAACCAGTACCTCGGATGAGAGTAATACATTTGTAGGTGCACAATCATAAGGGCAGTCTTCAAAGAAATCAACATAATTGACATTTGAAGTTTGTGAGTTTGAATTCTTCAGTTCAAGCTGTGCACATGCAAAAGGAAAAACATGTACTTTGAAAACTTCATCTCTATTAACAAAGAACTTTTTCTTTGAATGTCCATCAATAAATGTCCCTTATGATTTTTAGAGTATCCTATAAGAACTGCAGGCTTAGCTCTTCGTGCAATCTTGTCACCCTTGGGAACTACTGAAGAATCACATAAACAATCAATTACCCTTAAATGAGATGATGAATGAGTCTTAAAGTGTAGCATCTCATATTGGATTTTCCCATTCACAACTGAAGAAAGTAGTCTATTTTTTAGATACAGTGCAATTATGACACACTTACCCCAAAATCTAATAGGCATGCAAGACTGAAATCTGATGGCCCTAAATATATTCGATATGTGTCTATGTTTCCTCTAATATTATTCTGTTGTGGCGTATGAGGGAAGTTACTCTCATGTAATATGCTCATATCTTGAAATAAGTCTTTGCGTCAAAAGTTAAAGAACTTTGTGCCATTGTCTGATCTTACAACCTTCACACGTGCGCCATATTGAGTCTTTATCAGTAAGAAAAGAATTTTGATTGCTGCAATTGTCTCATATGTAAGCTGCAACAGATGAACCCATGTATTTCTACTACAATCATCAACAATTGTCAAGAATTAATGCTTCTTATCAAATATGGGAGTCCTATATGGACCCCAAAGATCCAGGTACACAACATCAAAAGACTTAGATGCTCTAAAGTCACTGTTAGAATATGATAGTATATAGAATCCTACTTGGAAAAGGATTTATAGTTGTTGGACTTCCCATACTCCTTATTTTAAAACTCAAGATGAATGAAGTGCGCCCAAGCCTGTAAAAGAATGAAGCACACAGGAGACCCTAGTCCTATCGGCCTAAGTTTTGGTGGGAAGAACCCACACTTGTGAGAAGATGCACGTACTCGACAAAATAGGTTAGTGAGTTTGTTCCCATACTACAGTTTAAAAAATAGGAAATGAGAAGAATACTTAAGACAAAAGAAACTGCTCCTATAAGAGAAGAGACTTATAAGTTAGTTCAAAAAGAGTTAAAACCAACATAGGAAAAGAAAATCAAATGATTGTGTATACCTTATATGTAGCTAAAATTGTACCCATTATTAATTGCTTCAATGTTTTTAAATATTATTATGGTGATACCAATATACCACCTAAGGTTCATCGAATGTTAAGTCAATAACCTTACTCTATGATTGATTGTGGGCTCTGTTGTTCTTAGCATATCCAAATGTTTGGTCATTTCCTATTTTTTCCATCACTAGGTTGAGTCTGTAGGTTGATGTTGCGGATTATGGCAAGGATGAGTTCTATGATCCATTAAGGGAAAATAATAGAAAACCAGAGGATTCAATGAAGGATTTTGGAAGAACATCTACTGAAATCACAGCAAAACCATATAGAGATATTGCTATTCATTTTCTGGGCAAGGAATGTACATCTTACAAGAAAGTCTTGATGCAAGAATTTTCGGTCTCCAAAATTATTTATGTTTCTTCGGTTAGTATGCCTTTTTTAATCTTTATACACATGCTATTGAACTACTTACAAATTTTCCAAATAAGATGATCTTAGTTGATCCTTCGTTAGTGGTCTTCTTATTGTTCAAGGTATAAGGGTGTGTTTGCTATGGAGAAAAACCTTTTTCAGTATTTTTCAATTTTCTCATGTTGATTGATCAAAATGTTCTATAAATCAAGTTCCTTACAAATGGGAAAATAACATCCCTAGAGGGAGTAGGAAAAATAAGTTCCATAAATGACATTTTATGATCATTCTCTTTTCCTCACCGCATCACCCCGACCCTCCCACCCTATAGTGTTTTCCTAGATTGCATGTAAATGCTCTTAGGACACTATCTTTTTGCTTACTTATCAAATACCATAAAACAACTAAGAAAATCACTTATTTTTCAAGAAAACATTTCCCTGGAAAATATTTTCCCTGATACCAAACCCACCCTAAATTTGTTTTAAAGCTTAGTTATCAATTTCTATTTATTTTTATTGGATTAGATGGAAAATATTTTCTTATGTTGCAGTTGCTAGCTGCATCTTATAATGAAATTGTGTTTGTTTTGTCCTAAAGTGCTTTGGTTTCCCTTCTTTTCTTTCAAGTTTTTTTTTGGGTGGATGGTCATGGACCTTTTTAGCATTGCAACAAATTGCAAATGATGGTGGATTTCTTGGTTTTTTTACCTTAAGATTAATATATCATTGTCTACCTTTTAGGGTCATTTAAAAAGCTTTTGGGTTTCTGTATGACCTTTTTATTGCTCCTTACATCAGTCAAGCTCAATTATGAAGACAGGCAAGGGTATAATATATCCTCGCTATATTTACTTTATGTGTCTCATTATTTAGTTTGATGTGTCCCAAGTAAATTACATATGTTGTCACCCAATAATATTCTACATATACTAGGTTTAAAACATTTTGATTTAAGCTCGTGATACATGTTTTTTTCATATTTTTTTCATGAACTTTTAAAGTTCCCTCATCCTTTTGTTTTCTGATATAGCTGAGAAAAATGTAAAGGGTATCATTTGAACTTGTTTGATATGTTAGACTAGCTATTGTATTTCCTAGACAATTATTGCTATGATGATAAAATACTGCAGTACCTGAGAAACCCTCAGCAAATGTACATCTAGAGGAGCTAGATGATCCTAAGAGATAGTACCGCCATTAATTTGTCAATAAAGGTAGTTTTTGTTCTAAACTATGTCACATTTGCTTCTTGCTAGATTATGAACTTTCCAATCAAGTGATCATTCTTTTTTGATATGTACCTCTCAGTTTAGCAATTTTATTTTGTATTCATACAGTAAGTCAATTTCAAATTTGCCGCTCTCTCCGTTTCAATATGTTTGTCTTAGTTTGCTTCGGCATGGAGTTTAAGAAAACAAAGAAGACTTTAGATTCTTTTGGCCTTAAATAAAGACGTGCATAATGCACCACCATCCCCCCTTTAAATCTTGTGGCCGTACACATGCCATGTGAAATTTTGAAATAAAGGAGTTGTCAAATTAAGAAAGAAACATTTTTAAAACAGCCAAAAAGGAAAGTAAGACGAACAAATTGAAACAAATGGAGTATTTAATACTGGGCTCATAGCTATGTCAGGTTCACTCAGGTTATTCCTAATCAAGTGATCAATCTTTTTGGTTCAGATTAGCAAGCCAGAAACAATGAAAGATGAAAAGAAAAAAAAAACTATCCGAGTCCACAGAACCCACTATGTGTCCTTAAGGAATTTAATCTCCTCAATGTACCTGAGGTTATGGATTATTTCCTCCCAAGATTAAATGGATAAACTATTAAAGAAGTAGTGGTACCTCAAACTTCGATAACTTCAATGAATGGAAAAGTTAGCAACGAGATTACACACAGACTCAGTCAATTGATTTTGTTTGTAAGAAATGTATGTAGAAGAAGGAAAAAATCCATTTTTTAAAAATGAGAGAAACCCTCTCTATTTATAGCCAACTATAGGTGTGAACATACCTATTCAGAAAAGACATATATGTTCAGAACAGCCATGGCGTCTTTTGGGAAAAGAAATATCTGTTCGGAAGGAACATGTCCTTTCCGAGAGAATTTAAAATTAATTCCGTTATGTGAATTTTCAAATTAATTCTATTACATGAATTCAAATTAATTCTTTGAATTAATTAATTAATTAATAATTCCGAATAATTATTAAGAAAAAGGAAATTAATTAATGACATTGATAAATAAATTTTTCCCAAAAAGATTATCAATCAATCACATCATTTGATAAAGCCAAAGTTGAGGCTGAGGCCAAGCGACGATGACGATGGCGCGAGAGGAAACCCTTTACTTAACCCTTTAAGAGCTAAATGAAGTGTTTCCTAATATAAGGACAAAACTTTTCTGTTCTTCTACCAATACGGGAGAAATGACTTTTCATTTTCACTCGACTTGGCTCCCCAACATTTCTCAATTTCTCATTCTAATTTCCCATTCACATCTTGCTTAATTCCAACAATCATCAACATGAATGGGGAAGGGCTATTGTTAAAACATATGCATGAAAAATATGTGTGAGTTGTAAGTAAAGATTAATCGCATCTGGATAAGTAGGTTTTCCTTTGAACTTTTCGTAGTGAACGTATATCGAATACACTCGGTCAATCGGTAGATTTGATATCTTTGAATCATCGAGCTTTCTGGTATACCTAGACAATATAAGTCATACAATCAACCCTTGAACTATTTTTGGTTCTCATTGTTTTGTTCGTTTTAGCCATGAACACGTCTTTGTTTATAAGTGCGTAGAGAACTAGCCTTATCGGATTCTCCTTGAAGTGGCTTATACTTCATACTTACATAAGTGATTTCTAAATGTGTTATCCCATAGATACACCATTTGATATATCCTGTATCAAACTTAGAAACAATTAAAAAGTTTTAATGCTTTTATCCTTGTTACTGAACATTGTCTCATCATGAGAATGGACCATAAAATAATTTGACAATATTGAACCGTCATCTATGACTTTCTTTGATCTCCTTGAACCTAGATCTTTGGATCTCCAGTCTTCTAGGTAGAGTTATCATCACGATGATTTGTCCTCGGCCATAGTCCCATTCCCGCCGATGATCTCTCAACTCCCTCTCTAGTTAGGCCTTTTGTAAGTTGATCCGAAACATTATCCTTTGGCTTTACATAGTCAATTGTGATGATTCCACTAGAGAGTAATTGTCTAACAAAATTGTGTCTTCGTCATATATGACAAGACTTGCCGTAATACATAACGTTCCCAACCCTTCCTATTGTAGCTTGACTATCCTAATGTATGCATATAGGGGCCCATTGGTTTGGTCCTAAATGGAATATCTTCTATGAAATTTTGGAGCCATTCAGCTTCTTCACCTGCCTTGTCTAAGGCTATGAATTAAGACTCTATTTTCGAGCGAGCTATACATGTTTTTTTTGGATGATTTCCAAGATTTTACTCCACCAATAATGAAAGCATATCCACTCGTGGATTTAGTTTCAGTTGACCTAGTAATCCAATTGGCATCACTATATCCTTCAACAACTGTTGGATACTTGTTGTAACTCAAAGCATAGTTTTGAGTGTCATCTAAGTACCCCAAAACTCTTTTCATTGCCGTCCAATGATTTTGATTGGAGTTAATTGTGTATCAACTAAGTTTACTTATAACACATGCTATGTATGATCGTGTACAGTTCATGACGTACATCAAACTTCCTAACATTCTAGCATAGTTCAATTAAGACTAACTTTCACCTTTATTCTTAGTGAGATAGAAGTTCACATCAATTGGTCTTTTTGCACTTTTGAAGTGTAAGCACTTGAGCTTTTCAAATACCTTTCAATATAATGAGATTGAGACAATGCTAGACCATGAGGAGTTTTATGAATCTTAATTCCCAATATCAAATCAGCAACTCCTAGATCTTTCATATCAAACTTACTAGCGAGCATACGCTTAGTAGCTTTTATGTTTGCAATGTTGTTACTCATTATCAGCATATCATCCACATATAGCATACAATGACCTCTAGATTTGGAGCGTCTTTAATGCAAACACATTTATCACATTTCATTGATCTTAACTCCATTTGCCAATATGGTTTGATCAAACTTTGTATACTATTATTTAGGTGCTTGTTTTAGTCCATAGAGTGATTTAACAAGTTTGCACACTTTCTTTTCTTTATCATGAACTACGAAGCCCTCGGGCTATTCCATGTAAATTTCTTTCTCTAACTCTCCATTTAAGAAGGAGGTTTTTATATCCATTTGATGGATTTCAAGATCGTATACTACAGCTAGGGCTATTAGCATCTGAATTGATTTAATCGTAGACACTGGCGAATATGTGTCAAAATAATCAAGACCTTCTTCCTGTCTAAAGCCTTTGATGACAACTCTTGCTTTATATTTGTCAATAGTTCCATCAGCCTTCATTTTCCTTTTGAAAATTCATTTCGAACCCAAAGGTTTGTTTCCTGGACGAAGATCAACCATCTCCCAAGTATGCTTTCTTAAGATTGAATCAATTTCACTATTGACAGTCTCTTTCCAAAAAGATGAGTCTGGAGACAACATAGCTTCCTTGAATGTTTGAGGCTCATTTTTGAGAAGTAATGTTACAAAATCAGA
This sequence comes from Solanum appendiculatum, assembly GCA_018342035.1. Classification (NCBI taxonomy): domain Eukaryota; kingdom Viridiplantae; phylum Streptophyta; class Magnoliopsida; order Solanales; family Solanaceae; genus Solanum; species Solanum appendiculatum. The sequence goes on from JAGDQO010000419.1 coordinate 22,191, forward strand.
TTCAAAGGAAGTATATTTATTTTGACGTTTACTACGCCTTGGACTCTCTTTCTTAGGTACATTCTCTTTTTGTTCTTTTTTATGTCGTTTGGACCCTTCACTAGATAACTCGAGTCTAGTTTTATACAGAAAGATATGTTAAAAGAATTCCTTATTGTGTGATTCAATTATCGTATTGTCATGAATAAGCGGATGTTTCGACTTATGAACCAAAAATCGACATGCCTTATTGTTTGTTGCATATCAAATAAAAACAGAGTCCACAGTCTTAGGTCATATTTTGACCCTTTTAGGTATAGGAACTTGGACTTTGGCTAGACACTCCCACACTTTGAAATATTTCAAGTTGAGTTTTCTACCTTTCCATTTCTCATATGGAATAGCATGTGTCTTGATGTGCGGCTCTCTATTTAGTATTTGATTTGTTGTAAGGATAGCTTCCCCCCACAAGTTTTGTGGTAAACTTGAACTTATAAGTAAGACATTCATCATTTCCTTTAAAGTTTGGTTTTTCCTTTCCACAATTCTATTAGATTGAGGTGAGTATGGAGCAATAGTTTGATGGATAATTCCATTTTCCAAACATATTTCTGCAAAAGGAGATTCATATTCTCCACCTCTATCACTTCTAATAATTTTAATCATTCTATCCAATTGATTTTCAACTTCAGTTTTGTATTGGCTAAACCCTTATATTACTTTATCCTTACCATTTAGCAAATAGACATAACAGTATCTAGTGCAATCGTCAATAAAAATTATGAAATACTTTTTTCTACCACGACATGGTGTTGACTTCATGTCACAAATGTCAGTGTGAATCAACTCTAAGGGGACGGAATTCCTTTCAAGTTGATCAATTTTCGCAAGGTTTTGTAATTGACATGTCCCAAACATTCATACCATAAATAGTTTGACTCAAGCAAATAAGAAGAAGCCAAATTATTATTCATATCAACTACAATTACATTGAGTTTGAAGACGCCCTCAGTGAGGTAACCTTTTCTTACATACATTTTATTCTTACTTACTACAACTTTATCAGAAACAAATACACACTTGAAACCATTCTTAGTCAGAATTGGTATAGAAAAAACTAAGTTCTTTCGCAATCTCGAAGCATACAAGACTTTGTTTAATGTCACCACCTTGCCAGAGGTCATTTTCAAGTAAATCTTGTCAATTCCTTCAACCTTTGTAGCGATGGAGTTAACCATAAACAACTTCTCGTCTGTTGGGTGGAGCATATGATGCAAATAGACTTCTAAATCTAAAGGATTAAGCATTTCTCTCTGTATAAAGCATTCGATTTAATGTGATGCAAGATGATGTGTACAAAAATTAGGACTAATGGGTATTAAAATCAGGGTTAATGGGTCTTTACATTGGTTGGATCTGATTTTATTAAATGGGTCAGATATAATACTAATTAGAAAGTAAAGTTTTTATTGTAATAAAAATATAATGCCCAAAAAGGCCAAAACAAGCTTGGCACCTCTCGAAAATCAATTAAGATCACTCCTAAGCCCAAAATCATCCACCGAATCTAACGGAACTCTCAGAATCTCGATTCGAGCATCCGAAACCTGAAAGACACCTAAAACTACTTTTAGGCAACTTAAGCCTTTCCAAAACCAAAACATACCAAATTCTCAACTGTAAACTCAAAGTTTTGAACCAACTTCCAAAAAACTCAATCAAAAAACAACTTGGGTCAATATCGGGAGTGAAAAATGGTAATTTTCATGAAAACACCAAAAAGGACCAACCGGGTTATTACATTACGTCTGTGAATCTATCAACGAGATCTTGAACCAACATCTTGTAAGATCCCAAAAATTGGTGATCCACCTTATGCCAAGATTTGTCAAGCAATTCTTCACAAAAAATATTTGTAATGCAGATCATAAAGCCATATATTTCTCCTTCACACTTAATAAACCCCCATCTCAAACAACTTCTTGAATTAACTTATTAATTCTGGTAAGTTGTTTTACAAACCATGTAATATTATCATCTTGTGCATTCGATTGTGGCGAAGATTGACCAAGTTGCCAAGCATAGATTTTACCCTATTCTTTTGTGTAGCTTTGTGGAAAGTCCTTTGGTTGTCCTTATCAGCATCATGATTTTCTGTAACACATACAAAAAATGATTAGGACTAACCACATATGAATTGATTATACAACAATTTGTATAAAAAAGATCTTATAGAGATTTAAGAGGAAAACTCAATTACGATCTACTTTCAAAGTTTATGATTGAATGCGTATAATTTTTTTTGTAAAAATATCTGCTAAACTTAATAGAATGTGAAATTTGTTTTTGTTTATATTAGCCATACAACATAATAAGAAAAAGATGTAAAATGGTGCATCTCCAAATAAATCACAAAAAACCAACCAAAATAACCTAGCAGCCTTGCTGCCACTTTTCTTTAAAGTCAATATGTATATATATATATTTTTAATCTTTGCATGAAAAAATAATTTCAAGACGGGAATGTCCCCAATGTTCTATTGTTTCAAAATTTGCCAAAACAATGTGCCCATTGGCAGACACACAACCCAAACAACAAAACAAAATTTTAAATATTTGAACCCCAAAACATATCAATGTTGTTTCCTTTTTGTTATCATTTTTTAATCCGTTATAGACAAACATTAAACACACCAAAAAATAAGAAAGAGTTATTATTGGCAACTTGGTCAATCTTCCGCAAGAATCCGATGTACAAGATGATGATCTTACATGCTTTGTGAAACAGCTTGCAAGAATTAATAAGTTAATTCAAGAAGTAGTTTGGGACGGAGGTTTATTAAGTGTGAAGGAGAAATACATGACTTAATGATCTGCATTGCCAAATATTTTTTGTATAAAGTGGATCACCAATTATCAAGATCTTACAAGATGTTGGTTCAAGATCTCAGGGATAGATTCATAGACTTAAAGGTTCAGAAGACTATGTGTCGCTCTCATGGACTGCCTATAAAGAATTACTATAGGATAAACTTAGCTAAGTCTATATCTTCTAGAGGAAAATGTTTATTACTTAAAGACTTATGTCTAGATTTTTTAAAAATCTATTTTGTGTACATGAAAAATAAAGTGACAATGTATATTTAGTTTGTGCACTGATTGCTTATATGTGACATGATTTGTATGAAGTTATCATTTAATTATTTATGTTAATTATTGTTGTTAAATATTTCTATATCTATTATAGAATTTATGTGATTTAAGATAAGTGATTCTTAGATGATTGATTGTGTTAGATTTATGACATACTAAAATTCGGATAATGATTGAGAACTTAGTGAACTTTCAAATCTGAACCTGATGTGAAATGAATATTGACATAGTTGATTATTTTAAGAATTATTATGCATATGAATTTAGGCTACAAATATGTACATAGTTGTCTCATTTTACTTTATAGTTGTTTAAATCAGTATGTCAACTGCTACAAATATTATTGTTGTTGGGCTTAACATATGTGATAACCTTAACAGTGATTACTATGAGTATGTCCTGGAAGAGCAAGAAACTATTGAAGCTCTACATGTGTCTAAAACACTTCAAGAAAATGGTAATACACTCGAACATGTGAAGGCCTTGAAAAGGCCTAAGGTTAATCAACAAGGAGAGAGAAATGTTTTTGCTCCTAAGAAAAATAGAAATATGGCTAAGCTTAAGTTCTATAAGTGTAAGAACAAGAGACACTTTTCTCTTGATTGTCCTGAGCCTAAAAAGGTATATGACGTTATGAATAATGTACAAAGTGTTGTAAATTTTTGTTGTTCTGCTTTTTTAATTGAATTACTTCCTAAATGGAATGTATAATCGGGAGCCACTGAACATATAGTGATTGAAAGAGACGCTTTTGTAGATAACCGATGAATCCTATGAGGATCTAAATGGGTGTATGTAGGAAATAACTCTAAAGAGGAGGTTAAAGGGATTGTACATACAAACTTGAAATGCGTGGTGGCCGAACTCTATTTCAAGATGATGTACTATTTCCCCCATCAATTCGTCGTAATCTAGTCTCTGTTCGAATGTTGATAAATTAGGATTTAATTTTTCCTTTCATGAACATGGTGTGTATATGAATTTGGCCAAGACAAAATATGGAACTGGTTATTTTTATGATCGATATTTTGTGTTGGATGTTGTTCAAAGTCCCAATAATAATGGTATTACTTTTTCCTTATTTACGTCTTCTAATTGTGAGAATGATGTATATACATGGCAATTTTAGTCTTGGCCACATTGGACAACAAAGAATGAATCGCTTAGCTAAAGAAGGTATGCTTCGCATAATAGATAAAGTCGAATTGTCTACTTGTGAATCTTTCCTAGCTTGGAAAAATAGCAAGAAAACCATTTGGGAAATTCACAAGAGCTGATACTCCATTACAATTAATTCATTCTGACATCTCTGGTCCAATTAATGTAAGGGCAAGACATGGTGCTATTTACTTCATCACTTTTAGTGATAATTTTACTCGATTCGGTTATGTGTATTTGATTTCTCACAAATCTGAAGCTTTAAGTTGCTTCATTAAGTTTATGAACTTAGTTGAGAATCAATTTGATAAAAAAAAATCTCTACGAACCGATCGAGGAAGAAAGTATTTGTCTGATGAGTTCAAACATTATGTGATAAAAAGGGAATTCAAAGACAATTAACTACTCCTTATATACTTCACAACAAAATAGTGTTGTGGAACGACACAATAGAACCTTGTTAGAAATGGTTAGGTCGATGATGGCACACGTAAAATTACCAATCACTTATTGGGTTGATGCTTTGCTTACTGTTGTATTTGTACTTAATCGTGTCCCTTTAAAATCAGTTAGGACTACGCCATATGAGTTATGGACTAAACGAAAACCCAATTTGTACATTTTGAATCCTTGGGATTGTGCTCTTTTTATTCATAACCCTTTATCCCAATATGGAAAATTAGGTCCAAGGGGAAGGAAATATATCTATATAAGATACTCTGAACAATCTAAGAGTTATGTGTTCATAGGTGAATAAAATACTGGCACTGTAACTGAAGTTGAGTCATGTGATGTTACATTCATAGAGAATGGTTTTCCTAAGCAGGGCGAGATAGGTCATGACTTATCTATTTATAAAACTACGAACCAGACCGTTTGTTGCCGAAGTTCAAATGAATTTGAGTGGGAATCATTTTAATGACAATGGACCAGTTCCTATTCCCACAGATACACCATTTGAATCAAATACTATTGATATTAATGGTCCGAGTTGGAGTAACTTACCAATTGATAAATCAATTTGTCAATCTCAACCTCGATGAACAAGTCGTCCATAGATACCACGTCGTCGATTTGAGGTCAAAGGGGAAACATTTATAGTTACTCCGGATGATAAAGAGCCAAGAAATATAAATGAGGCTCTTACATGTCCTGCTAACAAAAAATGGTTAAAATTAATGGATGAGGAAATGGAGTCAATGAAATCTAACCAAGTGTTGAAATTTGTTGGTCTACCTATAGTCCGAAAAGGTATTGGGAATAAGTGAATTTTCAAAATCAAGTGTAAGGCATATGGTAGTATCAAAAGATTTAGAGCTCGCTTGGTAGCTAAGGGGTACACACAACAGGAAGAAATTGATTATGAGGAAACTTTTTCACATGTTGTATGATTTACTTCAATAAGACTAATTTTGTCTATAGTGGCTAAGTTGGATCTTCAATTGCATCAAATGGATGTGAAAACTGCATTTCTCAATGGAGAACTAGAAGAAGAAATCTATGCGGATCAACCTATAGGTTTCGTGAAAAAAGGCGAAGAGAATAAAGTATGTCAACTTTACAGGTCGATTTATGGCCTTAAATAATCTTCTAGACAATGGTACTTACGATTCTATAATGCGATCATATCGTTTGGATTTGTTATGATTCATGAAGACCATTGTGTGTACATCAAAAGATTCAAAGATAAGTTTCTGATCTTACCATTGTATGTAGACGACATACTAATAGTTGCAAGTGACATTTGTTTTGTAAAAAAAATAAAAGAGTGGTTATCATGTACTTTTCAAATGAAAGATATGGGTGAAGTAGCATACATTCTTGGAGTTAAGATTTCAAGAGATCGTTCGAAGAGATTGTTATCTCTCTCACAAGAACCTTACATTAAGAAAGTTCTTAAATGCTTTAATATGCAAGATTGCAAACCCATAAACACTCCAATGCTAAAAGTGAAGCTTTGAGCCGAATGATGTGCCCTCAGACTCCATATGAGAAGAACAAATGAGAAAAGTTCCTTATGCTAATGTAGTCGAAAGTTTTATGTATGCTATGATGTGTACTAGACCCGATATTTGTTATGCCGTTGGGTTAGTGATACACCCAAATTACATCTCCCTTAAGAAGTATAAGTGGTCGTTGTCAAATAAAGAACCTAACAAAGGTTAGGATCGATCCCACAAGGAATATGATTCAGACTTCGTCAAATTTATATTTGATTCTACATTTAGCCAATTTAACTCTGTAAAAAGGGGGGAGTTTGAAAACTAAAACAATAATTGATTGATGTGTAGTAACAAGTAATCAAGTAACAGGACTTACAATTTGTAATATCAATATGAGAATGAAACTAGGGCATATGTGTTCCCCACAAATTCTTAACTCAGTAATCCTAATAATAGTAACTCTTTCCTTATGTTTAACATGCCTAGTCGGTAAGTTAGGTATCTCCTAAGTGATTGGTCCTCCAAATAGGGCGCAACTTGGTCCGTCTATGGGTGTATGCTTTACTAACCATTACCTTTGACCCAGATTAGCCCTTAGCGTATATGGTTCAGACTATTAGATGGCGGATTATCACGCTAAATTTCCATTATTTAACCTCTTTCTCATTCATTACTTTCTTGGTCTGACAAGTAGGAATGAGGCATGCTCTAACATTGTACACCATTAAAAAGCATTCAAAACAAAGAGATTAACAATACATGCATAAACACTTCTCAAGAATTACTTAATTATTAGTCTTACGTTTGTTAATTACTCATGGTTCTCACAACCCTAGTTGTAGGTTTAGTTTTTCATGCTTGATTTCTCACAATTCTTATTATGGTTTAGAGAGTAAATCATAAACTTACAATTAGAATCGATGAAATCCACAATCTTGAATTGAAAAAAAATGCAAACTTCATAAACAAAACCTCAAGAATGAATTGCCAATAATGTTAACAAAATAATTCTCAAAGCTAAAACAAAATACTCCAAAACGTATCAATCTCTAAAAATGAAATTTACAACTAATATTTATAGAAAATAAATCCTAAACCAAGTAGGAAAAGAAAACCTAAGGAAATCTTGTCCTGTGCAGTATCTACGGCTATGAACCTACGGCTCATCAGAGAAATGACGGCTCATAGGTCCATAAATATTCTTGGAGTAGTCCACCTACGGGCATGACCTACAGCTCATAGGTCTAAGCATGGCCCGTCTAGTTCAACTTTGATTTTAGTATTGAAACTCATCCTTTCTGAATTTTTCTACGGTTCCTCCTTTAAGGTTCGTAGGAGGAACCACGGCTCGTCATCCTCAACCGTCGTTCCATACTTAGCTAAAAAATCAAGCACTTGAACCCACGACTTCAACCTACGGCTCGTCAAGGGAATGACGGCTCCTAATTCAACTCGTACATCAACAAAATCTACTGCTGCAACACTTTCATCATCAACTGCTCCAAAACCTATTTCCTGTAAAATGAAACACAAAAACCATCGCATCTACTGACAAAATGCCTAAGAAGTATGCAAAACTTTAAGTTTAATGCATCAAAAGTACCGTAAGTTCACGGTACATCAACACCCTCAACTTAAAATCATTGCTTGTCCCCAAACGACACAACAAACTCTAAACAAAAATTGTGCATAAGCAACCCATCATTCAAACAATCACATAACATTTTCTGAATCATCATCCTCCTTATTTATTTTCAGCATAGCGCAAATTTCTTCATAAACTCAACAAGCTAACTCATGAGGATCAATACATGACAAAGGCATACCAATAGACACATTCAGATACACAGACACAATAACCAAGATACCGATTCTTCAATAATGCAACTTGTGCCCTTACCACAAAGAAATCCCTTTTTCATATAGAATTTGAAATATAGATAGGGACTCAGTATTCACTCACACTCAGAAAAAATTCAGTACATTTTGTGCTCAATACCATGGGCTTGCCCTTATTTTCTCCGCTTTGACTTTCTAAGCTGGTAACTTAGGTTTCAGGTGTGGTATATTTAGACATTAAGTAACTTTTCTTCCCTCCTTGACATTACATTGGCTAGTTTACCTCTTTTACAACCAATTTTTACATCATCATGCTTTATGTTCTTCTTCTTATGATTCATTTAAGCTCGAGTGTGACTTTTGACTTGATCATCTTGTTTGATTCATCTTTTCTTCATCTTTTTGTTTAAGCTTTTCATTCTTTTTGCTTCTTTTTGTTCATTCACACCATTCTCAACATTTTTACTCATTTGTCTTTCTTTTCTCTACACACTACTCTTTTCATACCCTTTCTATCTTGTTTTCCTTCATAATAGCCACCCTCAACTTAGATGTTCAGTATGAGTTGAGGTGCACAATGTCCTAGGAAGGATCAGGGCCAGGATTAAGGTACAACTTTGTAATAGCCACCATCAACTTAGGCTTTTTAGACTAAGTCGAGGTGCGCAATGTCCAAGGAGGGACCAGAGCCAAAATAGAGTTTCACAATACTATCAGGGAAGGTGGATTGGGCGTAAGAAAGAATGGTACTCTTTAGGCTAAAAAATTTGGATCGAAGTGACCAATTTATCCTTTTGGTTAGTTGTTTTTAGGCTTAAGTGGAATCAATATCAACAATGGCCTATGATCATTTCCCAATTTCCAGTTTAAATCACCTTAGCAAGACCAACAGGGCAAGTACTAGATTTGCACGTACCATATGAATGTACAAATGACCTCACACACACATGACCTTGTTGCACTTATTGAATCATCAACGAATCAGGTTTTTATGTTATAGCTTAAGTCGTAGTGTCTCATCGAGGTCAGGAGGTCAATTTTTAGGTTTCAGAAGTTGGAACGACGGTTCACTATGATGGTCTGTCAATGAAACGATGGACCATAACCCAAACCATCATTCACAACTTAAGTTACTACTTTGTTGTGTGGACCAACGAAACCTGACCAACGGTTCGTAGGCTGCCCTATGAGCCATAAGTCATGGTCATCGGTCACATCTGGGTAGGGTAACATCTCAAATTTTAACCAACATCACATTATCCTTATTTATACAAACCAAGCACTCCTAGAACATGCATTTCAACATATTATTATGCAATTCTGTCATTCCTAGGGTTCTAATCAAGCAATTAGGCATATGAACAACAATAAACTTGAAACCCTAAGTCAAAAACACATCTAGAAGGCATTAATCACAATATATCATCAAAATACAACAACACTCACAATACTATCATCCCAAGGGTACATTTCAACTATTAAAATCACTATCAACAAAATATTTGATACCCGAGGTCAAGTAAAAACTTCAAATTTCAACTTCACATTTAGTAGGTTAGGTACAAAATCAGTACCTTTTAATTAAGTATGAAGTTCTGTGAGTGTGTTCTTGTCACTATAAGCCACCAATTTGCTAAACTCCGGACCCGTGACTTGATATTTGAACTGAAGGACAAACTATTGGAGGGAGAAAATCAAAGAAATATAGAATAATGAGGGAATTAGGGAAGAAAGGGATTATATGGTTGGTGATGGGTGATTGAAAGGGTGGAAGAAGGGAGTGAAAGGGTGGAAATGGAGGGGTTTGTAACGGTTGGGAAGAAAAGGGAAATGGGGGATGTTTTTAAACTCGCAGGGGTTTTATTATTAATGTTGCGGGTAGGGTTGAATAAAGTTCACTGTTAGGACCTATGAATCTCTGTCGACAGTCCTTTGTTAAAACTACAGTCCATTGATGGGAGTCATTGTTTACCTCTATTATTAGTCAAATTCAGGAATCATACCTCGATCTACGAAAGCCATTTATGGTCCGTCGATGGAACAACGGACCGTCTATGGTAATCGTAGACCATCTTTTTCTGTAATTTTTCAGTTATTTCCTTTCTTTCCTACACACATAGCAAACATTGGGACTTCCTTTTTTCAATTCTCTTTAACTTTTTTTTTACACGGACCCTATACTTCCCTAATCTAGCCAATACTAAGACTCAAAAACACAAACTTGAATAGACAATCCTAAAAATTCATAAAAATCATTAAATATTTCTAAATTGGCTAGAGTTTACAGCTTGGGTTGCATCCCAAGTAGCGCTTGATTTAAAGTCGCGGCATGCCGTAGATCTCTTGACTACTTAGACTTCATCAAGACTCTATTGTTCAATCAACTCGTTGACTTCTTCCGTTTGACCGATATAGAGTTTGATTCTTTGGCCATTGACTTTGAATTTTTTTCCTTCCTTGTTCTGAAGTTCAACAGCTCCATGTGAAAATACTTGGACAACTCTGAATGGTCCCGTCCACTTTGACTTGATCTTGCCAGGAAACAATCGCAGCCTTGAATTGAATAGAACTACCATATCACCGGGAGCAAAATTACGCTTTTTGATCTTTTTATCATGGTACTTCTTCATCTTCTCTTTATACAAGGATGAACTTTCATATGCTCTTACGTGGAACTCATCCTGCTCATTCAATTCATTCAACCTTTGACTTTATGCAGCATCCGAATCTAGATTCAACTTCTTGAGTGCCCATATCGCCTTATGCTCTAGTTCTATAGGTAAGTGACATGACTTCCCAAAAACAAGTTGGTAAAGAGACATACCTATGGGCGTATTGAATGCAGTACGATAGGCCCATAGTGCATCATCGAGCTTTCTCGACCAATCTGTGTTGTTTGCATTCACAGTCTTTGCAAGGATTTGCTTGATTTCTCTATTCGACACTTCAACTTGCCCACTAGACTGTGGATGATAAGGAGTTTCTATGTTGTGAAGAACACTATATTTCTCAAGCAATGCCTTGAACAACTTGTTACAAAAGTAGGAACCTCCATCGCTAATAATCGCCCTTGGTGTACCAAATTGGGAGAAGATATTGCTTTTCAGGAATGCAGTGACACTTTTACCTTCATTGTTTGAAAGCGCGACAACTTCCACCCATTTAGACACTTAGTCAACCACTACAAGTATGTACTTCATCCCATTTGAACTCACAAATGGACCCATAAAATCAATGCCTCACATATCAAAGAGTTCAATCACCAGTATAGCGTTCATTGGGAGTTCTTGCTTTCTTGAAACACCTCCTTCTCTTTGGCATCGATCACAAGACTTGGAGAAATCATGAGCATCTTGGTGAATAGTGGGCCAATAGTACCCACATTGCAAGATTTTATGGGTAGTTCGGATGCCACTATGATGACCACCAACCGGAGACGAATGACAAGCTTCTAGTATACTCATCATCTCTACCTCAGGCACACAGCGACGAATAATCCCATTAGCACAGACATGAAACAAGTAAGGCTCTTCCCAGAAAAACGTCTTCACACAAGACATGAATTTTCTTTTTTGGTGGAACGATAAATCTAAAGGCACCACTTCGCTTGCCAAGTAATTGGTGAAATCTTCAAACCATGGGATAAGATCAAAAGAAGCAGCCAAAACTAGTTCATCTGGGAATGTATCATCAATATCGATTCCATCCTCTAGCTTTATCATAGCCTCTTCCTCTAATCTGGACAAGTGATCAGTCAATTGGTTTTCTATCCCCTTTCTATCTCTCACCTCAAAATCAAATTCTCGCAACAGTAGTACCCATCGAATCAGCTTTGGTTTTGTGTCCTTCTTTTCCATGAGATACCTCAATGAAGATGATCAGTGTGCACAATTACTATAGTGACCAGCAAATAGAATCTGAACTTCTCAAACGTGAAGACTACAGCAAGCAATTCTTGTTCGGTGACTGTGTAATTCTTTTGAGCAACATTTAAAGCTTTACTCGCATAATATATGGGATGAAGAATCTTGTCTCGCCTTTGCCCCAATACTACGTCGAGTGCCACCCCGCTCGCATCACACATGATTTCAAACAGTTTTCCCCAATCTGGTGAAATATTGATAGGTGCAGAAATCAACTTCTTTTTCCACTCCTCAAATGCTTTCAGACAAGCATCATCAAATTCAAAATTAATCTCCTTTTTGAGCAATTTGAACGAAGAATGTGCAATTTTTTGAGAAATCTTTAATAAACCTCCTATAGAAACCTACATGCCCTAGAACATTTCTAATACGTTTCACAGATATAAGTGGTGGTAACTTTTCAATCACCTCAACCTTTGCTCTATCAACCTCAATGGCTTTTTGTGAGATTTTATGGCCCAGAACTATACCTTCTTTCACCATAAAGTGACATTTCTCCCACTTTAGCACAAGATTGCACTCTTCAGATCGTTTCAGCATGTCACCTAAATGTACAAACCAATCATCAAACAAGTCACCAACTACAGAAAAAGCATCCATAAATACCTCGATAGTGTCTTCCACCATATCAAAAAATATAGACATCATGCAACACTGAAAAGTTACCGGTGCATTACATAACCCGAATGACATTCTTTTGAAAGGGAATGTCCCATAAAGACAAGTGAAAATGGTCTTCTCTTGATCTTCTAGGAATATAGAGATCTGGTTGTAGCGTGAATACCCATCTAGAAAATAGTACCAACCTTTTCCAGCAAGACGATCTAACATTTGGTCCATGAACGACATTGGAAAGTGATATTTCTCCGTCCACGCATTCAACTTGTGATAGTCCATACAGACCCTCCATCCAGTGACATGCCTCATTGGGATGAGCTCATTCTTCGCATTGGGAACCACAGTGATTCCCCCCTTCTTTGGCACACATTGAACCGGGCACACCCAGTTAATATCAACAATCGAATACACCACTACATCATCAAACCACTTGATGATTTCTTTCTTCACAACCTCTTGCATTGGTGGATTCAATCTTCTCTGGTGTTCAATACTTGGTTTGTTGTCCGGCATGAGTTGAATTTTGTGCGGGCATGTAACACCTCAGAAATTTTTAAGTTAAAACCTGAACCATTCTTGAATTTGTGTATAAGATCGTACCGAGTGATTCTTAATTGTTGTTAGGTTTTAACGTCAATTAATTAATGTGGAAATGATTTTGGATATCAATTAAGGTCACTAGAATTCTCTAGCAAAAAGTTGAGTTGAAAGCTCCCCTACCGAGTAAGTTTTGACCTAAGATTCTACTTAGGTCAACTTCAAACATTCATATATCTCAGCTCATAATGCATTAGGTGGCCCATGAACTACCAAATCGAAGGTCTTTGAGTCATCTTTCCAACACCGCTAAGTTTTCTTAATTTCAAGCTAGGAGTAAAAAGTTACACCCGTTTGAGTGAAGCTTCTCTATTTAAGACATCTCATTCGTTTTAGAAAAGGATATTTTTGTCTTTCCATTTTCCCACTAGGCTTAACACGTTTTTATTGACCTAATTAAGGGTCACATCCGATTCTAAATAACCTATTCACGTTCTTAAACACGTAGGGATTTAGAGCGAGGTTTCAAGAGGAGAAAAAGGGCTAAGTTCAAGCATTTGTCAAGATCCCGTCGATTCTCTCCAAGATCATTGTTCTTTACAGGTATGTGAGGCTTCCCATAGTGATGGATTTTTTCATCCTCACGCCAAGCATGTAATTCTTTCGTTAATTCGCCCATATAATCATTTATGTAAATATTCTTGAGGAGTTCTTGAGTTTTAAGCTTCATTCTTTAATAATGGAGGTCTTGAGTTCTTGAGGTGAGGGCTTTACGAATGAATGGTGTTTCTTGATAGAATTTGAGTGGAATTTTGATAATTTCATGTTGAGTTTGTGAATCAAAGAGAATTTGGAAGCAACCAGTCTGTTCTAGATGAGTTAGGACCCAAAATTGAGCAAGAACGTTCGTCGGATTTCTGGGTTCAGGGTTAGGGCAATACGCCACCATAGCACCTGAAGGGCTGGCTCCCTATGCCTGCAGTGCGCCCCAAAGCAGCCCCAGTACTTTTGGGTCTGGCGTGGCGTGCCACTACTACGCCAGGGTCGCCAGGCCCTTTTCTTCTCCGTTCTTCGTCTCGTATGCATTCTTTCAAATCGTGTCTTCGCTCTCCTCTTAACATGAACTCTTAAAGTCTTCATTAATCCTTGAGAGAGTCTACATTTCCCACTCACATGTCTTAATTTACATTCCAAACTAAAGTAAGTTAAGAGGAAAGTTCAAGACGTCTTTTTTAGTCATTTTGAGAATTCTTTTGTAATTAACAATGGTTTGGAACTGAGTCTTCAGAAAGTTAATATGAGAATGAGATGAGTTGTACCGTTAAGTTATGAGTTATGAGTTCTTGAGTTTTTTATATTGTTATGATCTCATTGAGTTGGTTTGTTCATGTCTATATTTCAGCATGAACCCTATGTTGAGTTATAAGTCTTGGGAATCTTTTAAAGCCAATATATGTGTTTTAAACTGAGTTTTGAGGAAAGCTTAAAGAGACCTTTGTGTTTCTCAATGTATCATTTATACATAGAGAAAAGAGAAACTTTAATTTCTAAAAAGAGTTTATGAGTTCAAATATATTTCAGAGCAATCACCTCTTTTAAGAGGATAGTTTGAGCAATTACCTCAAAACAAAGAAAGAGTATGTTTTATAAATTTGAGCATGAGTATATATATTTATTGGGAGTAGTATTGAGCACTGATATGGGGATGAGTTCAGACAACTCAAATTCCTCATAAACCATATATGCCAACATGGGTAAAGGATCATACTTTTAAGATGAATGCTTAGTGCCTTCGGGCAGAGCTTAGTGGATCCACTTAATTGAGGTATCCTATATCCCGGCACGATATAGGATAGTTCTAGAAGTGTGGACAAGATGCTATATCATCACTTAGCTCACAGTGATGGTTGTCGGTTAAAGAATCTCCCAATAAAGTTAAAGTGTATTTTTCATATAACAGTTCTTATGTTGAATTCAGAGAGTAGTAAGTAATTTTGTAAAGTTAAATGATTTCATTCCTTTAATTCTTTATATTTAGTTGAGTTCATGATATATCTATTGCAGCCATTCAGTTCAGTTATTTATTTCACTTCAACCATATTATATTCTCGTACATTCAATGTACTGACGTCATTCGACCTGCATCTTTTAATGATGCAGATACAGGTACTTAGGATCATCAACAGGAGTTCCGTTGAGATCACTTCATCCGCTTGTCAGCTTTTCAGTAAGGCCTCCTTGGTTCTGGAGGGCACCAGTTTTATAAGTTTTTAGTAGTAGTTCTCTTGAGGAGTTGTGGGTCTTGTCTTAACAGTCATCTTTCTACAGTAGAGGCTTCATAAATAAAAGTTGGGAGAGTCTTTCAGTCTCAGAGTTTTCTTTAAAACTTATGCTTAATACTCAGTATATCCAGAGAGTTTTGAAACTTAATACACTGTTGATTTAGCATTTCTTTCGGTTTAATGCTTGTATATGCTTGAGTTAGTCTTCCGCTTGTTGTCAGCTAGGATGAGGGTTCACTTGGGAACCAGCAATGGTTCTCGAGTGCTGGCCATGACCAGGATGTAGGCTCGAGTAGTGACAAACTTGGTATCAGAGCATAATGTTCAAGTGTCTTAGGGTGTCTATGTAGCCGTGTCAGTAGGATCTTATTTATGGTTGCTAGGGCCCCACTTCTATAAATGACGGACTACGGACATTTAAGAAAAGTTTTCCTTCTTTCATACTCTAAATCGTGCAATAAAACTGTCATAAGGAACGTATTCAAATTCGTGTGTGTCTCACATCAATTTGACTACCCCTCATATTCAAGGTAGTCTAAAAGCTAAGCCGAGACCCTTATCAATGAGTTACTCCTAGTAAAATTCTTGAGAAAGTTATGAGACGGTAGAGGGGATTGAGAGAAGCCCGTGAGTGAGCTTAAGTGTTTGAAATTTAATGAATGCACTCGAATTCATATCAATCGTGCGTTCAGGCTAAAAGTGAGATGTACTTCTAGACTGTCTTCTCTATACTTATTAGGGTAAGATCCTTATGAGGAAAGTATATGTTAGAGCTTGAATAGTATTTTCACCTGGAAAGATAGTATGAGTTATGATGTTATGAGCCAGTAGTAGTGGAAGTGTCTAGAGTTAAAGGAATACATGTAGAGGTATAGTAATGTAAGATAGGGAGATAGTGATGAGGTAAATTACGTTGTTGCAGTCATGCACCCAGTAAGTTACTAATGAAGAGTTTTTTTTTCCTTATGGGTAGACTAAGAAGTTATGAACTGGTGTAGATTTCATGATAGAAGGTAGAGTAAGAGTTACTAGTATGGATGAGTTAGAGTAGACTTTAACCAGAAGGGAGTTTATGTCAATGCCATTGTGTTGGTGAAGGCTATGAATATGTATTGAATAAAACAGCAGAGTAATTATGAGGTAATAGATCTAAGCTAGACTTATGATTTTTGAAAGGAGAGCCCATAGTATTTAGAGGATTATAGAACTAATTAAGTAATGATGTATAGTAAGTGGGTAAATAGTACTTAAGATGTTAAAAGGAATGTGGCAGTAATCTATAAGTATGTAGATTGAGAGATAAAGATTAACTACTATTCATGAGGTCTTAGTGGGTTAGTGTTTCTTAATTTTATCTAGTAGTCGTAAGTAGTAAAAGATGTGGGCAATTATATTGATATATGTGTTTAGTACTAGCCACTAAGCTTGAATTTGAGATGAGTATCGTGATAAAAGGATGGCAATATGAGGGTGATGATGTTAGTTTTGAGATCTGATCTAGTAGGATTGACCTGAAGTAGGTGAGGAAATAAGGTGTTACTTTACAATAAAAGTGTGAGACACAAGTGTGGTATTAGGACCCATAGAAGAGAGCAATAAAGTTGGCCAAGTCACTATATTAACAAGACTATTAAGAGGTGTATCCGAGATCATTTGTAGTCAGATAAGGTTCTAATTAAGTTTATTATTTTCATGTATGCCTAGATAGCATATTTGAGTTGCTAATGTGGAGTAGGCTGATGTAAGCCTTATTTATTACCCTTAAGAGTTGGGTAGAAGGGATTTTATACAGTCAATGATGAACCTCCTAAATATAGTTCCAAGTTTCCTCCATTTAGGTTGATATGAACATAGAAGGATGTTATTAGTATGCTAAGATGGATAAGTCAGATTATTAACAGTTAGATTAAGTGGCCTTATAAGCCAACGAGAAGAGGGGAAGAGAAGCATCTTAGAAAGAGATCTTCGAAGGAGTCTTGTTCCTGCATATGGAGAGTTCAGTAGTCATAAGATTTGCATCTTCTGAGCAAGAAAAGCGAATGTAGACCAGTTTAGAGATGATAAAATAGATCTATAGCTTTAAAGTGTCGGCTTCAAACCTAAGGGGGAGATGATAAGATGAAAAACCAAGTTAAGTGTGGAGAATCAGATAGCGTTGTATTCAGAAAGAGTTTTAGAGATATATCAATGTATTCATACTGTAGCGTATTTCTCAAAGTTCAGTTGTTACAACATCATGTTGATGTCTCTAATATCATAATTGTGTTCATGACCTATGCTCATACACTTCAGACAGATTCACATCTATGCTCAGTTTCAAGAATGAGGGACAAAGACTTTAGCCCATTGATCTCAAACTTACTCCATAAATTTATGGATATCAGCCTCATAATATGAACCTATTCAGATAAGCACTCATGTCTCATAATATGCTCATTATCGCAATTTCATGATTTACTCTCAATGACTAGCAACATAATGTTATGTCATACATATTCTTATATCAGATTTCTCGAATGACTCGTTCTTATGATCTTTCAGCCCTAAAGCTTTTTCAGTGATCATTGATAGCAATGTTGATGGTAGTAGTTGAGTAGTGATAGAAGGAGAAGGTTGATGTTTCTTATTGTGGTAGTGATGGTATGCTTATTTCATCTAAGGTTATAAATATGGAGGAAGAGGGGATGAGCTTTTACTATAAGTAATAGTTAAATGAGAGCAATCAGTCGATTCCGGGTAGTAATGAGTGAAATTTCAATTGGTAGAGATGATGAGAGAATGAGAAATTCTTAGAAGGATTGGTTAGTAGGAGTCCATAGAGTGGTTATATTACTAGGCTTGAATGTGGTGTTGTTAACATGTGGACAAATGCATGATCCATTAGGTGTTTCTTGATATGGGCTGAAGGTTGGTTAAATGTTGCTATAAGAAGAAGTATTCTTGGGATGAGATTCCCTATAAAGGTATAGAACCTGAATCCTGTAGTTTAGATAAGTATAATCATCTCATGTTTAGCACCTTGTGACATAGATATTAGGCTTGAACACAAGAAGAGCAAGCGATTTGACTTAGATGTTGGTAAGAGTAGTCATATACTCTAGTGGGAGCTATGAGTTGCAGCTAATAAAGTGTAGTAATAAAAAATGAGCATATAGTTGAGAAGTGCTGCTAAGATTAAAAGCTACCAGTTATATCACTCGAGGTATAGTAGTCATATTCTTACTTCGTGCCCGGATACCCTTGTTTTATGTCATGGCCTGTAACCTTAAAATCTTATGTGAGCTTCATGCCAAGTGTGCTCTAGTCCAGTCTCAAGACTATTAGTATCTATCAGTTCCGCCTATGTTAGTAGGAAAGTTCAAAAGTCAATAGAGGTAGTAATAGAACTCTTTTTCCTTTCCTTTCTCAGTCCAACCATCATTCAAGGATGAATAATCCCAAGGGGGAGATATTGTAACACCCCAGAAATTTCTAAGTTTAGACCAGAACCATTCTTGAATTTTCGTATAAGGTCGTATCGAGTGATTCTTAAATATTCTTAGATGTTAAGTTCAATTCATTAATGTGGGAATGATTTTGGATATCAATTAAGGTCACTAGAATCCTCTAGCAAAAAGTTGAGTTCAAAGCTCCCCTACCGAGTAAGTTTTGACCTAAGATTCTACTTAGGTCAACTTCAAATAATTATATATCTCAGCTCATAATAAATTAGGTCGCCCATGATCTATCAAATCGAAGGTCTTTGAGTCCTCTTTCTAACGCTGTCAAGTTTGCTTAATTTCGAGCTCAGAGTAAAAAGTTATGCCCGTTTGAGTGAAGCTTCTCTATTTAAGACATCTCATTCGATTTAGAAAAAGGGTATTTTTGTCTTTTCCTTCTTCCACTAGGCTTAACACGTTTTTATTGACCTAATTAAGGGTCTAATCAGATTCTAAATCACCTATTTATGTTCCTAAACACTTAGGGGTCGTTTGGTACAAAAATTAATAATGCAAGGATTAGTAATGCAAGGATTAGTAATGCACGGATTAGTACTGTAGGGATTAGTAATACAGTGTTTAGTTTTATCAAGTGTTTGGTTCATTGTTTCCCACCTCTTCTTGTGTTTGGATTAAAAACTTTATAAAAATCTTCTTTCCAATTATACCCTTGAATTATTATGTAATTGAGTCAAGGTAAATAATTGCCGGACAATATTATTTTTTATGGTCTTCTAACTAGATATGAGAAGAACAATTTTGTTGTCATGTTTACTATTTTTTCACTTAAATTATTTGAGGATAAATAATTGTCATCTTAGTAAATTGATCACTTACAAAATGTCAATTTTCAATTTTAAAAAGATAAACTTTGTACTTTTAAAATCGAAAAGACGGTAGACAATAGTAAAATTGAATAAATCATCTACATTTACACATAAAAATTGTAAGTTGTAGTTTTAATATGTATGCAATTTGATAAATTGTTCAAAGTGCAAATAATTAGAAAACCTCACTATATATATATATATATATATATAAACAAATAATACATTCAATTAAGATCACAAACGTCATGGGGTGATATATTTGTTTTTTTAATCAATAAATGTTAAACAACTCACATTTATTTATATTGAATTTATTTAGTAAGAAACAACTCTCTCTAAATAATTTGTAAGCTAATTTATTTAAATAAATTTACTAGTACAAATATAAAACGTAAAATCAAGAAAATAAACAAAATAATTAAAATGATTTGAGGGATATTTTTGTCTTTGCATAGACTTATCCCATGGTATTATATCCAATGTATTACTAATATCTCCAAATGGAAGGTATTAGTAATACATCCTATAATATCATGTATGAAGTATAACTAATCCATGGATTAGTTATACATAGGAAAAAAATCCTACCAAACATAGTATTAAATAATTTCATAAATAATACATGGATTATTTATCCTAATACTTCCTACTAAACGACCCGTTAGGGATTTTGAGCGAGGTTTCGAGAGGAGAAAAAGGGTTAAGTTCAAGCATTCATATAGATCCCATCGATTCTCGCCGAGAACATTGTTCTTTCCAGGTATGTGAGGTTTCCCATAGTGATGGATTTTTTATCCTCATGCCAAACATATAATTCTTTAGTTTATTCGCACATATAATCATTTATGTAAATGTTCTTGAGGAGTTCTTAAGTTTTAAGCTTCATTCTTTAACAATAGAGGTCTTAAGTTCTTGAGGTGAGGGTTTAGCAAATGAGTGGTGTTTCTTGATAGAATTTTAGAGGGATTTCGATAATTTAGTGTTGGGTTTGTGAATCAAAGAGAGTTTGGAAGAAACCAATCTATTCTAGATGAGTTAGGATCCGAAATTGAGCAAGAAAGTTTGACAGATTTCTAGGTTCGGGGTTGGGGAAATGCGCCACCATAGCGCTCTGTGCCTGCGGTGCGCCCCAAAGCAGCCCCAGTACTTTTGGGGCTGGTGTGGTGCGCCACTGCTACGCCAGGGTCGCCATGCCCTTTTCTTCTCTGTTCTTTGCCTCGTATGCATTCTTACAAATCGTGTCTTCGCTCTCTTCTTCATATGAACTCTTAAAGTCTTCATTAATCCTTGAGAGAGTCTACATGTCCCACTCACATGTATTAATTTACATTCCAAACTAAAGTAAGTTAAGAGGAAAGTTCAAGAGGTCCTTTTGAGAATTCTTTTGTAATTAACAATGGTTTTGAACTAAGTCTTGAGAAAGTAAATATGAGAATGAGATGAGTAGTATCATTAAGTTCTGAGTTCTGATTTCTTGAGTTTTGAGAATTGAGTTTTCTATATTGTTATCGAGATCATTCAGTTGATTCGTTCACGTCTATATTTCAGCATGAATCCTATGTTGAGTTATAAGTCTTGAGAATCTTTTAAAGCCAATATTTGTGCTTTAAACTGAGTTTTGAGGAAAGCCTAAAGAGACATTTTTCAGTAAAGTTTAAGGGAACTAAGTATTCCAAAATGTATCATTTTTACATTGAGAAAAGAGAAACTTTGATTTCTAAAAAGAGTTTATGAGTTCAAAGATATTTCAGAGCAATTACCTCTTTTAAGAGGATAGTTTGAGCAATTACCTCAAAATAGAGAAAGAGTATGTTTTACACATTTGAGCATGAGTATATATATTTATTGGGAGTAATATTGAGCACCAATATGGGGATGAGTTTAGACAACTCAAATTCCTCATAAACCATGTATGCCAACATGGGTAAAGGATCATACTTTTTAGATGAACCCTTAGTGCCTTCGGGCAGAGCCTAGTGGATCCATTTAGTTGAGGTGTCCTATATTCCGGCATTATATAAGACAATTCTGGCAGCGTGGACAAGACGATGTATCATCACTTAGCTCACAATGATGGTTGTTAGTTAGAGAGTCTCCCAATAAAGTTAAAGTGTATTTTTCATATAAAACTTCTTATGTTGAGTTCAGAGGTGAGTAAATATTTTTGTAAAGTTAAATGATTTCATTCATTTAATTCTTTACATTCAGTTGAGTTCATGCTATATCTATTGCAATCATTCAATTCAGTTATTTATTTCACTTTAGCCATATTACATACTCATACATTCAATGTACTGGCATTATTCGACCTGCATCTTTTAATGACGCAGATACAGGTACTTAGGATCATCAACATAAGTTTCGTTGAGATCACATTATCCTCTTGTCAGCTTTTAAGTAAGGCCTCCTTGTTTTCGGAGGACTCCAATTTTATAAGTTTTTAGTAGTAGTTCTCTTGAGGAGTTGTGGGTCTTGTCCCGACACTCATCTTTGTATAGTAGAGGCTTCATAGATAAATAGTTGGGAGAGTCTTTCAGTCTCAGAGGTTTTCTTTAAAACTTATGTTTAATACTCAGTATATTCAGAGAGTTTTGAAACTTAATACATTGTTGATTTAGCATTTCTTTTAGTTTAATGCTTGTGTATGCTTGAGTTAGTCTTCCTCTTGTAGTCAGCCAGGATTAGGGTTCGCTTCGGGACCATCAATGGTTCTCGAGATCCAGCCACATGTAGGGTATTGGCTCGGGTCGTGACAAAGAATATCCCCGGTGGAATACCAATGATATCAACAATTGTCCATCCAATAGCCCTTTTATACCGCTCTAGCACCGATATCAAAGCATCTACTTGCCTTTCATTTAAATTAGTAGCAATAATCATAGGTAAAGTATTGTTTTGGCCCAAGAACACATAACGCAAATGAGATGGAAGAGATTTTAGCTCCAACTTTTGAGGTTCATCTATAGATGGTTTTGCAGGTGGAGTGTCTCGATTCTTCAAATCCAAATCCAGCTCTTTGGTTGGTTATGAGGAAAACCACCCTCATCAAGTGCAGCAACTAACTCATCATATTCAGCAATACCATCACCATCAAAGTTCATGATCACCGTAACTAGTGCTTCAACACCTAGTCTCTCTTCAATGGACACCTCTGGTTTCTCCTCATCGACATAGTTCACTACTAGTAATGACTTAAGTCCACTTTTATGCTTCATTGATCTGCAGATATTAAATGTCACCTCTTTATTGTTCAAACAGAACTTCTTCAGCCCTTTTTCCATATCTACTAGTGCACGCCCCGTGGCAAGAAATGATCTCCCTTGGATTATAGGCACTTCAAAATCTACCTCGCAGTCTAGTATCACAAAATTCGCCGAAACGATAAATGCCTCCACCTTGACCAGAATATGTTGGAGCACCCCTATTTGTTTTTTCACAGTACGGTCAGCCATAAGTAGCCACATCGCAGTCGTTTTGGGGGCTCCCAAGCCCAATTTCTTGAACACGGACAACGACATCAGATTTAATCTTTTACCTAAGTCACATAATGCCTTCGCAAAGTGCATCATGTCAATCGTGCATGGGGGATAGTAAATGCTCTGGGATATTCCTATGGTGCTACGATGAAGTAGCTTATCATCATCTTCACAACTAAAAGATCTCTTTTTGGTCACAAGATCCTTCATAAACTTCGCATAGCCGGGCATCTTCTCTATTGCTTCAATCAAAGGAACATTTATTGACAACTGCTTTAACATGGATATAAACTTTCGATTCTTCCCTTCTTCAGTCTTCTTAACCAACCTTTGTGGAAATGGAGGTGGAGGTTTTGGCATGGAGATAAACTTTTTTGTTATTTCAACCTCCTTCTCATTCTGATCTTTGGGCTGTTCCGCTACCTCAACTTCATCCTCTTCTGGTTCTTTCACACTTTCCACTCCAGCCGGCATAGGAGGGTCAATAGTCTGTTTTCCACCTCTAGTAATAACTGCCATACAATGCCCATCATTCTTTGGAATTTGAATAGTATTGCTGGGAAGTGTTCCTTGTTGGCGTGGATTTGCATTCGAAGATAGTTGGCTCAACTGCTGCTCAATCTGTCTAATTGATATTGCATGTGACTCTACCTTTTGCCCAATGCATGATAAGTCGTTATGCATCTCCTTCACGTATTCATTCATAGAGTCAAATTATTTCATCATCTTGCCCATCATATCTTCAATGCGATTCAGACTTGATCCTCCATCTCGGTTTTCTAGTGAGATGTACGGGCCACTTCTATCATTCTTGTTGTTATACCCATTTTTGTTATAGTTGTTATCTCGGTTGTAGTTCCCTTCGCAATTATACTGTCCTTCTCGATTGAAATTGCTAAAGTTTCGACCTTGATTTCCTTGACCTTTGCACCAATTATCTAGATTGGATCCTTGGGCATTAGTTCGAAAACCACCCGATTGCTCATTCACAAGATTCGCATACTCATCATATGTAAACCAATCAGTTGGTGGAGCATTATGCTAATATTGGACAGCATTAACTTTTTCTGCATTTCCACTCACATCTTTGAGCACCAAGCCTACCTCTATCCTTAACTGCACCATTTCTTCACGAATATCATCATTGGACTGATTTTTTGTAGCTTGTATTGACAAAGTGCTCTTTGCAGTACACGATGTTCTAGTGATCCATGCCTTATTATTCTTAGAGATCTTTTCAAGTTTCTCAGTAATCTTCTAGAATGTGTTTGCTCTGTAAGATCCTCCCGCAATAGTATCTAGCACAGCTTTGCCATTATAATCCAGTCCTCTATAGAAATACTCCTTGAGAGACACATCATCAATGCGGTGGTTCGGTACACTCCTCATA
The DNA here is from genome assembly GCA_018342035.1 of Solanum appendiculatum. NCBI lineage: Eukaryota > Viridiplantae > Streptophyta > Magnoliopsida > Solanales > Solanaceae > Solanum > Solanum appendiculatum. The sequence goes on from JAGDQO010000419.1 coordinate 46,798, forward strand.
AAACCTAAAAATCTGTCCCAAGAATCACTAACTGACTCTCCATGTAAAGCCAAGAAATTCTTAAGTTTATCCTTGAGTTTTAACTTTATTGATAATGGAAAGTATTTTTCGAGGAACACTCGATGCAACTCATTCCAGGTGGAAATAGAGTTGTATGGAAGCTCGGACAACCATACGGTAGCATCACCTGTCAAAGATCATGGGAACAAACACAAACTGATTGCATCCATATCTATGTCTGGCCTCCTGACACTACTCTTACACATGCTGATAACTTTACTCAGATGAGCATATGGGTCCTCCGAGGGTAACCCAACAAACAGTCTTCGAGATGTAAGAATCTGCATAAGACTGTTGGTGACTACAAACGTGTGTCCGACTGGTAATGGAGGAACGACTGTGGCACCAGTCGATCCTACAACATTATGGTCAACCTCATAGTTCAGGTGAACATTAGGTGCAGGTTGGTTATGCACTCTAACCACATTCTCAAAAAGTGGATTATCCTTAAGTTTTCCTGGCACGTCCACCACTTTTGGAGGTAGGACTCAAGGTGCTTCTTGATGACCTTCTCGGTTAGGGTAATCTTTCGGTCCCACTTGTTGACCTCATCCAGCCATTCTTCAAAGAGTTCTTCTTAATTCCAGATCGTAAGGAGTCAGGGTGTTGCCTTGACTTCGTGTATTTGGCATAACTGGAACTAAGACCTGTATAACAAAATAAAATGTAAATAATTGACTAAAGTGCAATAACAAAATTTGTCTAATCTAAAAGTCTTATTCCCCGGCAACGGCGCAAAAATTTGATACGCCCAAAATACACCTCCCTTAAGAAGTATAAGTGATCATTGTCAAATAAAGAACCTAACAAAGGTTAGCGTCGATCCCATGAGGAATATGGTTCAGATTTAGTCTAATTTATTATTGATTGTAGTGTAGCCAAGTTATCTCTTTAAAAAGAAGGATTTTGAAAACTAAAATAATAATTTATTGATGTGTAGTAACAAGTAATCAAGTAACAGGACTTGCAGTTTGTAATATCAATAGAGAATGAAACTAGGGCACGTGTGTTCCCCACAAGTTCTTAACTCAGTAATCCAAATAATAGTAACTCTTTCCTAGTGTTTAACATGCATAGTCGATAAGTTAGGTATCTCCTAAGTGATTGGTCCTCCGAATAAGGAATTTCACCACGCAACTTGGTCCATCTACGGGTGTATGTTTTACTAACCCTTACCTTTTACCCAGATTAGCCCTCAGTATATGTGGTTCAGACTATTAGATAGAGGATTATCATGCTAAATCTCCGTTGTTTAACCTCTTTCTCATTCATTACTTCCTTGGTCCGACAAGTAGGAATGAGGCATGTTCTAACATTGTACACTCTTAAAAAGCATTCAAAACGAAGAGATTAACAATACATGCATAAAAACCTTGTCAAGAATTACTTAATTATTAGTCTTACGTTTGTTAATTACTCATGGTTCCCACAACCCTAGTTGTGGATTTAGTTGTTCATGCTTGATTTTTCACAATTCATATTAGGGTTTAGAGAATAAATCATGAACTTACAATTAGAATTGATGAAATCCACAATCTTGAATCGAAAAGCAAACGCAAACTTCATAAACCAAAGCTCAAGAATCAATTGCCAATAATGTTCACAAAATAATTCTCAAAGCTAAAACAAAATACTCCAAAATGTCTCACTCTCCAAAAACCAAATTTACAACTAATATTTATAGAAAATAAAATCTGATCCTTGATAGTATCTATCGCTAGGAACCTATGGCTTGTCAGAGTAACGATGGCTCGCAGGTCCATCCGTCGTTCAGCAGTTAGAAAATATTCTTGGAGAAATCCACCTACGAGAATGAACTACGACTCGTAGGTCTAAGCATGGCCCATCCTGTTCAACCGTCATTTAAGTACTGAAACTCATCCTTTCTGAAGTTTTCAACGGTTCATTGCAGAAACCACAGCTCGTCATCCTCAACCGTCGTTCCATACTTGGCTCAAATTTCAAGCACCTGAACCCACAACTTCAACCTACGGCTCGTAAGTCAATTCGTAGATGAACAAAACTCTACTGATGTAACACTTTCATCATCAACTGCTCCAAAACTTATTTCCTATAAAATTAAACACAAATACCATCACATCTACTAACAAAATGCCCAAGAAGTATGCGAAACTCCATGTTTAATGCATCAAAAGTAACATAAGTTCATGGTATATCAATTAGTTAGCAGATATCAATCCGACCCAGGACCGCAACATTGGAAAGCAGTTAAAAGTATATTGAGGTATCTCAAATGTACAATCGACTACTGCTTATGTTATCAAGGAAATCATCTGCAACTTAGAGGCTACACTGATGCTGATTGGGGAGGAGATTTAAATGAGAGAAAATCCACCTCAAGATATGTATTTTTGCTTAATGATGGTGCCATATCATGGAGTAGCAAGAAGCACTCATGTATAACCTTATCTACAATGTAAGTTGAATTCATAGTACTTTCATCTGCTTTGCAAGAAGCTATTTGGCTTAAACGGTTTTTTGTTCACTTGGGTGTGTATAACAATGTTATTGAGTCTGTCAAAATCAATTGTGATAGTCAGGCTACAATAGCCTACACAAAGGATCAAAAGTACCATGGGAAGACGAAACATATTGAGATAAAGTATAATTTTGTAAGAGACATGGTAGTACAAAAGGAAGTGAACGTGAAATACATATCTACGCATCAAATGATACCAGATCCATTAACGAACCCATAGTATGTGATACATATGAGAGACATGTGAAGTCATTGGGTTGACGTAGATGTTGATGTATTTATATTTTATTTTTCCCAAGCATGTTCATGTAAATTCACATTATTAAAGTTAGTATTGGTTTATGCCTAATTTTCCATTCTTGTTGGTTCATATACATATATCAATTTTTATATAGTGTACATAAAATTCTAAGGATAAAAAGTATGTCAAACAGACAAAAAGATTGGCCTATTTGCACAAGCAATCGCCTCTATTGTCTAAGTGACAAGTGGAGATGAGACAGTTATAAACTAATTATTATCAGAATTTGTAATAACAGAGAGCTGAAAGTTTATAATCAGAATGTCGTTTGTTAGTTTGTGTTTAATCGTGTGATTAAAATGAGTTAGTCTGTTTCTAATTCCAGATGTGAGTTATGAAGAATATAATGATAAGTAGATTTGTGAACTCAAAGTTAGACATGAGTTGTTTGAACTATCCTCCGCATAATATTTAATTAATAAAAGGCATACGCTCCATGGGAAAGGAATCAATATTGTAGTACATGTTTCATACCATGTATGCATATAGTGTTCCATAGGGCGATACAAGTTAAGTCTCTACTTGCTACCGTGTGAAGCCCTGAAAATTATAAGTAATTTTCACATTGTATCCTCATGACTTTAATCAGTTTCTTGATATTCAATTTGGTGTTTTCTATCCTAGTATGTTGCCAAGAGATCATGTTTGATTCAGTCTGTCGGGAAATTTCTAGAAAAGCATATCACGTTGAGACTAAGAGATTCACGAGATGAGGAAGATCTCTATTCATTGACGTCCTTTATGTTTGTCTATATGAGACAAGTACATAATAATGAACTCAGAATTAAGAAAAGAGATGATGAAAAATATGAATGTGATAAATGATCTAGGGTACTGCATGCATACTGTATGCTACTCTAAGTTTCATTGATCGAGATGTTGTATATTCCTAACAGATGTATAGCAATGAAGCTCTCAAAGTATGCATTGGTCACACGATCTAGTCATAATGTATGAACGTTACAGAATAGGAATAAGAGTTGACCCACTATGTGTGAGTGGGAGATGAAGGAAATTGGATCGGGTCACACACGTGGGTCAACTTGAATCCATGTGAAAAGAAAAGAGATATATATATTAATAAATATAATGAAAACACACAACTATTTGAATATTGTGTCCCTTGAGAATTATAAAAAGGTTCTCACAAGAGAAACCAAGGCATCTTTTCATTCTCTGAAAAATTCAAAAGAACAGACACTTCTTTTGTTTCTTCTCCTTCCTCCTTCTCCAATTCCATAAACTTCGTGTGAAGATTCTTTGAAGGTTTCTTCTCCAAAAAGTGTTGGAACTAACAACTATAATAGGTACGATTTTAGACTGTGGCTTTATATTGTGTAGTTCGTGTTTATTTACATGTGATTGCACTTTCTGACTAGTGAAACAATATTCAATGATCTGTAAACTAAGTGTTTGATTAGATTCTTCAGTAGGAAAGAACAATTCAAAGGTTAGGCCTCCGCTTACTATATATATATTCACACTGATCACAAGGCGTAAGCTCGCAAGGTTATAACATTTGTAGCTTCAATCTACACATATAGTCACAAAATATGGTAATCCAATACATGGTGACTTAACACTCAAACAAACCCCAAAACATAATTTGGATGTAGCCTTTAGGCCAACCCATCCTTCCATCTCAACCCAAATATGAAATCAGCCAGATCAAATACCTCCATTACCAAAACTCTCACCATCATTACATGTTTCCCACAGCCAAATAAGTCATACTGGCCATGAGCTACAAGGGAAGAAATTACCTCATTGAATTTACTAAAATATCGATATCTACTAAAAATGTCTATGGGTGGCTTTTTTATCATGGGGAAATAACTAAGAGTGCCCACCAAAATAGATGGACAAAACTTACTTTTATGGCCTTGTCACTTTGGCCTCACACCGTGAGGGGCTTTGGTTTGCCCTGGGCCTCTCTGCACTATTTTCTTCCTCAATAAAACTTTAGAGAGCACGAATTCTACTAGGCCCTTCGCTCTAATGGTCGCGTCGCGAGGCTATGCATCTCGCTTTGAGCCCCGCGTGGTGAGGTAGTGTTGTTTTCCATACTTGGCCAATATTTGAGTATTTCACCTACAAATCACATAGTATATTGAATTAGTTCTAAAACACTAGAATTTAGTAATAGTTAGGAGTACTTAGCGTATTTACTCTAAGAATAGGATGTGAACATGGGAAAATCATGTCTAAAAGATGTATAAATACATCTAAAATCAATTACCTAGATAAGTTATGACAATACCATATCCAATAAACACTTGACATGTGTTCCGGGCATTAAATGTAAAAAGGCGCACATCGTTTCAGTGGTGTCAGACGTTCTTTCATTTGTTCCCACCTAAATTTTTTCCAATTCCTGGACAATTCTCCAGAATTATCCAAGAGCTGGGGCACTATCAATAATTGGTGAAATATCGATATGGTACATGATCAATTCAGAATTTGACACATGGAAACATAATTCAGTCATCTCCAAGTCAACAAAGGTCACTTTAGGCGAGGATTGAGGACTACTCGAGAAGTCTATTTCGAGTCCACAATACGTTTATCTTAAATACATTGCACTAGAGTAAGCCAATCTTAGCCAGAGTCAAGTGTTCGATAAGTCATCAATTTTCACATAGGATAAGCTCTCCAGGACAACAGACTTCAATTTATTTGAGATCCTCCACAATAGTTATAAATTCATATTTATTACATATGGAGTATATTGATAATTTAGTGTTGGTACAGGTTTGGTGTAATAATAGGGAAAAGGTGGGTAATACTAGAAATGAATTATTTTTCCCCACTTGTATCCCATTGATTTCCACTACTAATATATATTGCTTAAGCTTTCAAGTTGTTACAATTTATTTTTTCTTATTCGACAACACTTTCATCGGCAATCAAGAATGTTAAACAATAGTTCTTTATATATTTACTTTGTTCATTTAATTTTTACATGTTCTTTTTTTTAATAAAAATGTCATAAATCCCATTGAGACTTCATGTTTTTTATTTCCCAAAAAAAAAACTTTATAAAAGGATTAATAATTGATGTTGTTACCTTTTTAAAAAAACATATTCTTTATTGTTTATTTATATTATATTGTAGTCAAGTATAATTTGCATTATTGAGAGGTTAATTATTTCTAGGGATAATATAATTCTAGAGAATTTTCCTTAGATTTGACTTCATAATATTTAAAAAAAATCGTATTAATTGGCTTGTTTTCTTCACTCTTGTATTTTCTGTATCATAACTACTTTGATTTGTTGTACTTTATGTGAGGATCTTTCGAAAACAGTCTCTCTACCTCTACGAAATAGGGGTAAGGGTTGCCTACACTCTATTCTTCGTAGACTCCACTTGTGAGATTACAGTGGATATTTTGTTGTGGTTTACGATATTACATTTATCTCCCTTATTTTGAGTTTTTTTTATAATCGTTCTTTCAATCTACTTATTATTTATATAAAAATTTGCTACGGGACTAGATTGTCCTTCATAATACATCTTTTGTTTAATTAAATTCGGGAAGGAAACAATTAAAATTAATTTCACTGAACTTGTGTAATCTTTTCAATCTAACTAGTAGAGCCGTCAATAAGGACTAGGCCCGTTGGGCCAGCCGACCCAATCTGTCATTTGATAGGGTTGAGCTAAAATATTTAGAGTCAATGAAGAAAAAATGGCATGGCATGACACCTATAGATTTAATTGGTAATAAATAGCCTATTTTTAATTTTTGACAAAAAAAGATTTTTTAAGTATTTATTTGGCATTCAATAGCCACTTTTTTTCTTGAACATTGATTATTATTTTTTATTTTTCTCTCTCTATTTTCTAGACACGTCCTTTCATTTTTTGAAAAGAAAAAAATTACTTTATTGTTCCTTCTTTCTCTATATCTTCAACTGTATCTTTCTTCTTCTTTTTTCCTAAAAATCTCTTCCATTATATATCCATTACACCATAATTCTCTCTTATTTGGGAAATTGAGTTCCACAATTCTTCAACTGTATCTTTTTCTTTTCTTTTTTTTTCTAAAAATATTCTTCCATTACATATCCATTGCACGATAATTTTCTCTTATTGTGGAAATTAAATCCCACGAATAAATTGAATATTCATTCGGCATGTTTTTCTCCGAAAAAATCTAGAGTTTGGAAATTATATATGTCACGACCTGATTCATCGGGTCATGATGGCACCTACTATAACCTACCAGTAGGTAAGCCTAGCCTATAGCCTGGAACCAGAAGCAACAGGCTATCAAGAGGAAGATGAACAATGAAGTAACAAACGAATATAAAGAGAAGAAAGAGGAATCAACATAGATATATCCAAGGAACCGTCCCCAAGACCTGGCATCAGTCAGTAATCGAGTATCTTAGCAAACCAAGAGTACAAAGCTTTTACAAATACAAAAGAGACACAGGCAGTCTTCGAAAGTAAATAAAGACTAGTCCTAGCCCAAAATAGGTGGAAATCGGTAACTCCGGATGCCAGGAGCTCACCCAATCTCTGAATGCAAGCTACTCTGCACCAAGACCAATCTTCAGCGATAAGTCGTACCATGATCTGTAGGGTGCAGATGTGTAGTATGAGTACCAAACGAATGGTACTCAGTAGGCATAGGCCGACTGAGCTCCACAGATAAAGCAAGTATAAATAACATTTAAATAAGGTAGGAACAACACAAGTAAATAAATAGGATCTAACATAAGGTAAAGCAGGAAATAAGAGTACAGAGCTAGGATACGCGAAGAAAGGAAACAGAGTTAAAGAACGCACTTGTAAACGCAAATCACAACCTAATTACAATGAGAGAGCACTATAGGAGTAAACTAATCAAGAATGAAATACTGACTGCCACCACTAATCACCTAGGAACTAATCCAACTGAACCTAGCAGGAAGTACTAATAACAAATCCAGACTAAGACACCCAGTGGACCAACTACAAATACAACACAAGATAAATACAAGTATAATCAAATAATAACTGATCGGACGCCCATACCCTCGGAAGTTAAAAATAATAACAAACATACCCCCGGCCCCCATAAACCGGGAGACAAAACAACAAACAAGTATACTGGTGATAGGCGATGCTAAAGAATGCAAGTTTGTACTAAAAACCAGTAACATCATCGGTGACTCTTAGAGATCATCAACAACCAAGTGTATAGACCCACCCCGGCCCCCAGCCCCCGACCCCCGGCCCCCGGCCTGCCAAGTGGGACTCATGTAGCTCCCTCATCCGATTCAGTGGTGCACTGGCCAGAGGGGTCTATAGGGGATGCGAGAAGTCCGTATACACTGCTTGGGCCCAAACCAGGTCTTATACATAACATATAGCATCCTCGTAGTGGTACTGGAGAGAGAGTGGCCAAGCCGATGAAGAAAAGGGTGACTCCGCGCCGGATAGTCCAGTACATGCTAAAGGCATCCCAGATGCAGCCACTGTAGAAAAAGGGCGACACCACGCCGGATATCAATAAAAACTGAGTGCATCCTTGATGCCTCTGATACGCACGGTATAAAAGGAGTACGTCCTCGATGCCTCATGAGTTTCAAAATTAGTTTATCAAAGTAATCCAGGTGGTACGACTCCCGTTAAAACCAGTTTTAGAAAATAGTTAAAGTGTGAGAATTTCCGCTCAAAACAATAGTAAAAATCCAATGAAAGTAACGGGATCGTACCACAAACAAGTGAAGATGCTCAATCAATGCAAGCATGCCATCACCTACATCCAAACAAGGTACACACAATAAGAAATGCAATACCAAATCATGCCACACTGCCAAGGCAAGGGAAACTAACCTGGGATCCAATCACACCTCGAATCGGCCTCGGGGCCAACAATAGACAATAAGGCATCACAAGCCTACCACTAATCAGAAAGCGTAGTAATCGAGAGATGACTCAAAATCAAATAGGGGGAGAAATATCTCTAGGATCGATGCCTTACCCCAAAATATGTCATCTCAGCTCCCAACGAGCAAAACTAAGCCAAACCTACGGCTACGATGAGCCTCTGAGGTATCAGGCACTAGCACAAGGTACACAATCCATAATAAGCCCTACCGAAAGCTACGCCTAGCTATAAGGGCGGTACATCACATGATAAACAATCTAAGGCTCAAACCTAGCCTAAGGCCATAAATACCAATCTTAAATAATGATAATAACTCTAACTCAATACCACAACCAAGGCCCAGAGCCTAATCTAAGGATTTCACGAGACTACTCTAGCCTAAGGCTCAACCATGAACGAAGAAGTGAACTGGGAGGATGCAAAAGCTATACTCAGCAAGTACCAACCTAAATCACATGTAATTCATACTAAACCTTATCTAATAAAGCCCAGTCAAAGTGGGAGACCATAGCCTACCTCGAAGCAGATCACGCGTGCTCCAAATCTACCCAATTAAAGGTCCGCCTTCATGAATCACCTCCAATCACTGCCACGCTATCAAAATATTGATCACAACATCATTACAGACGTTCTAACACTAAAATCGCAATAATTGGAGACAGACCCAAAATCGGGTCTAAAACGAGATTGTGGAACCCACGCCGAGAATCCCAAAATCGACTCCCTGAAAAGGTATATTTGAGCTTACTGAACTTTAACCCAAAATGGGGCACAATTCGATGCTCGAAAATGAAGAAATCAGCCCATGCAATATTATTCACCAAAAAAGCTAATTAAAATAACAAGGGCAGCAGCTTCAACACGGATATTACCTCAAACGGAGAGTACCCAACAGTCCCCAAGCATTCCAATACATAGCCACAAACTTCCCGAACACTCTGGACTTCGAATCACCCAAAACGGAGCTAAAATGAGCAAGATATTACCAAATCAATATAGCAAAAATCTAAAACTCCAAAAGAGCTACAACAGTCTGGTCTATTGCGATTTTACCTCGATTGACGTGCACCCGACAACTTCCGATCACTCTACAGTGAAGCCACCATTAAAACGAAACTTCCACACTTTGAATCACCTCATTTGGCCAAGAAATGAGAGAGATATGGGTTTTGAAGTTTCCAAAATGAGATGATATTTCTGCTATATAAATAGCAGAAATCTAGTCGCTAAAGGGTTGTTTCTGGTCGCTAAAAGTTCCATTTCTGCTCATTAAAAGCATGCACCAGATATCAACACTTTTACTACTTTTTAAAGTCTCTGAACGGACCCTCGAAATTAGTTCGGGACCCGATGAAAATAAACCAATATGCTACCTCACTAAATTCAACATTCCGGACTCAATGGCACAGTCGAAAATTCCATACGAGGTCATCTCGACGAAAAGTGGGTCCCACACCCATGCGCCATTTTAAGCCAAAATCCACAAGGGAGCTCAGAATGAGCCTGGAAGCCTCGGAAGGCAAACAAAAGGTTGTTCTAAACCAAACTCGACATTCCGGAGCTAACTATGCTGACGGAATTTCAATATGAGCACGTTTACCAAGAATGTTGACCGAAGTCAAACTTAGGCCAAACCTTAAAGGCTAAAACGCCTAATGGCTCAAACTCGCTTCGAAAGCCTCGGGACTCGAGCAGAACATTCCACTAGCCTAAAATGACCATTCCAAAGCTGATGGGACCGTCAGAATTCCATTCTTAGGCCGTTTTCCTGGAGTTTTGACCGAAGTCAACCATTCAAACTTCTAGAGCTCCAAAACACATAAACGGGTATAAAACCGAAATGAACGATCAGGCAACTGAACAATCAGTGCCAGCAAGTCATAAATTACTTGGGATCGCTACAAAAAAGCTCTAAACAGTGAAAATATCGGAAAATGGAGAAAATGACCTGGAGAGTCATTACAATATATCTTTCATTCGAAAGTAACTTTTTCGTGTGATTTTTGTTCTAAATCTAATGAGTAAGAGAGATTATTCTAAGCATCTTGTCAACAATAGGAATAATGATTCTGATTTTGAAGATTTTACTACCAACGATCCGAAAAATGATTTGTTAAGAATTTTTTGTCACTACAATTGAGGATCTCTCAAGTGGCGGCATAGAATGTTATGGGTATACAAATTGATAGAGGGGAACACATTTTGAATATAACACTGCCACCATGAAATATGAATTCATATAAATTGATACATCTTCAAATTGAATGTATATGGAATAAGATATTATGTATACGCAGATGACAATATGTATACGAATCTAGTTGTACGTATCAAAATATTTTGACTGAAGTAATATATCTATTAGAGGTACATATCAACAGATGTGCAATACTTATGTATACTATTAATGTATACGAATAAAATATAAGTAATGTATACATACTGCATTTGCCATGTCACAATTAAAGTACACAATAAATTTTAAATCAAATAAAATAAGTATACATCAACTAAATCAATATGTTAAATAAATGTATATAAAAATAAATTACAATTTAATTAATGTATACATAAAAAAAAATTAATCTGCTACACGTATCCGTAAAATAATATTCCTAATTTAAAGGAATACAAAGACAATTACTATTCTTATGAATACAGTACGTTGGTTGAAAATGTAGATATCAAATGTTTTTTGCTAATTTTAAGGAGGGAGATAATTCTAAATAATATTTTTCTAGTTTTAAGTTGAAATGGTTGGAAGTTAGAAGAGAGATGATATTAAATATCTTTTATTATTTAAAAAAAATAATTTAAAGGTGATAGATAATTCTAAATAACCTTTTGCTTGTTTTAAGGAGAAATGGTTGGAAGTTAGAAGATAAATTATATTAAAAATCTTTTATTATTTTAAAAAATAATTTTAAAATGCTGATATATCACTTTTGGACTAAAATGTGTCAGTTTTTTATTTATCCATTAATTGATAATTAATATTGGGCTATATGATGTCAATTGTATGTAACACTTGTATATATGTGTCAAAAATCCTCATGAAGAAAAGAACTTTTTAATGTGGACCAAATAAGTCCGCTAGCTTGTAGGGCTTAAGTAATAATGTGGGTAGGGCCGGCCCGTGAGCTAAATAAAAAATAGTATAACTTACATAAATCCCATAGTATAAGACTTAAATTACATCCTATCCCTACTCTTTTCTATTTTACAAAAATCTCGTAAAATCAGAGCTATCCGGCTACATTGTAAACAAGGCGGATACATTAATTCTTATACATTAAAGCAATTCAATTGTGATTTAAAAGGAAAGGAATCGTAAAATTGAATATGAGTTCCTCAAATCACGCTAATCAAGTTGATATCAATCTCTCCCAAATCGTAACAGCTTCAATCAATTAAAAATTCAACTTTTTTTCTCTCAATTCACTCTCAAATCCGCCCAGCTTCAAACAATTCTCTCCCAAATTTCCATCATCTCCATCAAGCCGCCACTGCAGCCAAAATCGTGAAAAATTTAAATTACTCGACAAAATTGGCTGATATTGAATATATCAATTTTGTTGAGACATTCAGGAACTCAGATAAGCGAGGTGAGTATGAAGGTTACTAATAGTATTTTATGAAAACATGCAGGGAATCTATGATGAAAGTTGCTCTAGTAGTCCAGATGAATTGAGCCATGGGGTACTAATAGTAGGATATGGTTCCGAAGGAGATGATGACTACTGGATAATCAAGAACTCATGTGGTACATCATGGGGGCTGGAGGGGTATGGATCTATAAGAAGAAACAGTGATTTGCCGTATGGTGTTTGTGCCATTAATTCATTGGCTTCTTTTCCAATGAATGAATTATCTTTTGTATTATCTCCTTATCCATCTCCGACCATTTAAGCACCTCCTCCACCATTCCCTCTACCCTCTCCACCATTGGTATAGAGTTTTTTAATGTATCATGGTTATAGTTTTGTTTTGTCGTTTTGATGTGAATATGTAAGTCATGATACATTAGTGGTAAACGACGCGCGTGTATTGCAATTTTGTATCTATGGATTATCATGTGGTCATTATTTTGTATTTACATGTGATTTGTATAAAAATGTATCATCATAATATATTGTATATGATACATGTAATAAATGGATTAAAAATTGAAATGGATCAGATACGTTTTGAATATCGAGAGTGTGTATCACATATTTGTATAAATGTATCAGGCTATTACTGTGTATATTGTACATATAAATAGTGTAACAATCAAGATATGTAAGTTATGTAAGTCATGATACATTACTGGTAAACGACGCGCGTGTATTGTAGTTTTGTATCTATGGATTATGATGTGGTCATTATTTTGTATCTAGATGTGATTTGTATAAAAATGTATCATCATAATATATTGTAAATGATACATATAATAAATGGATTAACAATTGAGATGGATCAGGTACGTTTTGAATATCGAGTGTGTATCACCTATTTGTATAAATGTATCAAGCTATTATTGTGTATATTGTACATATAAATAGTGTAACATCAAGATATGTAAATTACTTGTTTTGATCAAGAAAAAATGTGGATGATACATTAATATATATTAATCTTGGATTTTTGTGAATGGTTGTATCAATTGCTATTGTAATGTATCTGGTACATGTTATAATATGGTTACAAAATTGTGCCGCTATGTGTTAGTTTGTTGTTAGATAGGTATTGCTTTAAATATTAAAAAATATATATTTCATATAATGTATCACTGAATTTTTTAATGTTAGCAGATTGTTCCATGTCGGATAAGACTGAACAAATATTAAAGAGTACAGATACATAACACACAACTGATTTGTTACTGTCTATATAGCCTTTTAATTTTGAATAAGATTGATGATACATTAAAGAACTTGATACATGTAAATGATACATTAGGTAGTGTTTACGTATAAACAACATTTATATTGAACATGATAAAACTAATCAAAGATTCAACAACATTAGAGTTATGTATCAACACCTTAAATATGAATATGATACATTGCATAAAACAAAGGCTACTGTAGCAGTGATACATCAGATCAGTGATGACACTTACAAAGGCTAATTTAAGAATCAAAATAAACGAGATACATTAAAATCTATATCTTTGATAGTGATGGCCGTGTAATGGTAGATCCAACTTTTCCCCCTTTTTGGGCATTTTTTCAATAGTAGATTTAAAACTCGAGCATGTGTCCTTCCTCGACTTCTCCGCTCTCAAATTCTTCATGATTAATGGGTCGTGTCATCGTTTCGATCTATTTTCATGAAAGTTTTCATCCTCAGAATCAAATACATAAGGTACATGTTGTATATAGAACCAAACCTCAAAGAGTGAGTTGGAATTTGTTTGATCACATATTACAAAGACTGTATTGAACAAAAAATGACAAACTGCTAAACATGATACCAGAAAAAACAAACAGTTAAAAATGATACAAAAATAACAAACAGTAACCAATGATACAAAAAATAACAAACAATAATCCATTATACAAAAATTGGCCAACAATTAAACATGATACAAATATTGCCCAACAATTAAACATGATACCATACGTATCAACAATTTTTTAAGATGAAAAAAATAAAAATAAAATAAAAAATTTAAAACTGAAGTGATGGAAAGAGATCTACCTTTTGAATAACTTGAAATCATTAATTGGAAAAAGAAAAGATTTGAAATTCAAAAATGGATTAATGAAGGTAACTATGGAGAGATTTGTGGTGTGAAAAAAGGAAGGAAAATCTTGAGTATAGATTTCAAATTGATGTATCCAAAAAAGGGGATGATAGGAGTAAAATAAGGGATTTTTGATATTTTTTGAAACGGTAGGGAAAAAAATAAAATATGGTTAAAAAGGGTGTGTATTTAGGTAATTTTTCCTAAAAAATAATTATAAGACAAAATACTAAAAATATTAATAAGAGGAGTCCAAAGTTAAAGTCTTAACTCTTAAACAATGCCTGTAAATATTACAAAGTTCAAAAACCCAAATATAAAAATTATATTCTTGTACTATTGTAGCAAAAATATTTATATAAAATGACAATTATTTCAAATTAAAGTTATAAATCAATTCTTTTCTTGAAGTAAAACTTAATAGGTATTATTAATATTAATTTATTTATGTATTTGAGACTTGGTTAACAAGTATTAAACACCATATAATATTATTTTGTTGATATTTATAGTAAAATTTTAAAATTTGAATTTAAAGTATAAAAAATATATTCTTTTAAAAATAGTGGGCAGGCCCTGCGCGGCCCGTAGCCCACATAATTGTGGGTTGGACTGATATATATATATATATATATATGTGTGTGTGTGTGTGTGTGCGCGCGCGCGCGCACGCGACTAGTAACTTAATTTTTCAAAATGATCTTTCATCTTAATTAAATTCAAACGAATAAGTGGGAATAATAATAATTATAATAACCCCACTAATTTTTTAAAATAATCTTTCGTCTTAATTGAATTCAAACAAATAAGTTGGAATAATAATAATTATAATAACCCCATTACTAAAACAAAAATTCTAACTTAGGGTAGCTCCTTCGTGGCGGCTTGAGGGCAGCAGGGGTTCACCCTGACACCTAGTAACATAGTCACGGGAAATGCCAATCAACCGAGTTATGCGGCTGCTTTAGGTTGCGCCTCTAAAACCACAAAAAAGATAGTTCAAATGGAGCACAAGCCATATGAACTACTAGATGGGAAAGAGAAGGTAATTTTCACAAAGGAGTAGGACGATATGTTGGCAGAAAAATGCAGACAAACGTTTGTATGGAAGTTCTTAAGGACCCGCCCCTAGATTGATACGATCAGGGACGATTTCAAAAGAACATTCCAGATGAAAGACACAATCAAAATTTGAGTTTATAACTGGAGACACGTTTTCATTGATTTCACTACTGAGGACAACTTCAATAGATTCTATGGACGACAAACTATGGCTATTTGCGGTACTATTATGAGAGTACAACGATGGACTCGCAACTTCAAAGCAGACACGGAGTCCACACTAACCCTTGGGTGACGTTGCCAGAACTTCAATGGCACTACCACGATTGGGATGCAATTGAAAGAATCCTGGAACTCATCGGACCCATAATTGCACTGGACAAAGCTACTTCAGCATGTACTAGGCCAACCACGGCAAAGGCAAGAGCAGGGATTGATTTGATGACACCAAGACTAAGGGAGATTGAAGTTTCCCTCCTTAGTGCAGCGGGTGAAATAGAAATCTTCAACCAATTGATTGAGTATGAACACATCCCAGACTTATGCTTTCATTGCAGAATGCAAGGCAACTCGGATGATGAGTCCAGACTTCAACGTCCAAAACCAGTTATGGCAAAACCCATAGTGGCTTAAAAAACCAAGGACAATGGTAAGGCAGTGGTAGAAGATCTAGAAGGATGGATAGAGGTTAGGAATTCTAAAGTTGAGAGAAGAAATATTCATACAGGATCAAGGAATATACAAAGTGATAGCAAGAAAAATGAAACAATTATAAGTAACAAAAATAGCGAAACTTTCAGCGAGGCACTTGTGTACCAGGAAGACAACATAATTGAGGCTGAACTCACAGCTCCTATGATGCCAAAGGAGCATGACGTCTTAAAACAATAGGTAAATGTGGTACAATAAAGTTAAAGGCAGAGAAAGGTGAAGGAAATTAAAAAAGAAAATGTTGTACCATCAGTGTTTTGATGATCTTAACAAACGCTGGGACCTGGTCCCAAAGTTGAATGTCTTCGTTGTGGGCTAACTGGTAACCAGCTATAAAGCTATCATCTCTGATGGGTTGGTGAGCACAGGAAATAAGATCAGCGTACTCCACTAATCTGTTGTGTACTCATTGTGGTAGAAACGGTCATATGAAGAGAGACTGTGAATCTCTAAGGAAGGTAAATAAGAATCGTGAAAAGTTATCTAAAATAAATGGAAGAAGGAAAACTGAACCTGGTCCCAGGGACAAGTTAAACAAGAAAATATTGCCTCAATGGACTAGGAAGTCTCTTCTCAAGCCACTGGCTAGTTTTTGAGAACTCCATCTTAAGTGGGTTCCTAAATCTAACAAGTGATTCTTCATTTGCAGAAGGGAGGAAGAAGTCAATGTTGGTTTATGGATAGCGGATGTTCTAAACACATGACTGGAGAAACGCATCACTTCCTCTCTCTTGAAGCATACCGAGGTGGTGGTGTGTCATTCGGAAATGGAAAGAAAGGATATATTCTTGGTATTGGAAAAATTTGGAAGACCGTGGAACATTCCATATATGATGTGTACTACGTAAATGGGTTGAAGTACAATTTGCTCAGTGTATCCCAGATCTGTGATAAGGGAAATGAGGTTAGATTCCTGTCCAAAAAATATATCATCACTAACCTTACTTCTCAAGAGGTGATACTGACAGCAACAAGGCTCAAAAACATGTATGTAGCTAATCTGGATTCGATACGAGGAGATAATCTTACTTGTCTTAGTGCTCAAAGTTATAATGCTGATCTTTGGCACAGGATACTTGGACATGTGAGTGTCTCATTTCTGAATAAGCTTGTGATAGGGGACCTGGTCCAGGGTGTGCCTAAGCTGAAATTTATAGATAACAAGATCTCTAATGCTTGTGTCAAAGGGAAACAAACCAGATCCTCGTTCAAACAGATGAAAGGTGTAAGTACAACCAGGCCTTTGGAACTTCTTCATATGGATCTGTGTGGTCCTATGAAGATTCAGAGTAGAGGAGGAAAGAAGTTCATTCTTGTAATAGTCGATTACTATTAAAGGTTCACCTGGACCATGTTCCTAAGGACTAAGAATGAAACAGCTGATGTTTTGATTATTTTCGCAAAAAGGATCCAAACAAAGCTGGATTGTAAGATTACTAGTATCAAGTAAGACCGTGGCATTAAATTTGAGGATGCACAAAATGAAGAATTTTGTGTTGATCACGGAATCAGTCACAACTTCTGTGCTCCTAGAACTCCTCAACAAAATGGGGTAGTTGAGAGGAAGAATAGAACTCTAGTGGATATTGCAAGGACTATGCTAATTGATTATGATCTTGCAAAAAACTTCTGGGCAGAGGCAGTGAACACAACTTGCTATGTAACCAATAGGTGTCTTATTAGATCCGTTCCAAAGAAGACACCCTATGAATTGCTGAACAAGAGAAAGCCTAAGTTGAGTTATCTTAAGGCTTTAGGTTGCAAATGTTTTGTTCTCAATAATGGTTATGATGATTTGGGAAAGTTTGATCCCAAGAGTGATGAGGGAATATTTGTAGGGTACTCCTCCACGAGTAAGGCATATAGAGTCTTCAAGAAAAGAACTCTATGTATTGAGGAAAGTGTTCATGTTATCTTTGATGAATCTGCTGAAATAGACAGAATGAAGAACAAAGATAAGACTAAAATTGAGGAGCTCCTACAAGTTCAAAGAGATAGCCTACTATCTGATGCTATCAATAGTGAAGTGTCTCAATTGAATGAAAATCCTGACTCTGAAGAGGGACCTGGTTAGCAGGACAAGTCAAATTCTGCAAAACATGATGAAATTAAAAAATCCAGCTCTGAAGAAGAAGAATTAGTGGAAGACCCAGCAGCTGAATATTCAGAAAGGATGACATGGATACATCAATCATCTCATCCAATAGACAATCTTGTCTCTCCATTGAATTCTGGAATACATACTAGGTCTCAAACCAGAAACCTCATGGCATTTTCAGCTTTTATCTCCACCATTGAACCAAAGAACGTGAAGGAGGCCTTGAAGGAGGCTGACTGGATCGACTCAATGTAGGAGAAGCTTCATCAATTTGAAAGAAATAAAGTGTGGCACCTGGTCCCTAGACCAATGGACAGAACACTAATAAGAATCTGGTGGGCGTTCAAAAATAAATTGGATGAAAATGGAGTCATTACAAGGAACAAGTCGAGACTGGTGGTGTAGGGATATAATCAAGAAGAAGGAATTGATTATGACGAAACATTTGATCTTGTCG
This sequence comes from Solanum appendiculatum, assembly GCA_018342035.1. NCBI lineage: Eukaryota > Viridiplantae > Streptophyta > Magnoliopsida > Solanales > Solanaceae > Solanum > Solanum appendiculatum. Next base: position 65,603 of record JAGDQO010000419.1, read on the forward strand.
CCAGGATGGATGCTATCAGAGTTCTAATTGCCTTCGCATCATACATGGGATTCAAGCTTTTTCAAATGATGTAAAAAGTGCCTTTCTAAATGTGTATTTGAAAGAAGAAGTATATGTTAAATAACCTCCTGGGTTTGAAGATGTTGATCTACCAAACCATGTGCTAAAATTGGACAAGGCCCTATATGGTCTAAAGCAGGCTCCAAGAGCATGGTATGAGAGATTATAAAAGTTTCTTCTTGAAAATGGATTCAAAAGAGGAAAGATTAATAACACCCTGTTCTTGAAATCAATAGGAAAGGAACTCCTTATTGTGCAAGTGTATGTTGATGACATAAATTTTGGAGCCACCTCAGAATCATTGTGCAAGGAATTCGTTGTTTTAATGGGAAGTGATTTTGAAATGAGTATCACGGGAGAACTCACCTTCTTTTTGGGTTTGCAAATCAAACAGTCAACTCATGGCACATCTATCTATCAAGAGAAGTACATCAAAGAGTTTCTTAAAATGTTCAACATGCAGGAGGACAAGAATATTGACACTCCCATGGGAACAAGTTCCAAGCTAGACATTGATGAAGCAGGCATTGAAGTAAATGAAACAATGTATAGAGGAATCATTAGATATCTTCTTGACTTTATAGCCAGTAGACCGAAGAATGTGTGCAAGGTTTCAGGCATGCCCTAAAGAATCTCATTTGAAGGCAGCCAAGCGTATCCTAAGATATCTGAAAGGAACTCAAGACCTGGTCCTATTCTACCCTTTAGGAGACTCTTTTGATCTGGTAGGATACGCTGATGTAGACTATATAGGGTACCTGGTCGCCAAAAAAAGCTCCTCGGGAATGGCTCACTTCCTTGGATCATAACTGATATCATGGGGAAGTAAGAAGCAAAACTTAGTGGCCCAGTCTACGGCTGAAGCTGAGTATGTCGCGACTGCTTCATGTTGTGCTCAACTCTTCTGGATTAAACAACAACTTGAAGACTTTGGTTTTCACTCAGATTCAATTCCTCTTATGTGTGACAATGCTAGTGCTTTAAACATGGCCAAAACCCGGTACAACATAAACGAACCAAGCACATCAATGTGAGGTATCACTTTTTGAGAGATAATGTTGAGAAAGGAAATGTTATCATGAAGTTCTGCAAAACGAAAGACCAAATAGCTGACATCTTCACCAAAGCATTGAGTAGGGAACTGTTTATCAAGAACATGTTGAAACTGGCGATGCTCAAACGAAACTGACTTCTCAACATCAGTACAATTGACCCTCTTGTTAACTATGATTAGGGAGCAGGTATCTGTGCTTTTTGTCCTGTAAATGTATATGAATTTACCTAAAATACCTTTTGTAGGAATACACTCATGGCACTCCAGCTAAAGAGAAGACTAATTAATACTAATCAGGGCAAGTGCTGTCAAAATTATAGTGAGGGACCAGGTCCCTGCTCAGAGGTTAGTATCACCTTACTATGCTAAGTTATTTACTACAAACTGTCACTTTCCACGTGTCATCCTCTCCTCTTTCATCCTCTCTAAAAGGAAACTTCTTTTCATATCAAAAACCTAAAGGTCGTCTCTATTGAGGAACCCGATTCAAGTATTAAAGGTTGCCTCAAACACCTCGCCCTTTCTCAAAAAAAATCTCCTTCCTATATCCCCTTCTCCAAAAGAATTCTGATTCTGGCTCTCATCCCTCTGTGCAAACATTTGCAAATCCTCTTCTCCCCAAAGGATCAAATTCCTTCATAAGTTGACACTACAAAATCTTTCCAGTTTTCTTATCTAACTCTCCCTGAAAATCCTCCTTCGTCTATTCCTATATGTGGTGTGGGAGAAACAGGTGAGTCGGAAACTCCTCATATTGAAGTCCGTCTCTCTCCAATAGTAGAGCCCATTTCTACTCATCCCTCTTAGAATGAGGCTCCCCCTTGCTCTCCTACTCTTGTTCTCTCTCCTTCTCCTAGCAAATCTCAGGAAGTCTCTAATCGTTCAAAGGCAAAGTGAGTTCTCAAACCTCCTACTATTGAAAATCCTTCCAATTTAGATGTATCTTCTCAACTAGGCCCGGTGTCCTCTGCTATGTCAAAAAGGTTGTTTGAAGGAGATCTACCATTAGGGAAAGGGATGGAATCCAACATTCTAGAAGCAGGTGATTGTTCAGACTTTGACTGATATGAGGGGAGATATTCAACCTCCATTCTCTAAAGTTGAACGTAAATCTCCAGATCTAGTGCTAAGAAACTCTGAGTCCGTCTTTGACAAAACCCCTAAGGTAGGGTTGCCGACTAATTTTGTTCAGGAAGATTTAAATAATGATGGAAATATCGCCCCTCTCACTTGGAAAAGGATAGGTCGAAGGGGAGCGAATGCACCTGATGAAATTCCAGCAGTCGATTGTGCAGAAACTAGCAAGAAAGAGAGAATGTCAGAAGAACCAAACTGAAAAAAGGGCAAACAGGTTGACAGGGGAAAAGGAAAGTTGGTTGACGTCTCTTCCCCAAAGGTTGTTCAAAATTATGCTGCTCGTGGGTCACAAAAGAAACTGATGGGGGATGCCATGGTAGAAAATAAAGCTGCAACCATTCGCAACAGAAGGAAGAGAAAACATGTTGTTTCTAAAGAAAAGGGTGTTCTGTCTGATGAACTCATTGATGTGTCTAAAGACTCAGACATGAGTACAACGGAGTCTGACGACATTGTCAAGGCATTCACCAAGAGAAGAAAAAAGGTAGCCGGGAAGGAAGCCAAAGTACCTGGGAACAGGTCAAGAAATACATTCCCAGGAAGCAAACCAATCAAAAGGACTCTATAGTCCAAGCCTGAAGAGGAATCAGGTCTACCGGTTAAGAAGGGCAAGGGAGACAAGGAATTTACAAGAGAAGCAAGGATCCACATTCTCAAAACCCAAAAGGTATTAAATGGGAGAGTCTTTGACCTAGAGGTACTGGATAAACTGGGTATGCGATACTTGGTTGATTGTCTAGCATTACAAGAGTGGGAGCATATATTTGAGTGGCATGTGCCTTACTTGCATGAGCCGAAGGTTCGTGAATTATACTACAACATGGAACTGCTAAAAGACTGAAGCATTACAAAAAAGGTTCACGAGGTCGGTATTCATTTGAGTAAGGACATTCTGGGCATCATTCTGGAAGTTTCGTGCAAAGAGATCAGGTCGATAGATGGATGTATGTCATCCAAAGACTAAATCCAAAGTGCAGCCAAAGTTGGAGATCTCAAGTGTTCTGGGGTTCCTAAGAAGTATCTGAAAGTGGAGCACCAATTGTATTTTGAATTCGTCAACAAAGTATTGCTACCTTGCACTGAAAAAAGAATGGTTGCCTCATCGGTAGACCTTTTTCTAATGGAGGAATTTGACAAATATGAAGTCATTAACCTCCCCACTGTCATGCTAGAGTACATGCATAGGATTATGATAGTCAAAGATGGCAAACAAGGGATGGCTTATGGGTACCTGCTTAACAGGGTGTTCAACCATTTCAATGTGTCTCTTGGCAAAGGAATTGCAGGGACCATCAAGCAGACCTTGTCAATCTCTACACTCATTGAGTGTGAGTGCATGGAAGGAAAGGTAAAATCCAAGTGTCAAGTTTATGAACTTCTAGAACAACAAGAGCTACTGAAATGTGAAATGGAAGATCTCATTAGAGTTTTGGCAACAAAAGAGTTGGAAATTACGAGTCATAAGGGTGTTTTTCAAAAGGAAAGGTCTTAGGGACCTGATCCTAGTGCTGATGTGCAAAGGGAAGTTGACAGTCTAAGAGCATAGAGTGCCAAGCTTATTGATTTGAATGCTTCATTGACTGAGGAAATTAATTCCCTTACCAAGGAACTGCTGTAGGTTCATATTGAAGCCATTTCCCGTATGGATATCCTATTGCAATCTTTTGCTCCCCTACCACCTCCGTCCTAAATGCCCTCCTGTACTTTTCTTATTACTTCCCTTTCTCATGGCACTGTGACCTTTGTCTTGTATTTATCTTAACAGACAATTTGGTATTATGCTTATCTTGTTTTATTTATAATGCTCTGTTTGGTTTGATTTTTTCTTCACTGGTTTTCGGTTTGCTCATGCTCTGTGTTGCCCTTTTAGCTCTGAATTCGTTATGCATGTGTGTTTGATATTGCATATGCTTACTTCTATTACTTTTTTATGATGTCAAAAGGGGGAAATATTTGTAACTATGTGTCGAGAAGCAGGGGGAAGAAAAATGCTTGGTGATAGGGGGAAAATGCTGAGAGTGTCTGAATATGTTTGTTTGTCATCATCAGAAAGGGAGAAAATGTTGTACCATTGGTGTTTTGATGATCTTAACAAACGTTGGGACCTGGTGCCAGAGTTGAATGTCTTCGATGTGGGCTAACTTGTAAAAACCTATAAAGCTGTCATCTCTGACAGGTTGGTGAGCACGGGAAACAAGATCAGCGTACTCCACCAATCACAGAAGACTAGGTTGTTTTGTCGAGAGGATAATATATCCTCACTTGACATGAAATAACCTAGCTAAGACATTCAAGCACTCATCAAAAAAAGCATCATCGTTGGAGAATACAAGTTCATTCAAGCATCTCAGAGATACCTGATAGAGCTATCATTGTATAACTTGTGTGTGACCTGTATTGTACGATGTGTTTCTAAATTATAAAGAAACAAATCATGTGTTCCTCATTAAGTTATATGTGAGCTTAGTTAGAGTTAACTGGGTTGTTGGTGATTAAAGTCTATAGAAATTAGAGTTAATTAATATAATGGGCATTAGAGGTATTGCTTTGGCTCATTCTGTAATAGAGTTATTACGGGCGGTGGGATTAAGAGTTTAATCCATGCATGTGCATTTGTAATCTGTAATCACTTGTTGCTTGAAAAATAGTGAATGCAGTTGAAAACCTTGTGTGACAGGTCATGGTTTTTCTCCCTTGAGCAATGAGGCTTCCACATAAAACTCCTTGTCATTTTATTTTCTGCACAACTAGTGTTTCTTTACTTCTGTTGAACTGTAACTTTAACCTGGTCCTTCACTACATGGTGAACTAGTGTTATTCAAGAGAAAAAAAGGGAAAGAATAAGGTGGCAGTTAAGAAGAAAGAAAAAAGGTGAAAAGACACCAGACTTCTTGAACAGTTGGAGAAACAAGTGGAGGAAGTTGAGAAACAACTATTGAATGTTCTAGAGGTTCAAGTAAAGAAGTTGTCTTCTGTGAAGAGAAAGAGGTTTAAATCAAAAATCCCAAATCAAAATCTACCAACACTAAGTGATAGCAACTATTACCCTAAGGGGGGTTCTTTCACAATGCTAAACTTAAGTGCAATAGAGCTGACCAAAGATCAGGGTGACTGCAGACTGAACACAAACATGGCCATAGAGGTTCAACAATTAACCCCGTAAAACTCTCCAACGCAAGCTCTCATATGTACCATGGGACAAGGGAGTCCAAGCAAGGAGTCACAAACCTAGGACACATAAGTTATACCAAAAACACAAGATGTTGTGATGGAAAATTTCCAAGAAGGGGATGAGAGGTCCAAATCAGATGATGAAGTTTGTAGAAGACCACAAAGACCACTAGAATTTGGGAACACTGAAGACCAAGCAACTAGTGTGCAAGAAAAAATCACACAATTGAACAATCTTTCCCCGTGAGGTGACCGAGGTATTGATGAAACTAGAGAGGGTTGTCCTTCAACCAAAGTACTAAAGCACAACACGAAGGAGCACAAAAACAAAAAAAACCCTACGTGTCTCATGATTAATACAATTTCGTGGAACATAAGAGGCATGGTGTCCTAAAAAGCCTTTGAGAGGCTGAAATTACTACATAGCCAATACAAATTACCCTTCATAGCTTTACAAGAACCTATGGTTCGTTCTGAAAGATTGAAAGGTACAAACACAAGCTTGGCTTACAACATTGCTAATGCAATTGCCATAACAAGATATGGCTATTTTGGTCCTCGGATTGGGTCATAGATATCTTGGAAGATTCAGAACAATAAGTTACTTGCAAGGTAAACTTTGCTAGGGGGGTCGCTGTAACACCCCAAGTTTTCTAAGAAAGGAAAGTGTGAAATTTAACTGAAACCAGTAACCTACGATGGCTACCTACGGACTGTAGGTGGGATGATGGGCCGTAGGTAGGGAACCGTCGTTGGCACTATGTACTTCAAGATTTCCAAGTTTTTGAATCTAGACCTACGGAGCAGCAGGACGAGTTGTAGTTCGATTGACGATCCGTGGATATGTCTCGTAGGTCTCCCCAAGACTTAGTCTCAATTTTGAATCCTAAGTGCTGACCTACGGCTTCCATGTACGGTCCGTCGATGGACCCATGAGCCGTACATTGGAGTCGTTGTTGCAGGGCCCAAAAGGGAACTCTTTGAATCTAACAACGAAGGGACAGTACGGTCCGTCATTTGACTTACGGACCGTAGGTCTCCACTGTCGATCACCCCCGACAGTTGTTATTTAAGGGCTTTTTGGTCTTTTCCCTAATTGATTGCCTATTAATCTAAGTTGGTTATATCCTTAGCCCAGACCCTATAAATAGTTCCTAAGCCTAATTTTACTCATTCGAAATCATTCCTAAATTCTTCTCTCTCAAATATATCTCTCTCTAAGAAAGAGTTCTCTCAAGCTTCAAGGAAGAAAAAGACTAAGTTCCTCCATTGAAGACCATCAATTTTCATCAATTTCTTGTGGATTCTATTGAGGTATGATAGTATTCACCATTTGGAGCCCTTTCCTCCAATGGGTCCTCACTTTCTTCAAGGTTTTCAAGGTTCAATCTCCTCAAATTGAATTAGGGTTTTGATCAATTCTTATGGGTTCTTCAATTATGATTTCAATTGTTGATTTTATGATTCCTAGTGCACGATCTAGCGTGATAAAGTAATTTAATGCACGAATTAGCGTGAATTACATGATTTGATGTAAAGATTGCATGAACCCCTATGAACCCATGCTATTTCTCCCCAATTTCCTAATCTATGCTTTGATTGTTGGGTTAAGCTATGAATTGAGTAATTTTATGAAATATCTATGAATCTATGCATGAATTATAAATTGAATTGAGGATGACTTTATGAAATTAGGTATATTCAAGTCAAAAGCATGATTTTCCTTTATTATGTGAGTTCCTTCAAATATGGTCAGATTGCCTTGTTTATGGTCTTTTAAGCATGAGTTTGCATTGAATTGCATGATTTGAGTTGAACTAGCATGTACCCATATGAACTCTATGATCTATGAATTTTGAGCATGACGAACTATGTAAAGATGAAGTTTATGAACTTGTGCATGTCTCATATGAATTTAATGATGAATTGAGGGTGCTTTAAGAGTAAAGTACCAAAGTCATAATATGATGATGTTGTGTTGAGTTGTGAAAGGTTTTCTCACGTAATGATCACACTAAGAATTAAAAGGACAAGAGATGTTTACCCATGTTCTTAAGGAGCTATTCTAATTACGTAAGCTTGGACTAGTCCATGGAAGATGAAACGTCTGTAAACATGATTTTAGCTTGGATTGGTAGTTGTACTTTTCCATGGATAATGATATGAATATGATAAATAACTATTTCGTGGGAAATATGCTTAGCACCGACAGGATATTGAGATGGAAGCTCTCCCATAGTAGAGGCCGGGTTTTCTAGATGGAGCTCTCCCGTAGTAGAGGCCATGTCTCCAAAAGCAATCTCCTTATCCCATAAACTATGTTGCCACAATAGGATGATTGTCTACATAGACATTAGCTAGTAGATCCACGTAAGCTAGAAGTTCATGGTCTTACCTTGGCAAGTAGGACACCTCTTTTCGGTGTGGGATAGACACCGGATTCCATGTTGATAGCTCACATGGTCTTATATGTCGGTTAAGGCTTTTCCCACAACTAACGAGCACAAGGGTATTATGATGATTGTAAGTAAAGTAAAGAAATATGATTTAGCTTGCTTTGACCATGATTTATGCTTTATGCTTCTTATGCTTTATCATGTTTTAGCTTGGCCATTGCATGTCATGATTATGTCTCATTCTAGCATGTTTATGTGTTTTATGTACAGTGCTATCATACTTAGTACTTAATTGTGCTAACTCATACTCTTTTCTACATTAACTTCTTTGGTGTAGGACTTGGCGATTCACCATCCACTCGTGGCTAGAGCTTAGTAGAAGATTTGATAGAAGACTTGGTGAGTCCTCATCCATCCGAGGACATAACCTAGTTGTTCTTATTTTCATGTATTTCTTTTCATTTCGAATTGTATTGGGTTACGTCGCAAACCTTACTTCTTTATGTTAGATTGTCTTTGAGACAATGAGATGTAGACTTCCGCTATTTCTTTTAAAGCTTTGATATGAAGTAAAGGACCAGATTGTGATTCAATTCAAGCTAGAGCTTCACTCATTAACTCAGCATCCAACTTAACCGATTCCCAAGGGGATGGATGCTGAGATTCATTTAGATCTAGAGTATGTAACCGTGCTGACGAGGCTTCTTTAGCATGAGTTTCATCACCCGATTGCTCAGGCATCTTACGAGGGGAATTTTTACATTCTTTAACTGAAGGAATAGTTAAGGAGGGATTTGGAGAGACTTTAGTGGAAACAGACAACACTCCTTCAACAATAGGAATGATCGGTGAGGGGTTTGAGGGAAGGATCTGTTTCGAAGGAATAGCAAACTTAGAAGGGTAAACTCCCTCTACAGTCTCCATCTTTTCGAAAGAAGGAACAAATGGTGTAGACATTTTGAGTGCTTTGTAGGAGATGAAGAGGGAAATAAGAACATTTCTAGAGATTTGAGACTTGAGCAAATTTGTGAGGAATATGAGAGAGGAGAAGAAGATTATATAATAAATCAGTAAAACAATGTATTGGTCCCCTGAAGAGAGACGTCATTTGGTATTCAAGGATGTGACAACTATCAGAGTCCTAGAAGACTATCACATGGAAATATCAGCGATTCTCACAAGTAATTTAAAAACAATGATTGGACAGCTAACCTTTGAGAGAGGACCAGGTCCATTTCTATAATTTTAATGCAATTGCATAGATCTGTCTTGACTCTCTTTTCCTTCAGCACTTCCACCATATGTGTATACCATTCTAAAAACTTCAAGTTAATTTTTGATTCGCAGGAGTTGAGCACACCAAGATGCATTTTCTACATACGTTGTCTCAGTTGTTGAAGGAGTAACCAAATCTTGCCTTTTAGTTCCTCATGAAATGAGAGATGAGCCCAAACAATGAGCCATTTCTGAGGTACTTTTTCCCCATTACCACTCACATGCTTTAGCACCAAACCTAGCTCTGTTCTCAATTTCACCACCTCTTCATGAAGATCATCATTGGATTGATCTGGTGTAGCTTGTATTGAGAAAGTACTCTTTGAAGTAGCTGAGGCTCTAGTGCTCCATGCTTTGTTGTTCTTGGAAATTCTTTCAAGTTTATCTACAATCTTTTGGAATGTGTTCGCAACATAAGATCATCCCGCTATAGTATCTAGCACAGCCTTGCCATTGTCATCGAGCCCTATACATAAATACTCCTCTATTGATTCATCATCAATGTCGTGATTTGGCACACTCCTCATGAAATTTGTAAACATGTCCCAAGAATCACTGACAGACTCCCCATGTAAAGCCAGAAAATTCTTAAGTTTATCTTTAAGTTTAAACTTTTTAGATACTGAGAAGTATTTTTCCAAGAACACTCGATGTAGTTCATCCCATGTTGTAATAGAGTTGTATGGAAGCTCAAACAATCATACTGTAGCATCACCTGTCAAAGATAAGGGAAACACTCACAAACCTATTGCATCCATATCTAAATCTAGTCGCCCCACACTGCTCCTACAGACGCTAATCACTTTGCTAAGATGAGCATATGGTTCTTCTAATTGTAATCTATCAAATAGTCCTCGGGCTGTAAATATATGCATAAGGCTACTAGTAACCATGAACGTATGTCTGGCTGGTAGTGGAGGAACGACTATTGCACCAGTCGATCCTATAACATTATGATCAACCTCATAGTTGCGGCAAACATTTGGTGCAGGTCGATGCTGCACTCAAACCTCTTGAAGGTTTCCATGTGCGTCCACCATTCTTGGAAGTTCGACTCCAGGTACCTCTTGACGTCCCTCTATGTTAGGGTCATCTTCATGTCCCGCATGTTGACCTCGTCCGGCCATTCTTCATGGAGTTCTTCTTAATTCCTGGTCGTAAGGAGTCAAGGGATTTCCTTGACTTCGTGTATTTGGAATAAACTGGAACTAAGATCTGTGGAAAAACAAAAACAACACTAAAACGTAAATTGAGAAATAATTGGCTAAAGTGCAATAACGAAATTAGTCTAATCTAAAAGCTTTATTCCCCAGCAACGATGCCAAAATTTGATACACCCAAATTACACCTCCCTAAAGAGGTATAAGCGGTCGTTGTCAAATAAAGAACCTAACAAGGTTAGGGTCGATCCCACGAGGAATATGGTTTAGACTTAGTTCAATTTATGGTTATTTGTACGTTTAGCGGAACTATCTCTGTAAAAAGGGGGGATTTGTAAATAAAAGTAATAATTGATGTAGGAGTAGTAACCAGTAAACAAGTAACACAATTTGCAGTTTGTGATATCAATTTAAGAATGAAACTAGGGCATATGTGTTACCCACAAGTTCTTAACTCAGAAATCCTAACAATAGTAACTCTTTCCTAGTGTTTAACATGCGTAGTCGGTAAGTTAGGTATCCCTAAGTGATTGGTCCTCCAAATAGGGAATTTCACCACGCAACTTGGTCCGTCTACGTGTGTTGGTTTACAAAGATTTACCTTTGACCCAGATAAGCCCTCTGTATATGTGGTTCAGACTATTAGATAGCGGACTAATCAACGCTAAATCTATGTTGTTTAATCTTTTTCTCATTCATTACTTCCTAGGTCCGGCAAGTAGGAACGAGGCGGGTTCTAACGTTGAACACCGTTAAAAGGCATTTAAATTGAAGAGATTAACAAATACATGCATAAACACTTATCAAGAATAAAAACATTAGTAGTTTTACTTTCGTTAATTACTCATGGTTCCCACAACCCTAGTTATGGATTTAGCTACTCATGCTTGAAGGTTCACAATTCATATTAGGGTTTGAATAATAAATCATGAACTTACAATAATAAAAGATGAAATCCACAATCTCGAATTGAAAAGCAAACGCAAACTTTATAATCCAAACTTCAAGAAATAATTGCTACAAATGTTCGCAAGATAATTCCCAAAGCCAAAGAAAAATATTTCAAAAACGTCTAACAACCCAAAAATGAAAATTACATATGGTATTTATAGAAAATAAATCTTAAACCAAATACGAAAAGGAAAACTAAGGAAATCATGCCTTCAGTAGTATCTTCTACGATTGGCTACCTACGGCTCGTAGGTCCAACCATCGTCCAACAGTTAGACAAAATCAGGGAGAAGTCCACCTACGGGCATGACCTACAACTCGTAGGACTAAGCATGGCCCATCCTACTCAACCATCGTTCAAGTACCGAAACTCGACCTCTCTGAATATATTGACAACTCCTCATCTACGGTCTATAGCAGGACCTACGGTTCGTCGCTCCTAACCGTCGTTCCATACTTACCCAATTTCTCCAAGCTTCTGAACCACGAATTCTACCTACAGTTCGTCAATAGAATGACGGCTCGTAGGTCCACTCATACATCACCAAAAATACGCTACTGACATCTGCTCGAAAACCTATTTCCTGCAAAATTTATCACAAATATCATCACATCCACTAACAAAATGCCTAGGAGCATGCAAAACTATAAGTTTAATGTATCAAAAGTAACGTAAATCCATGGTACATCAACACCCTTAACTTAAAATCATTGCTTGTCCTCAAGCGACACAACAAACTCTAAACGACACATATGCATAGGCAATCCAGCCTTTAAGCAATCATACATCATTTTCTCAATCATCCTCCCCTTTTATTTATTCTCAGGACAATGCAAATTCATTATAAACTCAACAAGCTAACTCATGCAGATCAATACATGGCATAGACATACCAATAGACACATTCATATACACATACAACAATCACCAAGATACCAACTCTTCAATAAAACAAATTGTGCCCTTACCACTAAGAAATCTGTTTTTTCGCAGAAAATTTTACATTTTAGTTAGGGACTCAGTATTCACTCACACTCAAAATGAATTCAGTACAATTTGTACTCAATACAATAAGCTTGACCTTATTTTCTCCACTTTGTCTTTCAAAACCTTTCGTCTAGAATAACTATAGGACTTTCTTAGCTTGTAATGTAGGCTCGGGGTAAGGTGTGGTACATTTGGACATTTTAGTGACTTTTCTGCCCTCCTTGACATTCATTGGCTAGCCTTACCTCTTTTTACAGCCACTTATTTCATCATTCAAGCTTTATGCCCTTCTTCTTATAATTCATTTAAGCTCGAGAGTGACTTTTGACTTGATCATCTTGTTGGATTCACTTGTTTCTTCATCTTCTTGTTTAAGCATTTGATTATTTTTGTTGCTCTTTTCTTTTTGTTTATTCACACTATTTTCATCTGTTTCACTCAGTTTGCTTTCTTTGCTCTACACACGACTCTTTTCATACCCTTTCTTTCTTGCATTCCTTCATAATAGCCACCTTCAACTTAGAAATGTAGTATGAGTTGAGGTACACAATATCCTAGGAAGGACCAGAGCTAGAACTTAGGTAACTTTGCAGTAGCCACCCTCAACTTAGGTTTTTAGCCTAACTCGAGGTGCACAATGTCCAAGGAGGGACCAGGGTCAAAACAAAGTTTCACAATAGTATCCGGGGAAGGTGAATTGGGTGTCAGAAAGAACAATCTCTTTTAGGATAAAACATTTGGATCAAAGGGAGAAATTTATCTTTTTGGTTGGTTGTTTTTAGGCTTAAGTGGACTTCGTATCAACAATGGCCTATGATCATCTCCTAGTTTCCAGTTCAAATCACCTTAGCAAGACCAGCGACGCAAGTTCTAGATTGGCACATCCCATATGAATATCCAAACAACCTTACACACACTTGGCACCTTGTTGCAATTATTAAATTTTCAATTATTCTGGTTAATGTTATAGCTTAAGTCATAGTGTCAGATCGATACTTATCATGTCATAAAAAGATTCTACACATTCAACTTATTAAATTCACAGTCATAGCACAACTCAAAATTTGGAGAGATATCAATTTTATGCTTTATTGCCATGATGCCTTTACTTTCAGGTTACCTCTACACATTTACAATCTTAAACATGCCGGTTCAATAGAAATTAAACAGTTCCTTGGGGGAAAAGAACACAGGCAAGAAAACCCCAAGGAAGGATTGTGAGTTAAGTTACTCAGACTTCACGTTAACTCACAATCCATTCATCCCACCCCTACAAAGAAAGGTAGTGCAATGTCCTCAGTGCACATGTAAAAGTAAAAACATCGGGTGAGACAAACCTGTGGCGCATAAGCACTGAAGACCAATCACGAAGCGGGTGGGTCTAGTTGCCCGGAACCCGCTGGATCATCTGGCAAGGTTCCCTCAGTAATGCCATCAGTAATAGTATGGGTTACACCCTAAGTAGCGTGCCCCGAACCAGAAGCTCCTACAGCCAACTCCCGCATCCTCTCCTGTCTCAACTGCTCCTCTAATCCGAACTGCCGCTGGGCAGTCTCCTGTGCCCTTCTCTCCCTCTTGCGGGCTCGCCTGCCTCCTTCGGGTCTATATCAACGTCCTCACCAGTACGGACGTGCTTCCCTGCCACCTACGAGGAAGGAGGGGCCTGCTGCCTATCACCGAAAAGTGCATTAAGCACTACATTATCAGGTTCTTCTTCAGGGGCAGGCTCCGATCCAGCAACACCTGTAGAAGCCAAGGCATCAATGTCATCCCGGAGTTCAGCTTACTCAGTCTGAAAAGTAGCAATATCAACAGTAGGCGGTGGCCTAGCAAGAATCCGACTCTCAAAAGCATCAATTCTCCGATGCACCACCTGTATCATCACTTCGACCGCCTTCTCAGTCCTGGCCTCTGATTCTTGAATGGACTTCTGCATCCATGGCCTAATATGCGCCAAAAGGGTCGCCATTTGAGTCTCCAACTTTTGGACCCTAGCTAATGGCAACATGGCAAAACCCAAAGGTGTGGGAGCATGCGGCATGCTCGCAACTTGGTCCGAGGAGGTGGAGGCTGGAGTAGTTGTATCGGGCTCCTCAGTAGCGGTAGGAGTAGTACCCTCGTCTGCCTGTGTACCACCAAGGCGCTTATCCAATAGTGGCAAATCAACCTGAATACCTCACCGTGGGGCTGTGGAGTTTGTATCATCCCGAATCATGCCAACGTCGACCGTCTTGGTCACTTCTATCAACTTGTCACTGTCTCAAATAGGTACCATCGCCTCTCTATATAGGCAAAAAATCAGACACAGGAACAGCATTATGGTCTTCTCTCACAAAGGCCTCGCATGGATCTCTGCTATGATAATCCGAGAAAAGCCGATCTCAAACCCTGCCATCAATGAAGTAAGCATCACCGCGCGATCCCATGTCACTATATTATCAGCCATAATGGGGGATAGTCGGACCCAAATAATGGACCACCAGAACTTTGCTACAAAGCTGAGTGTTTCCTTATGAATAGGCAGCGTCCTGTCTCGAACCCTCTCAGCTTTCTCTCCCTCATTAGCAATAGAACTCACAATCCATCGCAGTAGATTATCCCACTGCTCAGTATCACGCATGGCAGCTCTGTTCTGCACCACACTCATCTGATAGTCTTACTCAACACTGTTAATTTGCCAGGCATGGGAGGGGCTGTAAATAAAACGGCAGATTGTGGCCTCCGATAAATCAACTAGTATGCCCCGAACCAAAGTAGACACGAGGGGTGGCTGAGTCAATGCTCTGGCTCGTGGAGGTAGAGCATTTTTCACGATCGCAGCGTAAGAGGCATAGAACTCTCTCACCCTCATCGGGCAGTATTTGCTCAGATTTTTCTCCATTCAGTCACATCGATGTTGTTTAAACAGGTCATGCACCACCAGTACTGTATGTAGCCTACCGGTAAGTACCCGGTGCTCCTCTGTAATGGTCCAGGCTGGCTTCTCCTGAGCGTTCATGTGGAAGCCATCATAAAAAATTTGATACATCCCCTGTACGCACTATTTGTGGGGATCCGTAGTGAGAGGTATCACCTCAACCCTGCCATGAGGTGCATCATGGGCTAACCCGGAGGAAGCATCAGACGCGGATGCGGCGACTAAGTCAGAGTCGGAGCCATCCTGAGATTGGGATGGTTGGGACCCCTTGCTGCCCCCGGATGAATCACTTGCTCCCTTACCAGACTGTGAAGCACTATCTGGGGTGCCAGAGTGTGACTCCCCTGCTCTGTCAGCAATAACCTAACGGTGCACTTGCTGACGAGTAGTGCGAGGTAACTTAGGTTAGTCAGCCCCTATGGGAGGGTTGTATTCAGACCCACTTTGCTCATCATCCGTGGATTCATCTCTAAGCTGAAAGCGAGCGGAAGGGGCTGTGGACTTGGACCTCCGCCCGTATTGACGAGTAACTTTGGGTGGCATGATACTTGCGGAGACCATAGTAGTACGCAATTAGTCAACCAAACAAAGAAAAGGAAAAGAAAAGAAAAGAAAAAGAAACTACGATACCAAAAATTAAATTCTATAACCACTGTTTATTGGGACCAACGGTTGCTACCAACGGGCTGTAGATGATTCAACGGCTCGTAGTTGACAACCGTAGGTAAGGAAGTAAAAAATTTAGGTCTCAGGAGTTGGAACGACGGTTCACTAGGAAGGTCCATCGATGAAACGACGGACCATAAGCCAAATTGTAGTTCACAACTTAGGCTACTGCTAAGTGAGTCAGACCAACGATACATGACCTACGATCCGTAGTCGTTGAGTTCACTGTAACATTTCATCTCTCAAAAAAAAATCAACATCTCAAATACCATATTTAATGCACCAAGCTACTTCTATACATGCATTTCAACACGTTGACATGTTGTTCAATCATTCCTAGGGTTCCAAACAAGTAAGTTGAGACTTAGGCACACAAAAAAATGAAACCCTAATTCAAGAACACATCTAGATGGCCTTTTTACAAAATTTATCAACAATTATAAACTAACACTCACAAAAACATCATCCCAAGGGTACTTTACAATGATAGGCAACACTTATTAACAACTAAATACCCGAGGTCAAGTCTCAACTTTCGATTTCAACTCTAATTTTAACATTTATGATCAAAACAAAACTAAGTACCATAAGAATCAGTAGGAAGTTGTGTGATTGTGATTCAATATGCTCTAACCACCACGTTATTTAGACGCTGGACCCGCGACATGATAATTTACCCAAGAAAAGAAAAATGTGATAGGAAAAATGGGGAAAGAGAAATGATTTATAGGTGGTGGTGGGTAAGGGAAAGGGTGGAATGGAGTTAAAAGGGTTGGAGGAGGGGAGGTTAACTGAATTTTGGGGGTTTGAACTGGTTGGGAAAAGAGGGAAATAGGGGAAGGTTTTAAAATTAAAGAGTTTTTATTATTAATTGTCGCGGGTCAGGTCGGGGCAGAAAGGCAGTCTGGACCTATGATTTCTCGTCGATGGTCCGTGAGTAAAACCATGGCCCGTTGGTGGGAGTCGTCATTTTACCCCTATACTTAGCCAAATTAAGAAATCGTACCTGGGATCTACAGAAGTTATTTATGGTCCGTCGTTGGAATGACGGTCCGTCTATGGCAACCGTAGACCATCTGCTGCTCTACTTCTTCAGGTATTTTCTTCCTTTCTTGCACACATAACAAACATGAGGACTTCCTTTTTCCATTTTCTTGACTCTTTTTGGACACGGACCCTATACTACCCTAATCTAGCCAATACTAAGGCTTCGCTAAAACATAAAACTAAAGAAAGAGTCTACAAATTCATAAAAATCACTAAAGACTCCTAAGTTGGCTAGATGATACAGCTTGGGTTGCCTCCCAAGTAGTGCTTGATTTAATGTCGCAGCACGACTCAGATCTCTTGACTACTCAGACTTCGTCAAGACTCCATTGCTCAATCAACTCATTGACCTCTTCCAAGTGGCCTATATAGAGTTTAATCCTCTGGCCATTGACATTGAATTTTGTTCCTTCCTTGTTCTTGAGTTCAACTGCTCCATGTGAAAATACTTGGATGACTCTAAATGGTCCCGTTCACTTTGACTTGAGTTTACCAGGGAACAATCGCAACTTTGAGTTGAATAGAAGTACCATATCGCCGGGAGCAAAATTTCGCTGTTCGATCTTTTGATCATGGTACTTCTTCATCTTCTCCTTGTACAAGGCTGAACTTTCATATGCTCTTAAGCGAAACTCATCCATCTCATTCAATTCACTCAACCTTTGGCATGATGCAGCATCCTAATCAAGATTCAGCTTCTTAAGTGCCCACATCACCTTATGCTCTAGCTCTACAGGTAAGTGACATGACTTCCCAAATACAAGTTGGTAAGGGGACATACCTATGGGAGTTTTGAATGCAGTATGATAAGGCCATAGAGCATCATCGAGCTTTCTTGACCAATCAGTTCTGTTTGCATTCACAGTCTTTGCCAGGATTTGCTTGATTTCTCTATTGGATACTTCAACTTGCCCACTAGATTGAGAATGATAAGGAGTTGCTACGGTGTGAAGAACACCATACTGCTCAAGAAAAGCCTTGAACAATTTGTTACAAAAGTGGGAACCTCCATCGCTAATTATTGCCCTTGGTGGACCAAACCTGGAAAAGATATTCTTTTTCAGAAATGTGGTTACACTTTTACCTTCATTGTTTGAAAGCGCAACAGCTTCCGCCCATTTGGAAACATAGTCAACCGCTACAAGTATGTACTTCATCCCATTCGAACTCACAAATGGACCCATAAAACTAAGGCCCCACACATCAAAGAGTTCAATCACTAGTATTGGGTTCATTGGGAGCTCTTGCTTTCTTGAAATACCTCCTTCTCTTTGGCATCGATAACAGGCCTTGGCAAAATCATGGGCATCTTGGTGAATTGTAGGCTAATAATACCCACATTGCAAAATCTTATAAGCAGTCCGAATACCACTATGATGACCACCAACAGGAGACAAATGGCAGGCTTCCAATATACTCATCATCTCTACCTTGGGCACACAGCGACGAATAATCCCATCAGCACAGATACGAAACAAGTAAGGCTCTTCCCAGAAAAACTTCTACACATCAAACATGAATTTCCTTCTATGATTGAATGATAAATCTGAAGGCACCATATCGCTTGCCAAGTAATTGGCGAAATCTGTTAACCAAGGGATAAGATCAAAAGAAGCATCTAATACTTGTTCGTCTGGGAATGTATCATCAATCTCAAGTCCATCTTCTAGCTTCAACATAGCTTCTTCATCTAATCTTGACAAGTGATCCGCCACTTGATTTTCTGTCCCCTTTCTATCTCTCACCTCGAAGTCGAATTCTTGTAGCAGTAGTACCCATCGAATTAACATCAATTTTGCATCCTTCTTTGCAATGAGATACCTCAGTGCAGAATGATCCGTATGCACAATTACTTTAGTGCCCAGAAGATAGGATCGAAAATTCTCAAAAGCGAAGACTAGTGAAAGCAGTTCTTGTTCAGTGACTGTGTAATTCTTTTGAGCAAAATTCAAGGCTTTGATCGCATAATATATGGGATGAAGAATCTTCTAGAGCCTTTGTCCCAATACTACGCCAAGTGCCACCCCACTTGCATCACACATAACTTCGAACGATTGCCCCCAATCTGGTGAAATAATGATGTGTGCAGAAGATAGCTTTTCTTTAAGTGCCTCAAATGCTTTCAGACAAGCATCATCAAATTCGAATTTCATCTCCTTTTCAGGCAGTTTGCACAAAGGATGTGTAATTTTTGAGAAGTCTTTAATAAATGTCCTATAGAAACATGCATGTCCTAGAAAACTTCGAATACCTTTTACAAATATGGGTGGGGGAAGTTTTTCAATTACCTCGACTTTAGCTCTATCAACCTCGATGCCTTTTTGTGAGATTCTATAGCCCAGAACGATTCCTTCTTTCATAATGAAGTGACATTTTTGCCAGTTTATCACAAGGTTGCACTCTTTGCATTGACTCAACACTTCACCTAAATGCATTAAACAATCATTGAAGGAGTTACCAACTCCAGAAAAATTATCCATAAATACCTCGATGGTGTCTTCCACCATGTCTAAAAATATAGATATCATGCAACGCTGATAGTTCACCGGCACATTGACCAACTCGAATGGCATTCTTTTGAAAGCGAATGTCCCATAGGGACAAGTGAAAGTGGTCTTCTCTTGATCTTCTGGTGCTATCGAAATCTGATTGTAACCCAAATATCCATCAAAGAAGTAGTACCAACCTTTTCCAACAAGACGATCTAACATTTGGTCCATGAACGTGTAATACCCCAGCTTTCCAAGGAATGAAAATGCAGAATTTACTTGTAGGCAGTGACCTACGGAGGCCACTTATGGGTCGTAGTCTGGTTGATGGCCCGTAGGTGAGGAGCCGTCAATGGCTCTATCAATTTTAGTAATTCAAAGTCTCTAAAGTGTGATCTACAGAGTAGCAGGATGGATCGTGAGTCAGTTGACGGTCCGTAGGAAATAACCGTAGATATCCCCCAGACTTGGTTAAATTCTTGAACCTCATGCTGTAATCTACGGTTGAGGTGTACGGTCCGTATATGGACCTACTGACCGTAGATTGAAACCTTCGTTGCAAGGTCCCCAGATACCAACTCTGAATATTTTGATGGTTCAACAGGACGGTCCGTCAATGGATGTACGAACCGTAGATGGGCCCCGACAGCTTTAATTAAGGGCTTTTTGGTCTTTTCCCTGGTTAATTCCCTAAGTAACTAAGTCGGTTTTACCCTTAATGAAGGTCCTATATATAGTTCTCTATACCTAAATCACTTCATTCAAACTCATTCCCTAAATTCACTTCTCAAATATTTCTCTCTCTAAAAGAAATCCTCTCTAGCTCAAGGAAGAAGAGAAGCTAAGTCCTCCATTCAATTTCCTCCAATTTCTAGTGGGCTTTGCTAAGGTATGATGGTATTGAACAATGGAGTTGCTTCCTCCATTAGGCCCTCCCTTTTCTTCATGAATTTCAAGGTTCAATTCCCTTCAAGTAAGCTAGGGTTTGATCAATTGCTATGGGTTCTTCTAGTATGAGTTCATTTACTGATTTAATGCTTTGTAGTGCACAATCTAGCGTGGGTAAAGTAATTTAGTGCATGATCTAGCGTGAATTATACGTCTAATTGTAATTATTGCATGAACCCCCATGGTCCCAAGTAAATTCTCACCAATTTTATAATATATGCCTTGATTGTTGGGTTGAGATATGAATTGATGAAACTGAGGGATCGTCTATGAAATTGAGCATGAATTGGGGTTAAGTGCATGAATTTAGCATGTTCAACTAAAAAGCATGATTTTCCTCTTTTATGTGGGTCACTTCAAGTATGACTAAATTGCCTTGATTATGACTTTTAAGAGCTAGCTTGCATTGAATTGCACGGTTTAAAATAAAGGCAATATGAACCCATTAGCTATGAAGAAAAAGCATGATAGAATCATGAAGAAAGAGGTTTATAGAATCAAGCATGTTTTATATGAAATCTATGATATGTTGATGTTGAGTCTTGAAAGGATTTTCTCATATAATGCTCAACCTAAGCTTGTGAAAGGTTTTCTCACATGTAAAGGATTCATAACTTGTTAAAAGGTTTGCTTAACTAAAATTGAATCAAGAGCTTAAAGAAGTTATTCTAGTGGTGTAAGTTTGGACAAGTCCATGAAAGAAGAAACACTCAATGAAGTAAGCTTGGACTAGTCCATGGTATGTGAAGTCATGTTTAGGTTGGATTGGCAACCCTAGTTGTGCCTTTCCATGGATATCAATATTTATGATTGTATAGTGGGAATTATGCATAGAACCGAGTGGACGGGTGACAAGTCCCCATATGTCCTACGCTTATGTGCCCCCATAGGTGGTCCTTAACAGGCCCATATTATATCAGCTTAGCTAATGGATCCCCGTAGGCTATGGTTCAGCATTCTACCTTGGCAAGTAGAATGGCCCTTTTTCGGCGTAGGGCAGACACCGGATTCCATGTTGAGTTATTCCATGGTCTACAGATCGGTTTAAGACTTTTCCCACTCTTCAGCTTGTACAATGGTGCATGGGTTACTATAAGTAAAGTAAAGAAAAGAAGAGTAAAAGAAAGATGATTTAGCTTGCTTTGGCCATGGTTTATGCTTTATGCTATTTGCTTATATGCCTTATCATGTTTAGCATGGCCAATTGCATGTCATGTTTATATCTCAGTTTCTAGCATGTGTTATGAGTTTTTATGCATGACTATCATACTTAGTACTTTATTGTGCTAACGCATACTCTTGCCTGCATCAACTTCTTTGGTGTAGGATGTGGCAGTTCTCCTACTCGTGGCTAGAGCATTAACTTAGAGTTGATAAGAAGACTTGGTGAGTCCTCATCCATCCAAGGACATAGCCTTGTTTGATTTTACTTTGATGTCTTTCCTTATGTTTGATATTGTATTGGGTTGCGTCCCTATCACTTTTATTTGTATTCTATGATATTAGAAGGCTTTGAGACATGAGTTGTAGACTTCCGTTGTTTTGAGTAAAGCTTTGATATAAAATGTTCTTTTAAACTCTTATTACTCTATTATCTTGTATTTTATGTATGATAAGGGCTTGTCTGAGGCCTCTCGGTGTCTTGTACGCCGTGTTACATCTAGGGGCTACCCTGGGTTGCTACAGAATGGCATCGGGAAATGATCTTTCTCAGTCCAGGCATATAGCTTACGATAGTCCATGCAAACTCTCCAACCAGTAAGGGGCCTCATTGGAATGAGTACATTCTTCGCGTTTGGAACCACGGTGATTTCTCCCTTCTTTGGCACGCATTGGACTGGGCATACCCATTTACTATCAGCAATCGGGTATACTACTCCAACATCTAACCACTTGATGATTTCCTTTTTGACAACTTCTTAGATTGGTGGATTCAACCTTCTCCGGTGCTCGACACTTGGTTTGCAGTCCGGCATGAGTTGAATTTTGTGTGAGTAAATTCCCGGTGGAATGCCAATGATATCAGCAATAATCCATCCAATCGCCCTTTTATAACGCTTAAGCACAGAGATAAAAGATCCTACTTGCCCTTCATTCAAATCAGCCACATTAATTACAGGCAAAGTATCATTTGGGCCCAAGAAAGCATACCGCAAATGGGATGGGAGAGCTTTTAGCTCCAACTTCGGGGTTCATCTATTGATGGTTTTGTAGGCGGCATGTCTCGATTCTTCAAATCCAAGCTTAGCTTCCTTGGTGGATGCCGAGGGAAAACACCATCATCAAGTGCAGAAAACTAGTTCATCATATTCTTCAATACCATCACCATTAAAATTCATGATCACAGCCGCTAATGCTTCAACACCTAGCCTCTCCTCAATGGACACCGCTGGCGTCTCCTCATCGACAGGGTCTACTACTAACACTGAGTTAAGCTCATTTTTATGCTTCATGGATCTGCAGATGTTAAATTTCACCTCTTCAATGTTCAACAACTTCATTTGTCCTTTTTTCAAGTCTACCAAAGCGCGTCCCATAGCAAGGAATGGTCTGCCCAGGATTATAGGGACTTCAAAATCCACCTCGCAGTATAGATTCTCAAAATCCGCCGGAAATATGAATGCTTCAACTTTCACCAAGACATCTTGGAGCACTCCTATTGGTTTCTTCACCATCCGGTCAGCCATTAGTAGCCTCATTGTAGTCGGTTTGGGGGCTCTCAAGCCCAATTTCTTGAACATTGAAAACTGCATCAAATTAATGCTAGCACCAAAGTCACATAGTGCTTTTGCAAAGTGCAACATGCCAATCATGCATGGGATAATGAAGGCTCCAGGATCTTCCTTCTTTTGCACTAATGACCGAGTAGCAATAGCACTACAATATTGCAGCTTATCATCATCTTCAAAGCTAACAACCCACTTTTTGTCACTAGATCTTTCATGAAGTTCGCATAACCGGGCATCTGTTCTAACGCTTCAATCAAAGGGACATTAATAGACAACTGTTTTAACATAGAAATAAATTTTTGATACCTCCCTTTTTCCATCTTCTTAACCAACCTTTGTGGAAGGGAGGTGGAGGTCTTGGCATAGGAATGACCTTTTTCGTGATTTCAGCCTCCTTCTCATTTTGATCTTTGGATAGTTCTGTTGCCTTTACTTCGTTGTCATCAGGTTCTTTTACACCTTCCACTCCAGTCAGCAAAGGAGGGTCAACAGTCCGCTTTCCTCTTTTAGTAGTAACTGACATGCAATGCCCATCATTCTTCAGATTTTGAACTGTATTGCTAGGAAGTGTTCCTCGTTGGCGCCGATTTGCATTTGAAGATAGTTGGCTCAATTGCTGCTCAATCTACCTAATTGACATTGCATGTGACTCTACTTTTTGGCCAATGCCAGATAGGTCGTTCTGCATCTCCTTTATGTTGTCATCCATAGAGTCAAACCTCTTCATCATCTTGTTCATCATATCTTTGATGTGACTCATACTTGATCCTCCATCTCGGTTTCTCGATGGGATGTATGGACCACTTTGATCATTCCTATTGTTGAACCCATTTCTATTGTAGTTATATCTCAGTTGTAGTTCCTTTCTCGAGCATACTGACCTTTCCAATTGTAGTTGCTATAGATCGGACCTTGATTTCCTTGACCTTGATGCCAATTATCCTGATTGGATCCTTGGGTGTTAGTCCGGAAACCCCCCAGTTGCTCATTCACAAGATTCACATCTTCCTCATAAGTATAATAATCATTTGGTGGAGCATTACTTTGATATTGGACTGCATTGACTTTTTCCCCATTACCGCACACATGCTTTAGCAACAAACCTAGCTCTATTCTCACTTTCACCACCTCTTCACGAAGATCATCATTGGATTGATCTGGTGTAGCTTGTATTGAGAAAGTGCCCTTTGAAGTAGCCGAGGGTCTAGTGCTCCATGCTTTGTTGTTCTTGGAGATTCTTTCAAGTTTATCTGCAATCTCTTGGAATGTGTTCGCTCCATAAGATCCTCCCGCTATAGTATCTAGCACAGCCTTGCCATTGTTATCAAGACCTCTATAGAAATACTCCTTGAGTGATTCATCATCAATGCGGTGGTTTGGCACACTCGTCATGAAACCTGTAAACCTGTCCCAAGAAACATTGAAAGACTCCCCATGAAAGCCACAAAATTATTAAGTTTATCTTTAAATTTTAACTTTTTAGATACTGGGAAGTATTTTTCCAGGAACACTCGATGTAGTTCATCCCAGGTTGTAATAGAGTTGTATGGAAGCTCAGACAACCATACCGTAGCATCACCTGTCAAAGATAAGGGAAACACCCACACACCTATAGCATCCATATCTAAATCTGGTTGCCCCACACTGCTCCTACAGACGCTAATCACTTTGCTCAAATGAGCATATAGGTCTTCCGATTGTAATCCGGCAAATAGTCCTCGGGCTGTCAACATATGCATAAGGCTACTAGTAACCACAAACGTATGTCCGGTCGGTAGTGGAGGAACGACTATAGCACCAGCCGATCCTATAACATTATGATCAACCTCATAGTTGCAGCAAACATTGGGTGCAGATTGATGTTGCACTCAAATATCTTGAAGGTTTCCAGGTGCGTCTACCATTCTCGGAAGTTGGACTCCAGGTACCTCTTGACGCCCCTCTATGTTAGGGTCATCTTCAAGTCCCGCATGTTGACCTCGTCCAGTCGTTCTTCGTAGAGTTCTTCTTAATTCCGGGTCATAAGGAATCAAGGGATTGCCTTGACTTCGTGTATTTGGCATACATTGGAACTAAGATCTGTGAAAAAATAAAAACAACACTAAAACGTAAATTGAGAAATAATTGGCTAAAGTGCTGCAATAACAAAATTATTCTAATCTAAAAGCATTATTCCCCAGCAACGACGCCAAAATTTGATACGCCCAAATTAGACCTCCCTAAAGAGGTATAAGTGGTCGTTGTCAAATAAAGAACCTAACAAAGGTTAGGGTCGATCCCACAAGGAAAATGGTTTAAACTTAGTCCAATTTATTGTTATTTGTATGTTTAGCCAAATTATCTCTGTAAAAAGGGGGATTTGTAAATAAAAGTAATAATTGATGTAGGAGTAGTAACCAGTAAACAAGTAACGCAATTCGCAGTTTGCGATATCAATATAAGAATGAAACTAGAGCACATGTGTTCCCCACAAGTTCTTAACTCAGTAATCCTAATAATAGTACATTTTTCCTAGTGTTTAACATGCACAGTCGGTAAGTTAGGTATCCCTAAGTGATTGGTCCTCCAAATAGGGAATTTCACCACGCAACTTGGTCCGTCTACGTGTGTTGCTTTACTAACCCTTACCTTTGACCCAGATAAGCCCTCTGCATTTGTGGTTCAGACTATTAGATAGCGGACTAATCAACGCTAAATCTCCGTTGTTTAATCTCTTTCTCATTCATTACTTCCTTGGTCCGGTAAGTAGGAATGAGGTGGGTTCTAACGTTGTACACCGTTAAAAAGTATTTAAAACGAAGAGATTAACAAATACATGCATAAACACTTATCAAGAATTACAACATTATTAGTTTTACTTTCGTTAATTACTCATGGTTCCCACAACCCTAGTTGTGGATTTAGCTACTCATGCTTGAAGGTTCACAATTCATATTAGGGTTTGAATAATAAATCATGAACTTACAATGATAAAAGATGAAATCCACAATCTTGAATTGAAAAGCAAACGCAAACTTTATAATCCAAACTTCAAGAATTAATTGCTACAAATGTTCGCAAGATAATTCCCAAAGCCAAAGCAAAATATTTGAAAAACGTCTAACAACCCAAAAACGAAAATTACATCTGGTATTTATAGAAAATAAATCCTAAACCAAATAGGAAAAGGAAAACTAAGGAAATCAGGCCTTCAGTAGTGTCGTCTACGGTTGGCTACCTACGACTCATCAGAGAATCGACGGCTCGTAGGTCCAACCATCGTCCAGCAGTTAGACAAAATATGGGAGAAGTCCACCTATGGGCATGACCAACGACTCGTAGGTCTAAGCACGGCCCGTCCTGTTCTACCGTCGTTCAAGTACTGAAACTCGACCTCTCTGAATATATTGACGACTCCTCATCTATGGTCCATAGAAAGACCTACGGTTCGTTGCTCCTAACCGTCACTCCATACTTAGCCAATTTCTCTAGGCTTCTGAACCACGAATTCTACCTACGGCTCGTCAATAGAGTGATGGCTCATAGGTCCCCGTGTACATCACCAAAAACACACTGCTGACATCTCTTTAATCATCAACTGCTCGAAAACCTGTTTCCTAAAAAATTAATACAAATCCCATCACATCTACTAACAAAATACCTAGGAGCATGCAAAACTCTAAGTTTAATGCATCAAAAGTACCATAAATCCATGGTACATCAGAGATCCACTCACATGCACAAGTCTTTTGTCATAGATCAGCATTCTCACATTGAGCACAAGGCAAGTGAGACTGTCACTACGAGCAGTATCGATATCAGCAATATACATGTTCTTGTATCTCTTTGCTGTCAAGATCACTACTTGAAAGATCACGTATGTGACCACACATTTATCTCATCAGGATTTAACTTCAATTTCTTTATCACGAATCTGTGAAACACTTAGAAGACTGTACTTCAACCCATTGACATAGTACACATCTTCAATGGAGTGTTCCATAGAGTAACTATGGAATATGCTAAGAGTGGTGTTCTAAATGAAGAGATGAGAAGAAGATCTTAAGGCTCATCTTCTTCAGTTTCACACTCTGATGTTTTGGTTACTGAAGACAGGGGGAGAAGCAAATTTAGAGGTCAGAATGACCGAGATAAAAGTAGAGGCAAGTCAAAGTCTAAATTCAAGAATGTTACATGTGACTATTGCAACAAGAATGGGCATATCAATAAATATTGCTTCAGGTACAAGAGAGATATGAAACAACAAAAAAATGATGGTGATGATGAAAATTGTGTTGCTATTGTTGCTAATGATGATCTTCTTGTTTCTTGTGATGAAAATCTCGTTAATCTTGTTCGCGATGAGTTTAACTGGTTTTTGGATTCTGGTGCTACTTCTCATGTCACGTCAAATAAGGAATTATTTTCTTCTTATATTACTGGTGATTTTGGGATGTTTAAAATGGGCAATAATGATGAGGTTGCAGTTCTTGGCATTGGGACAGTTTATTTGGAAAGTAACAATGGTTCCAAACTAGTTCTCAATAATGTCAAACATGCTCCAGATGTTCGTTTGAATTTGATTTATGTGGGATACCTTGATGATGAGGGTTATGTTAATACACTTGGTTCTTGCCAGTGGAAACTTAATAGAGGTTCAATGGTTGTAGCTCGAGGTGATAAGTTGTCTAAGTTGTATGTATTTCGAGGCTCCATTTCTTGAGGCTCAGTAAACATAGTGGAGAATGATATTTCATCAAAGTCATGGCATAGAAGGCTGAGTCATATGGCTAAGAAGAATTTGCTTTCTGAAGTGAAACAAGCAAAGTTAAACAAATGTGTTCATTGCTTAGCTGTAAACAAAAAAGAGTTTCTTTTCAAAGTCATCCGCTTTCAAGAAAGCTTGATTTGCTAGAGTTGGTACATTCTGATTTTTGTGGTCCTTCTACGGTAAAGTCTCATAGTGGTGCACTTTACTTTGTGAGTTTTATTGATGATCATTCTCGTAAACTCTGGATATTCTCTTTGAAGTCCAAGGATCAGGTATAACTTGATGTGTTCAAGAATTTTCAAGCCTTGGTTGAGAGACAGACAGGAAAGAAATTGAAATGCATCAGTTTTGATAATGGTGGTGAGTACATTGGTCTTTTTGATAAATATTGCAGAGAGCAGGATATTCGGCATTAGAAATTTCTCCAACGACTCCTCATGAATTCTGCTAAATGAACAGAACTCTAGTTGAGAGGGTTAGAAGTAGGCATGTTATGAAGCCACAATTCATGCATTATGGCTGCAAAATTTTATTTCAGGACTTTGGGTTGTCGACACCATTACTAAGCTACTAAAAATTTATTGTGATAATACTACCGCAGTATTCTTCTCCAAGAACGATAGGCACTCTAAAGGTATCAAACATATGGAGTTAAAGTAATTTACTGTCAAGGAAGAAGTTTATAAACAAAGAGTGTTACTTGAGAATATTAGAACTGATCTTATGATTGCAGATGCATTAACAAAGGTCTTACAACCAATGACATTTAAAGAACATGTTGAAAGAATGGGTCTTGGTTGTACTTATGATTGATATATTTATGATGTTTTGACACTCTGAGCTCAATTATGTGTTTCTGATATACATTAATGAAACTCTTGTTTCTCATAATGGTGTACATATTGTTGTTTTGAGATATTACAAGATAAGTCTCTATGAGACATTATTGTGAACCGAAATGTTATATGTTTTATAACTTATGAACCTAGTATGATAAGTTGTTCATGTAGTAGTATATGGAAGGAAGTATGTAGCATAAAATTATGTACAACCGCCATAACTCACATTAGTAGTTTTTTATATTGTGGTATGTATGATGGACATTATAGAATAGATCTATTGTATGCACAACTAATGTTTATGAAATATAAATATTATATAGTCATTGGGCCAAGTGAGAGAATGTTAGAATAATTTCTTACTTATGGCCCAAGTTTACTTATGACCCAAGTAATACCATAAATAATATTTAATAAAGCATAGATCTCATCTGTACATCGATTACTTGATGGACATACCGGATTAAGTCACAACCTCTATAAATTGGTCCTCCCTCCACCCATTAGGGTTACCACATATTCTCTACATTATTTCCATCGCTGACGGCTGTGGTAACGTAAGGCTAGGGCAAGGAGGTAGAAACTAATTTACGACTAACGCTTTCGCTTCTCTCTGTGATAATGTCTTCCACATCAGGTATGTACCCCTAACGATCACTATGTAAGATTATCGTATTCAAGATCTTGATGTGTATTAAAGTATTTAAACTAACATTCTTCTCTTCGGTAGTGAATCACCTACTAAACTAGGCATGCTTTGAGACTTACTAAGGCAGGCTGTGGACTATTTCATTAGGTAAGGGAAGAAGGGGCCAAGGCACGGAAAATGTTGTACGGTTGAGTGCAGAGGATTTTGAACTTTCTTAGGGAAGATACAATTGCATTTTTTATGACATGATTTTTACCTTAAAATTTTGCATTCTCTGACCTTTATGTCTATGCTTTAGAAGGTTTTCGTCAATCACTATAACAGTTAAGGAATCAGATAGTATCGGACACGTGAAATCTTTATTACATGATAAGGAGGGCATACCGGAATGTCTTCAACAACTATTTTCAAAAGATGTTCGTCTAACAGATGATGAACAGAAGCTAATGGATTGTGGCATTACCGAAAACTCCACCCTTCACGCTTATATCGACAATTCAGTCCCAAAGGTATTTTTTGTGAACAGACCCTATGCTAATGTTGCAATTAATGTTTATTCAAGGACTTTCAATACTATCCAGGATGTCAAATATAGGATTGAGGCCAAAGAAGGAGTAAACTCAAAGCAATTTTCTCTTATTCATGATTGGAAGTTTCTTGAAGATGACAAAACCTTAGTTTTTTACAAAATCGATGGTGGTTCAACACTTCTTATGTATGCTATCCGAGAGACAAGTTTCTTATTTCCATGGTAATGCCAAAGGAGGAAATTGTTAAAATAGAAGTCAAGGCTGCTATAACTGTTCACGACATTAAAACAATTATTGAAAGTAGAGTAGGCTACTCGATAAATTCTATGGATCTGTTTCTTGGGAAATAGAAATTGGAAGATTCGAAGATACTATATCAGTGTTATATCAACGAAGAGTCTGTCTTGAAGGTGAAGAGTAGAATAATACAGATCTTAATCAAGACGAGTGGTGGAAATATTACACTAGACGTGCACAGGCACGAGTTGGTCAAGGATGTGAAGGGCATGCTTCTACAGAAGCTAAACATATCAGTTCATCTGCAAAAACTTTTGTTTGAGGGAAAAAGTCTAGTTGATACCCGGGATTTAGCGAGCTACAATTTCATAATGCACTCGAATATCGTTTTTGATTTTCATAGTTCTGTTTCTACGACAATTATCTGATATTATGAGTTATCAACAGACAAATTTATGTAAGATTAAAGATGTGGTTTCCATATTTCATTTTACTTTAGTAAGCATTTATTATACATTATTTCTTGTCGGTATTGTTCATTTCTTCTTCTACATTTATTATACACACATTGTGTATTATACTTTTTAATAATTGCGTCTTTGGGCTAGGCAGACGGTAGGGAATGGTGTAAAATATCTCTTGTTAGTGTTTGTATAATTTGAAATCCATGACAGTGATGAAATATTGTTGTAGATCTCATCTTATCAGGAAAGAGAGATTGTCATTGTTGTAGTGATAAATTGATGCATAAGGGATGACAACTTTAAACTACGTAATAGATACTTGGATGGATCATTAAACATATATAATGAGATTTAGCCAATAATATAAAGAAGATTTACATAGTTCTTGCAGTTTTTGTCAATAGTAGAACCAAATTGAAGCTACTCAAGAATTTGGTTTTGGGTCAGTGTCAGGTCTCGATTAAAGTGCAACAGGGTGGGGTGGGGTAGGGTGAATTGCCTTATTTTTTTCTAGTCAACCAATACAGATCTTAATCAAGACGAGTGGTGGAAGTATTACACTAGACGTGCACAGGCACGAGTTGTTCAAGGATGTGAAGCGCATCTTTTACAGAAGCCAAACATACCAGTTCATCTGCAAATACTTGTGTTTGAGGGAAAAAGTCTAGATAATACCCGGGATTTAGCGAGCTACAATATCGTAATGCACTCGAATATTGTTTTTGATTTTCATAGTTCAGTTTCTACGACAATTATCTAATACTATGAGTTACCAACAGACAAATTTATGTAGGATTAAAGATGTGGTTTCCATATTTTATTTTACTGTTATCTATTGTTTTCTTTACTGTAGTAAGCATTTATTATACATTATTTCTTGTCGGTATTGTTCATTTCTTCTTTTTTTTCTTTCTTCAAAATAGTTTCTTCATTATTGTATTTCCTCTCCAAACATTTTTTAATATGTTTTAGTTGGATCTTTCAAAAACAATTTTTCTACCTTCACAAGTTCGAGTTAAGGTCCTCCACGTATTCTTTTTTCTTTATATCCATGGTGTTCATGGTAGTTTGCGTGCACTTCTGATCTACGAATTTCATGAGATACATGTCACCTCCCACCAGCAACAGGTACTAGGTAATTTTGTCCCCAAGGCTAGAACATACTCATGGTGCTCAACCCACTTCATTGACCATAGGGCCATACCCTTGGGTGCTAACTAGTACCTTTTTTTGTTCCAGATTACAACATTGTTTCTTTTCAGTCTGTTTCAAATGCTTTTTTATACTAGTCCTTACTAATTGAAGCTTTTAAGATTAATGATGTGTTAATTTTAAGGGGCATATTCTAGGTATTGCACAAGAGAACTGTTGTTGAAGAAGAAAAAGTAGAACAGGTTTGCTCCTTATACAAATGTTTGTGTGTGTAGATTAAACCGATGAAATAGCACTCCCAAGGTCGTTTTCTCTGTAAATAAGAAATAACAACCTGAGATAAAATGTTATTGCACATTTGATTATAGGTATTAGTACATTTCGAGATTTGTACTAAAATGGTGGGATTAGATATCATATAAAGAAGGTAGATCCAAGAGTTATATTTTACGGTTTAATGTTCAGAATTCAATCGCAACTCAGTTTATTTATTGGGGTTCGAAATCAATTATTTAGAAAAACATTTAAACCATAGTCCATTTCGAATTCTACCATAACGATTCAATCTTAATCCCATGAGCATACACATATGACTCTCTCTAGAAAGTGTACTTTTGGAAATGAGAAGGGTTATGTTTAATGATTTCTGCTTTAAGAATCTCTAGGTCACCTACCGAATCTTTAATGTTGAATCTTACCAAATGGAATCTGAATGGTAAGTTAACATGAATTTGAATTTGAAATCAACTGAGTCTCCTACTTTTTAATAATTGCGTCTTTGGGCTAGGCAGACAGAAGGGAATGGTGTAAAATATCTCGTTTTTAGTGTTTGTATAATTTGAAATCCATGACAGTGATGAAATATTGTTGTAGATCTCATCTTATCAGGAAAGACAGATTGTCATATAGTTGTAGTGATAAATTGATGCATAAGGGATGACACCTTTAAACAATGTAATAGATACTTGGATGGATCATTAAGCATATATATTGAGATTTGGCCAATATAAAGAAGATTCACATGGTTCTTGCAGTTCTTTTCAATAGTAATACCAATAGAGGAGTTTGGTTTCGAGTCAGGGTCAGGTTCGGAATCGTGTCTTGATTTAACTGCATGAGGGTGGGGTCGGGTTAATTGCCTTCTTATTTTCAAGTCAGCCAACTGTTTTCATTAGCCATATATATTATATAAAATGAATGATAGACTAAAGTAGAGACTAATGAAAATGCTGAAAGTAAATTGACATAAAATGTTTTATAGTGGTTCAAATGGATTTTAGTCTAGTCCCTTTGAGTTGCAAGGGTATTTCTCGTCTAGCTCTTGTAATTTGTTCTTGTATAGTGATGGTTGAGTGTAATTCTTACGTCTACACTCTTATCTCTTTTCTTTGTAACTTTTTTATACAATGTCTCACCAATGATATTTTTCTCTCCTCTCTTTTTTTGAGTACACTATAAATCACTAAGAGATACAATGCTTGTTAAAGTTAGAGAAAAAAATTTGAGGAGGTTTAGACTAATTGTATGTTTCTTGTTTGTAGGAGTGACATCTTTTAACTAGATTTAGACTTCGCTTGTCTGAAAGGCCAAAGCAAGAGATTTGATCTTTGGAAAAGGAATAGATTGATTCTTTTCCAAGAATAAGGTTGAGATTATTAAGGCTCCTTGATGTAGTCACTTCATTCCTTCATACTCCCTCCGTCCATCTTTGCTTGTTCACTATAATATTTTGGGATGTCCAACAATACTTATCTAATTTATAAAATCAATGAATAATTTACATTTTGTGTCTATTTTACCCTTGCTATTAAATACTATTTAGTTTTCAATGTTTAGATAACTTATATTTAATAAGGGTATTTTGGAAAAATTACCCCTATCATGTACTGCTTCTTAATCACCGCGTCAAATCAATAGTGGACAACTACTGTTGGACAGAGGGATTATCTTTTTTTGTGGTTTTTTACCCGGTTTCTGGAGCCCATATTGGAGCTCCAATTAAATACGGATCGTGCATTGTAGGGCCATTCAGGGGTGACACTTTCAACATAATTTTTCTTCAAACCAAGGGCTAGAATCCGAAACCTATCATTAAAAATGGAGCAGTCCCATCACTACACCACAACTCATGTTGATCCGTCTTCAGATCTTTAATATCTTCTTTCCTACCTTGACAATCTCTAATTAATGAGGATTTCAAATTAAATATTCTCCAATTTATTATTCCTTTTTTGAGGACTAAAAAGATTCTTGGTACTTGTCCTTTAGTTAAAAGATCTTGGTGTGCAAATTGGTTTATATTAAAGAGAGCTGCTATATGACCGCAATTATATGGCGTAAATATGACTATAAATATCAAAAGGACTATATTAACCTTTTTCTTTTATACTAAAGTTAAAACTTTAGTATTTTCAAAACTCTAAAAATAAGTGGAACAAATTTTTTTATGCTAAGTGAGTTAGAACTATTATTAATTTTGTGATGACATTATTTAACTGACTTTATAATATGGGCTTCGAACCCATCACATCATTCACTTCATTTCACACAACGATGCTTGACATGAGATGTTTAAAATTAACAAAATCTAATTAAAATATCTAAGTGAAAGTTGATGCCAACTTTATGGGGCCATCAATAGATTCTAACCTTGAAAAAATATAAGTTGTTAGTTCATCTTAAATTAGTTTATGAAAAGTTATTTATCTATCTAACATTAAAATTGTTATCTCACTTTTTAAGTTCTATTCTCTTATTTTGTATCATTTATAACTCATAAACTCTATTTTTATTCTTTGGTTGTAACTTAATAACTTTATTCTTTATCAATAGGAAAAAAAAATTAGATTTATCAAGTAGAATTTTTCTTACTGTTTAATATATTGCAAAATTTGTATCAAATTTAGTTTAATTATTTGATCTTCATTACTAACAAGGATATTGCGGTGGTGAAAACTTCGGTTTGGTAATTTTGATTTTTGATTTTTAAAAATATTATATCATTATCATACACGATCAATGAGATATGGTTCATGTTTTAAAGTTTGGATCCAATATTTTTTTGTATGGGAAATCACTAACATAGTTTGTTTGATTTCAACTTACATAAACTCATATAATAGAGAATTATGACTTTGGGTTTTCAAGAAACATCTAAATTATATCATACTAACACATTATACATGTAAAAATATTCAAAAGAAAGTACAAGCATGCAATCCCCTTTCTTAGTCATACACCAAAGTATATCATATCATCTATATATAATTAATAAGAAGAAAGTATGTCCTAATATCGAGCCAAGTGGCAGCCTAATATCAATACATGTCTCATTTGTTTTAACAACTTAGTTAATACTTAACTAACTTTTATTAGCTTTTTCTTAGAAACATATTTTAGTACTCACTTTTCTTCACATTTTAAGGTTCTTTTTATGTTGTTACGTTTTTATATATGTATTTTTATAATCATGATGATGTTTTAGTTCCTATAAACGAAAGAATTCTCTTAACAATAAGACTCTTTTTTTAAAACAATTTGACATATCTTAAATTATATATAGATTATAAAAAACTTTTTACATTATTTTTATGTTGTTAAGTTTTTTTACAGTTATTTTTAAATTTTTAAATATTTTTTCTTAATAAGTAGCAATTAGTGATATTTTATAATCATGATGATGTTTTGTTTTCCTATAAACGAAATACCTCTCTTAAATATAGGACTTTTTTTAAAAAACAATCTGACATATTTTAAATAACTTTTTACCACATTTAGGACTTTTTAAAAAACAATTAGTCATATTTTTAACAAATAATTTTTAAATCACTAATTTATCCCACTTTCTCTTAAATAGATATTAAAATACATTTAATTTTTTAATTAGATATGTATTATAAGTAATTTACTTTTTTATATAGGTATTTAAACATTTTTACGTTTTTACCACATTTAGGACTTTTTAAGAAATAATA
Source organism: Solanum appendiculatum (assembly GCA_018342035.1). Classification (NCBI taxonomy): domain Eukaryota; kingdom Viridiplantae; phylum Streptophyta; class Magnoliopsida; order Solanales; family Solanaceae; genus Solanum; species Solanum appendiculatum. The sequence continues at coordinate 101,186 of JAGDQO010000419.1, forward strand.
AGGCATTTTTTTAACAAATAATTTTTAAATCATTAATTGATCCCACTTTCTCTTAAATAGATATTTACATTCATTTAATTTTTTAATTGGATATAGATTATAAATAATTTTTTAGCATTTGGAATATTTTTAACAAAACATATACAATTTCTATTTTTATAAAATAATTTATATTGTAACTAACAGAATCCTATTTCTTTATATATTTTTAGGCGTAAATATTTTTAATAATTTACTAGGTTTTGCTAATTAAACTTATTAAAGGATAACCACAGTGATTTGTTTCTTATGAAACAAATAAGCTTTTTCGAATGTAAAAAAAAAAATTACAGTTTCAGAGCACGTTCGTGTAACTTCCACTTCCACGTTTATTAAAGTTAGAACTTTCATTAATTGTCCACTTCCATGTTGATGGAAGTTACCTACACTTATATATAGTATTTACTTCTTTTTTTCTTCCTCACACTTCTTAAAGTTCGGTATTTTTATTTTGTTTTATACTTCTTTTGTTTTTAATAATGGCTGCTATTTGTGATTTCATTAGCGAAATTAACAGCAAGTCAATGTGTTGGAAATTAAAAGTTCGAATTATCAGGCCTTAGAAAAACACGGATCGCGATCGACCTGATTTTTCTTTTTCTATTGAGGTTATTCCGATGGGTGAAAAGGTGTTTTTAAAAATACTTACACTTAATTCTAATATGTTTTGTATGTATGATTTCATTTTTTTAACGCTCTATACACAATTCAAGTGGTAATTGGTTATCTGATTGAATTTGTTGGGCGATCGCATTCATGCGAGTGTTGGCAGATCTCTATTCACAAATTTCAGAGAAATTATTAATGAAATGGGATTGTACGTCATTAAGAATTTAGTGGTTTGTCCAAATACTATGAAATCAAAGATCAAAGACCACAAATTTAAGTTGATGTTCATACAAAAGACTGTTGCTGAGAAGATAGAGGATCCAAATTTCAGCATGTCTATCTTCAAATTTAAACCTTATACACAACTTACAAATCCACAAGAATTTGCCAACACAGAACTATTTGGTAATTAATTTTTTTTTACATAATTTATATTTTTATATTATTCTGTTCCTTATTCTTACTTCGATGTTGTTGTAGATATTATTGGAGAAGTTGTGAGTTATGGTGATGTACAATCTATCAAACAAAATGATAGTGTCCGAACGTTCATGAACATTGACATATAGGATTAGGAGTACGCATGTCACAATTTAATAAATACATCCTACAATCAGCCATTATTATTATTAATATTCTTAACCATATAAATTTTATGTAGGAATAACAATATCTCAACTACTTTTTGGGGTGAATTTGTGGAACAGATCAAGCCATATTTGAATGAATCCAATGGCAAGACTATTGTCGTTGTCATGCAGTTGATTAAAGCACACCGATTTCAAGGTTATTTAAATGTCTACTTAGCTATTCCAGATAACTATACAATTAGCTAACTCTTAAAACATTATAAACTATGCAGACCAAATTTCTGTGAAGAACATTTGGCACGCTTCCAAGCTTTGGATCAATTCAACTCTTCCTCAAGTTAACGAATTCTCATCAAGAATTATCTATGTGCCTGGAGAAAGCTCACAAAGAATTACAAAAATTTCTTCACAAAGGACTCAATCTATTGCTACAGAGTTGGCATCTGAAAGTTTTAAAGTACATGATATTGAGGATTTGATTGATTGTAAGCCTGTAAGTAATTAATTTTAAATCTTTAATTCAACACACTTTTTTTTTTTTTTTTAAATATAACAATGTTTACTTAATCTATATTTGCAACAAGAGAATTATTTTATCGTGGCAAAGATAATCCATTTAGAAATAGACCGTGGATGGTCTTATTTAGCATGCAAACAATGTGCAAAGGGGGTTGATGAAGAGGGGGACAAATTATTTTGTAAAAGATGAGGACCCGTTCAATCAGCCATCCGTAGGTATGACCAAAATTCTTATTTTTCTCTCAATGTCTCATACAAATTCAATAATCTAACAGAACTAACTTTTCAAGGTACAAATTAAAAGTTAAAGTTTTGAATTTCACTGGCACAATTTCTCTTATGTTGTGGGATTGGGTAGCAACAAAGAAGATCGGAAAAACTGCTACTAATTTATATGAGGTAAGTTAAAATTATATGCATATTTAACTTTTATTTCTTAAGTTATACATTTTGTTCCAGTATCTTTATTTAAATCACGTAATATATGACTTTTTCATAAGACTAATACTGCAAATAAGTCTGCATATCCTATGGAGTTGGACAATACATACATGTTTAAACTGGAATTAAAGAGTACCGACGATCAAAGTCAAAATGAAGTGTTTAGAGTTATTACATTTACTGATCACAACGATATTATTGAAAAATACAAGCCTACTTTACATGTTGAAACATTCAAGGTATTATTTTATATTCAAACATTTATCAGGTTTAATTTCTGTAATTGAATTTACATTATAAATTTTGTACATAATTTTTCGGATCCAGACTTCAATGATAACCAAGTCAGTCTTGATGATCGTGAATTCAAGGTTATTTTACAACATATTATTAATATTTTTTTATATTGTTCATTCATTTAATGAATAGAAATCCTATAGTCCTTCAAATCTGATAGACTGTCTCTACTTTTTATATATGTAGGATTCCATTGAAGATACATTGATCAATGTTGCACATACACCTAACTAGATAAAGAAAATTGATGCTGCAACATTTGATGAAGAAGATCCTAACTCACAGCTATCAGGAAAAAAGTTCAAGAGAGTGTTTAAGAAGAAGAAGACAACCTAAAGTATTGCTAGAAGGAACAACAGTTGGAGAGTTCAAGAACTATATAATTAGTTATTTTAGTATTTAGATTACTTAAGAACATCATGTATGCTATCTTTTATGGTTTATCCTTTAATTAACTTATTGTATTTAGTTTTTCTTGATATTTCTCTTATTAATGAACAAGATGTTAAAATCTTTTCAACATTGTGTATGATATAATAAACATAGATTATGTTTTTAAAACAAAATGCGAAAAGGGAACTCTATAGAATAGCACTTAATAAAATGTAAATCAAAAGTCAAATTAAATTTTCAGCACTAGGGAAAGACTCAACAATATTAAATAAATGCACTAGAAAGATCTTATTTTATAACAGTTTATCTAAAAAACATTTTGAAACTGACCTTTAGATCCGATATAGTTTGTTGCTATCTCGCATCTTATTTCTCCAGTACAGTATCTGTAAAACAAAGTTTATTTTAACTCTCCAATGTGAGAGAAAGGCACATCAATATTAAACAACTAATGTAGAAGGATTTGATTTTCATAAAGTTAACCTAGAAAACAATTTCAAATTTGGCACCTTTAGGCCTGATATAGGCTTATGCCATATCCCATCTAATGTTTCAGTACAGTACCTCACTACATAGCAATACATTACTCATATTGGGTTACACTTATATTCATTACTTCATCAAAACAAGACACTAAACTTCAATCCAATAGTACTGCCTCGATTTCTCGATAATGAACTTCAAAAGAAAAGAGGAGAATACTATTTGTGTCTGCAAGTGTGCACGTAGACAATATGAAAATACAATTATAATGTTATTAAGCTGCAACCTCCTTTTCATGTAAGTAACAATATCTGCATGTTTGCCTCAAAACCAGTTGTTGTTTCACAATATATGAATAACATCAATGATGTTCCTGCTGGCATTCACAGTAGCCACACAAACAACCATTTTCATGATGATAATCAGAATTATGGCAACCTTATAACAGAAAGGCATTCGACAAAGGTCAAATACAACTTGCGTTAACACAAAAAATGTTCCAGCAGTAATTTACAGTAGCTACACAAACAACTATTTTAGTGATGACGGCCAGAACTATTGCAACTTTCTAATAAAAAGGTGTTCGACAAAGTTCAAAGAAGTACCTGCTGGATTATCTTTTTTGGGTAAATATTTGGTGATGGCAGCAACAATTGATGTTTCTTTACATCAAATTTCAAAACTTTGCTTTACCAGTTATGCTGTTAATATCATGGGAGTAATTTGTCTAAACTTCCACCCTACAGGAAAGTAAGAAAAATGAATAAAATTTTATAATAATGGTTTACTTCATCTTATCCCCCTTTTCCATTTCCTGACAGAGAATGAACCCCATCCTTCAAGAATATTCTCAAACATAGAGCATCGTTAAGCTTTTGTAAGCAAGAAATTGATCAAAATCAGAATGTTTTAAAGAGAATTATATGAGCTTGAGTACAAACTCACGATTTCATTTGGTCTAACGGTCCATGATCACTAAATCAGGAGGATGTACCTGAAAGTCCGTCCTTCCGCATCCCCTTATCAATAGAGCATCACCAGTAAATGCCATCCTTGTCTGAGGCTGATTGACTCCATCTCCTATAACATACGTAACACATCCTAACGTATGACCGGTAGTTGCACGAACCTGTAATGAAGTCTATCAGAATAATATCTCGAAGATGGAAGGTAAATTTCAACACTACAACCAAATATTCATGAATATTTTGGTAGGTTTTTCCATATAACTGATGGAGAATTATAACGAATAACGACCAACTAAGAGAGTTGGTAGTTGTTCTTTTTGTACTCCATTGATCCAACATTATTGAATATGTACAACCGAGGGATGATTATGTTGGTCTAAATCTAAATGAATCTACCCTAACAAGATTTGATGACTCAATTGCACAACAAACTGTTAGTAATTGTCATATGTTTGCACGTCAATCAGACATGTACAACAACAACAACACGTATGACATGATTATTTCTTAAAACTATATATGTATGTGTACCTCCATATAAATATCTTCAATGTAGATTTTATCCCCCGGTTCAACAAAAAGATCAGCTTACTCACAATTTCATTTGGTCTAACAATCCATGATCACTAAATCAGGAAGATGTACCTGAAAGTCCGTCCTTCTACATCCCCTTATCAATAGAGCATCACCAGTAAATGTCATCCTTGTCTGAGGCTGATTGACTCCATCTCCTGTAACATATGTAACACATCCTAACGTATGATGGTAGGTAGCTGTTCTTTTTGTACTCCATTGATCCCACATTATTGAGTCTGTACAACCGAGGGATGATTATGATGGTCTAAAATCTAAATGAATCTACCCTAACAAGATTTGATGACTCAATTGCACAACAAACTGTTAGTAATTGTCATATGTTTGCAAGACAATCAGACATGTACAACAACACGTATGACATGATTATTTCTTAAAACTATATATGTATGTGTATGTAGAGAACTATAAGCTCATCTGGAAAATAAATCTTCTAAACCCATAAGCGAAAAAGTAAACTCATGTACACACAAGCTCTACAAATTAGTTCATCGACTACATACATGTACATTAGAGCAAACTCTGAAAAGCAAAAAAAATGTGAGCCAAGTACAACCACGAAACAGCAAAAATAGTATACCAAAATACATACCTGGAGAATAAATCATTAAAAACTTCATAATCAACCTTACGGATCAACTTGTGTCTTCTTCAGGCAAAGAAGATGAGAGAACTATTGAAGCTATGTCTTCTTCAGACAAAGTTATTTTTTCAGTGTGTTCTTGGGATATTTTAGTGTTTGAGAATTGACTGAAACTTCTGTCCGGACAATGTAAACTTTCCTAATATTTTAAATTTTGTTCTTTTTAATTTTGGGCCTTTCCGGTTTTGGGCCTAAATTTCACTATTTGAGTTGTCATTAATAATTCATTAACATATATAGTGATTCTTTGGCTTGGTTTTATTGTTAAATTCTTTTTAAAATTATATTTGTTTTCAAAGTAAAAAAATAATATTTACAATTTATAATTGTGTTTAGCCATGAGTAACAAATTAAAATTGTTTTTCTCTATTATAGAGTAACTTAGAGTGAAAAGATATTAAAATATATTTTGTTATTTTTCAAATCCTCAAAAATTCTGAAATTTTAAGCGCTAAAGTATTTTCCAGATTTCAATCACAAAAAAATTAAATAATTCATGGTCCATAAAAATTTAATAATCCCTTTTTGTTGTAAGTTCAACATTGTGGGCCAAAAATTAATATTTTTCTTTACAAAAAACAAGTAAAGTTCTGATGTTAGAAATTAAGGTACAATATGTTTACAAATGGTTTAAAATAAAATTTTTTGATACTCAAACTTTATATCTATGTGATAAAGTATTTTTTCCTATTACATTTTCTTCCAAAAACTTTAATTTTTTGAAGTACATATACAATAATCATTAAAATTGAGCTACATCTTATTCAGTTATATATACGACTCATAAACGATAAATACATATATACAATCCGCGCGGGTATCTTTACTAGTATAATTGAAAGGAAGAAAGTCTAGCCTAGGATCATGCAAAGTGGCAGCCTAGGATCAAGACATGTGTTATTTTAGGACAATTTAGTTAATTATTAGTTGATTTCGTTTACAATTAACTAACTTTTACAACTTTTTTTATAAATTTAAATTTTCAAAATTATTTTAATTTTGCAAAAACGCTTTTGTAATTTTTTTTTTAATTTTTAATTTTTACAGTTTCTGTAAATACAATTGGGACAGTTTTGTAATCATAGTAATGCTTTTTTAATTTGATTTAATTTTAAAATATTGGACTATATTTTTTAAAAAAAAATCAGTCATGAAAAAATTTGTCTATATTTTTGTATTTGTTTTTTTATCTTTAATACAAAAAAATGACAAAAAAGAGAGAGTTTCGTAAAGAAAGTCAGCCAAGAAAAATTCTGTCTATTATATATATATATATAACAAAAAAATGTCACATGACAGCACCATCAAAAACAAAATTTATCAATTTTAAAAATTTAAAATATAAAACTTTTGAATCTTAATTTTCACTTTTAATTTTTACAGCTTTTTAAAAAATCTAATCCACAATTACTTCAGATAAATATAACTACACCTTCATCATAAAATAATTTTTACAGCTTTTTTAAAAAACAAAATCCACAGTTGCTTCAGATAAAAACAACTACACCTTCAAATGTCACGTAGGCCTCTTAATTAGATAGTTTCCTCATGTCTCTTAATCAGCAACTGCCCACGTTGTAATTTCCTTTTTTACTCAATCTGAAAACAAGCACAGTTACCATTTATGCGTCGGGTGATTTTGTTAAAAAAAATGGACAAGAGGAAGTCAAAAGGAAAAAATAAAGACCCAAATTTTACATATGTAAGCAGCCTTGAGGTACTCCGCGATAACAGTAGGTTAGCTTTTAAACTACTACTTTGTAATGATTTTTGTAATCTTCTTATGAGAATTCAATAATAGCAAACAAGTAATCTATACATTATTTTTTTATTTCATTTCAACTGTAAATATTAAATTTCACTTAGCCCAAATTGTTGTAAGTGTACACTTAGTTAGTGAAATTTGAATATTGAAGTGAATGATTGTAATATTACACATATATGCTACATAAGAGATATTAAATTTCTAATATTGTATAATAATTGTTGTTTACATGCGAGCATCTCAATTCAACAAATTTTTATTTTTCATTCTCTTACGGATTATGTTGTCTTAGTAAATACAAGATATTTGGAATTAAATTTGAAATCAAATCAAAATGAAAGACAAAGAAAATAAAATCAATAGAAAAATAAAAGAAAGAAAACAATGAATGATGATAAAAAAAAATAATTTTGAATTGAGATTCAAAAGTTTTATATTTTAAATTTTTAAAATTGATAAATTTTATTTTTGATGGTGCTGCCATGTGACCTTTTTTTGTTTTATATATATATATATATAAAAGACAGAATTTTTCATGGCTGACTTTCTTTACGAAACTCTCTTTTTTGTTATTTTTTTTTGTATTAAAGATAAAAAACCAAATACTAAAATATAGACAATTTGTAACTCAATACTTCTTAGAAGTAATTAATTATGTGTCATTTCATATGGCTCATCAATCAATATACCTAAGAGCAATTCCATTTATGAGATTTTGGGAGGATAAAGTGTATGCAGATATTTGTCCAAGCTCATAAAGATAGAGAGATTATTTTCGAAAGACCGTTAACTCAACTACAACAAATCCAAAAAAATTAATCCATTTATACAACTCATGGGGGAAAGATAACTAAATAAATAAATGATGTTACATTAATCAAATGCCACATGATTAATTTTTATAAAATAAGAGAACTATTTTAACTATAAAAAATATATTTAGATATATTTACGTCATATTAAAGAAAATATAATATAAAAGAAAATAGTGAGTGGGAAAATAAATCAAGTGGCAAGATAATCTGTATAACGACAATTAAAACTCAAATGTTCAAGTTGGTAGTAAAATAATTTTTTTTAAAAACTACTATACACATATTACTAAAAACATAACGTTATATTTTGTTACAAATTCATCAAAATAAATTTTATTTATTCAATAAATAATTTTAAATATACAATTTCATCTATAATATGACATTATTTGAATTATAAAAAGTAAACCACTAAAACGATAGAAATATTTTAATCAAAATTAAATGAAACTGCACATCGCGCGCGGACACTATACTAGTATTATATTAAAAGCGGGAAGCTCCAATCTGCAAAGTTGAATTACCATTTTGTCTCTTGACTAAATTAAAATATTTAAAATATTAAATTAATCAAATAATAAATAGTAAGTTTTTAATTACCTTTCCAGATTGGGTAAATAAAAATTTTAATAGCCCTATTTATCTATAAGTAAAATAATTAGCCTTACAATAAATTATATGAAGAACTACTTAATGTCATGGTAATAAATTCAAAATAATAATAAAATATGAGAAGATTAATCTCAATATATGGGTGTTACCGTTTTTCCATATTACACACTTATTTTCTGATCTTTTCTTCTATTCAATTTCTCTCATCCTTTAAATGCCTTAATACTATGTAATGACTCTCTAGGTCATTTTTGAGTTAATGCCTTCATTCCCTCGATTAGAGCGTTCAAATAGTGACCCCAAGTCATTTGTGACTTGCTGGCACTAACGGTTCGGTCGCCTGGTCATTCGTTTGGGTTTTATGCCCATTTTCCTGTTTTGGAGCTTTTGAAACTTGAAAGGTTGATTTCGGTCATAACATCAGGTAAACGACCTCAAAACGGTATTCTGAAGGTTCAATCAGTTCTGGAGCAGCCAAATTAGGCTAGTAGCATGGTTGGTCCGAGTCCCGAGGCTTTCGGTGTGACTTGGGGCCCATTTGGCGCTTTAGCCTTTGAAATTTGGCACAAGTTTGACTTTGGTCAACATTCTTGGAAAACGTGCCTAGATGAGAATTCCGTCAGTGTGGTTAGTTCTGAAATACCAAGTTTGGGCTAGAACGACCCTTCGCGCGCTTCCCGGGGCTATTAGTCTAATTCCAAGGCCCTTTGCAGAAGTTGGTTAAAATGTCGCTTGGGTGTGGGACCCACTTTTTGTAGAAATGATCTCGCATGAAAATTCTGATTGCGCCATTGAGTCAAGAACGTCGAATTTGATGGAATAGCATATCTCGTTTACGTGCACGGAGTTCCAAACGAATTCCAAGCACCCCGTCGAAGGATTGGCAATTGCCGAAACTCAGCTGGAGCCATAGCTGATATTGCAGACCGATTTCCTCTCCAACATTCGGTGTGTTTGGAATTGTGTTGGCTATGTGGGTGACTGATCGGAGGGTGTCGGGAAGTCTCCGATTGAGGTATATTTTCGTGTTTGTGGCTGCCCCGAGTCTCCTTTTTGTGAGTTTCTTTGCATGTGTTGTGGTTAAGTTGTTCCGCTGCCCCGAATTGTGTTCCATTTTGGAATACAAGATCTGGGAAGGTTTTTGGACCTTTTCACGGAGTCAACTCTGGGATTTCCGACGCAGGTCCCACATTTTCCGATTTTGACTCCTAAATTGGTCCGTTTTCGTTTTTGATGATTTTGGTGTCTAAATGACCGTACTGAGTCTGTGATTCTATTTTTGATAGCGTGGCAGCTTTCTGAGGCCGTTCGGAAGGGAAAAGCTCCGGCAAAGTGATTTGGAGCGCGCACGATCGGCTTTTTGGTAGGTTACGGCTTCCTTTCTTTTTAGATTGAGCTTGGATGTGTCAATTCATGTTGATTAGTGTGAATCGGGGGCGGGTACCTAGTATTTCTCCTCTTCTTGTTAGAAACCATGATTTAGGGTTGATTTTTGCTGTTTCGGGCTTAGTACTATGTTAATAGGGGGGCTGCTTATGTTTTGTGACATGCTGATTATTTGTTTATTGTCTTCTTGTGTTTGGAGTATATGTTTTGGCCTTAGTCTAGGATAGACTAGTGTTGCGATAGACCCATGCACCTTGAGACTATGGTATGTTTCCGACGTCGTTACGGATGGACTAGGTCCTTGTAGACCGGAGTAGCAGACTTGGGTCTCATAGTATGAGCCTTAGCTTAGGATTTTGTACAGCTTGTTAGCCATTCTGTTTAATCTCCCCATTTCTGTTGCTCCGATGTGTTACCGGAGGTGGTGTGTTTTTCCTGGGTTTGGGGTGCTTCTGGGTTGGTACCGTTGTGATATTATCGGGAGTGGACTTCGTTCCACGATGGTTTGGATACTGAGATACTCGTCGGAGTTGATACACCCCCGGGCCCTCTTGCTAGCTAGGCGAGGCCCCTAGGAGAGGCTGGCTGGCTGGGCTGCCTGGATTTGAGATATTTGATATCCTCTTTGGATTTGATACGCCCCCAGGTCCTCTTGCTAGCTGGGCGAGGCCCCTAGGAGTGACTGGCTGGATGGAAATCTTGAATATGTGTGTGCTTTGAGATCCTCTTCGGAGTTGACACACCTCCGGGCACTCTTTCTAGCTGGGCGAGGCCCCTGGGAGTTGCTGGCTGGCTGGGCGGCTTGGATATTTTAGTTCTTCTACTGAGTTGGTGTCACTCTTGCTAGCTGGGCTGGGAGTTGACTGGTTGGTCGATTTGGATCTGGTTTTTCCTTCGGTCTTGTGGACTTAGCCTTTCTGCGTATCTGTCAGGCTTATGGGGGTTCGTTCGGGTTTTTATTTAACTTGTGCACGAGTGTACTTTCTGGGATTATGGGGGTCCAGTTAGGTTTAGTTTAGCTGTACTTAGATTTATTCTCAGTGTGCTCATGTGCTTCTTTCTTATCCACTTGACCTCTATTCTTGTTTAGATTCTACCTTTTCTGCTTGTTTTTACCTTTCTTGCTCAATCGGCCTATGATGCCTACTGGGTACCTGTTGTTTTGGTACTCATGCTACACTCTACATCTGTTTTCATGATGCAGGTCCGAGCACCAGCTACCAGCATTGATTTCAAGCATGCTGTAGTTATATTTGAAGACGAGGGTGAGCACACAACGTTCGGGGGTTACCCGTCTCCTTCTGTATATATATCGACTTGTCTTTTGGTTTTTGAGACAATTTTATTTCTGTGGTCCACTTTTGGGACTTGTACTCCTTTTGTATAGCTCTGTACATGTGACTTCCAGGTTCTGGGAGGGATCTTCTATTTGTAAATAGTTGGTTTAGGTTTGCTTCCGCTTTCCTTTTGTGTTTCCTTTATTTATGCTTCCGTTTAGTTTGAGTTTAGTTTCTGCCCTTAATCCCATTACTGGTAGGTTCCGGTATATGGGCTGGCTTGCCTACTGATGGGTTTTAGTAGGTGCCATCATGACTCAAGAAATTGGGTCGTGACAAATTTGGTATCAGAGCCCCAAGTTCTCCGGTCTCACTTGTACCGAGCTAACGTCTAGTAGGGTCCTGCAGATCGGTCCGACGATTCCGTGACTTATCCTCGGGAGGCTACCTGATGTCATTAGGGGGTTTTCCTATCTTGTATCATTTTCGTGCGTAGTCTGTCCAATTGGTTTCTTGGAATCTTACTTGTTTCACTCTACCACAAGATGGCTCGCACATGCGGTAGAGCGGCCGAGGGTGATGCACCCGGGCCCATAGATAAGCCCCAGCTAGGGGTAGAGGCCGACCCCGAGGTTGAGGTAGGGCTGTAGTACCAGCCCGAGAGAGAGAGAGGACTCCGGAGTCGGAGGCGGAGCGTCAGGTTGATAATATTCCTCCTCAGTCGGTGGGACCGAGACCAGCCCAGCCACCACCCGCACCGGCTGCTGCCCCCGACCTTCAGGCGATGCTCGCCCAGATCTTAGCGCTGATAGGAGGTATACAACAGCAGCAGACCCCAGTACTAGCTCTAGCACCACAGAGTCAGCCTGCAGCAACGGCTCCAGAGGTTCAGCAGCCACCAGCACCGTCCGCCACTCAGCCGGATGTTTTAGATGGGGTTATGCCACTACGAGAGCAGAAGATGCTCGAGGTGTTTCTGAGGTTTTCACCACCGAGGTTTTCTGGGGCTATTAGGGAGGATGCTCATGAGTTTATTACCTCTTGCCGGGAGCGATTTCATGCTCTGGGACTAGTGGAGTCGAGAGAAGCCGACTTTACCGCGTATCAGTTAGATGGGCCTGTCAGACAGTGGTGGCATTCTTATATAGAGACCAGGCCAGCCGGGTCCCCGTCGGTGTCTAGGCCTAGAGATGTTTCGGACAGGTTCCGTCAGAGGTTCCAGCAGGGTCAGTCCAGTCTCCTGTTCCAGGCATCGCTTCATGCTATAGAGGGTGATCAGCACTGTCAGGATGGCTCTAGTGCCGGTCCGGATCAGGGCCAAGGTAGTGTTCAGATGGGTTCTTCAGGTCGGGGTGGCCGGCTTCCAGTTGCGAGCAGGCCACCACTAGGTTGTTTTACATGTTGGGGGCTCGATCACTGGTCCAGAGAGTGCCTTTTTCCTAGGCCAGCCTTACCAGCTCCACAGGCAGCTAGACCTGCACCAACGGCAGCACCTCCAGCTAGAGGAAGGGGTCAGCATCAGGGTGTTCGAGGAGGTTCCCGAGGAGGCAGGAAAGGTGGCAGAGTTGATGCATGTGGTAGAGGCGCCCAGGGCCATTTCTATGCAGCTCCAGCCAGGGAAGAGGCCGAGGCATCGGACGATGTGATTACAGGTACGATTCTCTTATGCCATCAGGCCGCTTCAGCTTTATTTGATCCAGATTCTACCTATTCATATGTGTCTACATATTGTGCTCTTTGGTTGCGTGTTTCGAACCCAGTAGGTGATTCTTTAGTAGTAGATCAGGTTTTTAGATCTTGTGTGGTGACTATTCAGGGGTAGGACACTCGGGCTGATCTAATTTTTCTCAGCATGCTGGATTTTGATTTGATTTTGGGCAAGGATTGGTTATCCCCTCACCGAGTGGTCTTTGATTGCTATGCCAAGACCGTTACTTTAGCCATGCTTGGTATCCCGTCGTTGGTGTGGTAATGCTCTTGTAGTCGCACGCCGGTTGGGGTGGTTTCGTTTATTTAGGTCCGGAGACTAGTGGCTATCGAGTGTTTGGCTTATTTGACGTATGTTAGAGATGTTAGTAGGGAGGGCCCTATGGTTTATTCAGTGCCTATAGTCCGATAGTATGCGGATGTGTTTCCTTTCGACCTTCCTGGCCTACCCCCAGATCGAGATATTGATTTTGCCATTGATTTGGAGCCGGGCACTCATCCTATTTACATCGCACCGTATCGTATGGCCCTTGCAGAGCTCAAGGAGCTCAGTGTTCAGCTTCAGGATCTCTTGGGTAAGGAATTCATTTGGCCTAGTGTATTGCCTGTTTGTGAAGAAGAAGGGCGGTACTATGCGAATGTGTATTAATTACAGGTAGCTGAATAAGGTGACGGTGAAGTACCGTTACCCCATGCCTCGTATTGATCTAAGATCTGGCTACCATCAGTTGAGGATTAGGGCAGCAGACATCCCTAAGACCGCATTTAGGACTCGTTACGGCCTTTATGAGTTCCCAGTGATGTCTTTTGGGTTGACTAATGGCCCTGTCGCCTTCATGGACTTGATGACCCACGTATTTAGGCCATATCTTTACTCCTTTGTCATAGTCTTCATCGATGACATTTTGGTATACTCGCGAAGCCGGAGTGAGCATGAGCAACATTTGAGGATAGTGCTCCAGACTTTGAGAGATCATCGGTTTTATGCCAAGTTCTCAAAGTGTGAGTTTTGGCTTGAGTCCGTAGAATTCTTGGGGCACGTGGTGTCCAAGGATGGCATTATGGTAGATCCGGCAAAGATTGAGGCCATTCTTGATTGGGCCAGGCCTACCTCTGTGACTGAGATTCATAGATTCATCGGATTGGCAGGATACTATAGGCATTTTGCTGAGGGCTTTTCTTCTATGGCGGCGCCTTTGACTCGATTGACTCGTCAGGATGTTCCCTTTGAGTGTGAGGAGGAGTGTGAGGAGCTTTTTGAGGATCAAGGAACTTCTTACTACCGCTCCTATATTGACATTTCCAGTTGAGGGCGAGGGCTTCAAGGTCTATTGTTACGCATCCGGTGTTGGTTTGGGTTGTGTATTGATACAGCGGGGCCAGGTTATTGCTTATGCATCAAGGTAGCTTAAGCTGCATGAGTGCAACTACTCCACTCAGGACTTAGAGTTGGCGGTGGTAGTTTTCGTGCTTAAGATCTGGAGGCATTACTTGTACGGAATTCATCGTGAGATCTACACTGATCACAAGAGCCTTTACTACATTATGATCCAAATGGATCCTAATTCGAGGCAGTGTCGTTGGATTGAGCTCCTGAAGGACTATGACCTCTCTATTCTCTACCATCCGGGCAAGGCGAATGTAGTAGAGGACGCCTTGAGCCAGAAGGCAGTGAGTATGGGTAGTCTAGCCTTCCTTTCCATTTTGGAGCGACCATTGGCTTTGGACATCCAGTCCCTAGCCAACTAGATGACCTGACTTGATATTTCAGATTCCAGGCGGGTGTTAGCCTATGTGGGAGTTCAGTCATCCCTGCTAGATTGGATCCGTAGTCGGCAGTTCGAGGATGAGTTTTTAATGTAGCTCAGAGATAGGGTATTGGCAGGTGATGCCGGGTAGGCTACTTTAGATATAGATGGGGTTTTGAGGTTTGTCGGCCAGTTGTGTATCCCGAGAGTTGGGGGTTTGATTCAGTTAATCCTTAGCGAGGCCCATGATTCCAGATATTCTATCCATCCTGGCACAGCTAAGATGTATCGTGATTTGAGGCAGCATTACTGGTGGAGCGATATGAGGAGAGATATCTCTAACTATGCATCATGTTGCCTATGTTGCCAGCAGGTGAAGGCCTAGCACTTGAGGCCTGGTGGTGATTTGCAGAGATTACCCATTCTAGAGTGGAATTGGGAGCGTATCACCATGGATTTCATTGTGGGCTTCCCTTGGACTTCTAGGGGTGTTGACAACATTTGGGTCATCGTGGATCGATTGACCAAGGAAGCATAGTTCCTTCCCATTCATACTTCCTTCAGTGTGGAGAGGTTAGCTCCTATCTACATTCAGGAGGTCGATTGTCTTCATGGCGTGCCTATTTCTATCATTTCAGACCAGGGTTCACAGGTCACTTCTAGCTTTTGGAGAGTATTCCAGGAGGAGTTGGGCACCCATGTCGACCTTAGCATAACATTTTACCCACAGACTGATGGCCAATCAGAGCATACTATTCAGGTCATTGAGGATATGTTCGGGCCTGTGTTATGAATTTTGGGGGTCAGTGGGACCAGTTCTTGCCCTTGGCAGAGTTTGCGTACAACAACTACTACCACTCTAGTATTCAGATGGTCCCATTTGAGGCCCTATATGGTAGGCGTTGTCGCTCTCCAGTTGGTTGGTTTGAGTCTACGGAGCCTAGGCCGCGTGGTAAAGACTTGTTTTACGAGGCCTTAGTTCAAGTGAGGATTATTCAGGATCGGCACAGGACGACTCAGAGTGACACCAGAGTTATGCGAATTGCAAGCGTCGGCCGTTGAAATTTGCCATTGGTGATAGAGTTTTCCTCCGGGTATCGTCCATGAAGGGCGTGATGAGATTTGGGAGGCGGGACAAGCTTAACCCCATTGAGCCTTTTGAGATTTTTAAGGGAAGTTGGTGATGTTGCCTATGAGTTAGCTTTACCTCTAGCATTCTCAGCTATTCATCTAGTTTTCCATGTTTCGATGATGCCTCGGTATGTTCCAGATAAGTCTCATGTGCTCCAGTATGATGCAATTGAGTTGGATGATCGTCTGACCTATATTGAGGAGCCAATTGCTATTTTAGCTAGAGATGTGACGCAGTTGAGATCCAGAGCCATTCCTGTGGTTAAGGTCCGTTGGAGGCATTTTCCATTTGAGGATGCTACCTGGGAGACCGAACAGAAGATGCGGGAGCAGTTCCCCAGCTTATTGGAGCCCTCAGGTACTTCTTGATTCTTACTTTCGCGGACGAAAGTTCTTTTAGTAGTGGATATTGTAATGACCCTCCAGGTCATTTTTGACTAAATGGCTTCATTCCTATAGTGACCCCAAGTAATTTGTGACTCGTTGGCATTGACGGTTAGGTCGCATGGTCATTCGTTTGGGTTTTATGCCCATTTTCCTGATTTGGAGGTTTTAAAACTTGAAAAGTTAATTTTGGTCATAACCACAGGTAAACGACCTCAAAACGGGATTTTGACGGTTCCATCAGCTTCCCAATTGCCAAATAGGCTAGTAGCATGGTTGGACTGGGTCCCGAGGCTTTCGGTGTGACTTGGGGCCCATTTGGCGCTTTAGCCTTTGAAATTTGACACAAGTTTGACATTGGTCAACATTCTTAGAAAACGCACCCGGATGAGAATCCCGTCAGCACTGTTAGTTCTGGAATGCCGAGTTGGTCTAGAACGACCCTTCGTGCGTTTCCCGTGGTTTCGGTCTAATTCTGAGGCCCTTTGCAGAAGTTGGCTTAAATGGCGCTTGGGTGTGGGAACCACTTTTTATCGAAATGACCTTGTATGGAAATTCTGACAGTGCAATTGAGTCAAGAACGTCGAATTTGATGGGGTAGCATATCTCGTTTGCGTGCACAGGGTTTCGAATGAATCTCGAGCACCCCGTCGGAGGATTGGCAATTGCCAAAACTCAGATGGTGCAGCAGCTGATGTTGCAAACCAATTTCCTCTCCGCATTCACGGGCCAGGGAGGCGCGAAGACGGAGCTCAGCTTCCTTCTTCTCTGCGTTCGCGGAGATCTGGGTTTCACTTCTCCACATTTTTGGGTAGGTCGCTTCATTCACGGAGGTTCAGGTTTCCCTTCTCTGCATTCACGGGAAGGTCTCTACGTCCGCAAAGGTTTGTTTCCTTTCCCTCCGCGTTCGCGGGCCTGTAGCCACGTTCGTGGAGGTCTAATGTGTCTGGTCCTTTATTTAAAAGGATAGACACGATCAGCAATGGGAATAATATTTCCTTTGGCCTTTACTCCCTCGTTTTAGCTCGGATTTTGGTGATTCGAAGTCTGGTGTGTTCGGAATGGTGTTGGCTGTGTGGGTGACTGATCGGAGGGTGTCGAAAAGTCTCTGATTGAGGTATATTTTCATGTTTGTGGCTGCCCTGAGTCTCCTTTTTGTGAGTTTCTTTGCATGTTTGTGCTTAACCTATTTCGCTGCCTCGAATTGTGTTCCATTTTTTAATACAAGTTCGGGGAAGGGTTTTGGACCTCTTCACGGAGTCAATTTTGGGATTTTTGCAGCGGGTCCCATGTTTTCTGATTTTGATTCCTAAATTGGCCCATCTCCATTTTTTATTATTTTTATGTCTAAACGATCATACTGAGGCTGTGATTCTATTTTTTATAGCATGGTAGCTTTCTCAGGCCGTTCGGAAAGGAAAAGCTCCGGCAAAGTGATTTGGAGCGCGCACGGTCGGCCTTCTCGTAGGTTACAACTTTCTTTCTTTTTAGATTGAGCTTGGATATGTAAATTCATGTTGATTAGTGTGAATTGGGGGTGGGTATCTAGTATTTCTCCTCTTCTTCTTAGAAACCATGATTTAGGGTTGATTTTCGCTATTTCGGGTGTAGTACCATGCTGATAGGGGGGCTGCTTATGTGTTGTTACATGCTGATTATCTGTTTATTGTTTTCTTGTGTTTGGAGTATATGTTTTGGCCTTAGTCTAGGATATACTAGTGGTGCCATAGACCCATGCACCTTGAGATATGGTATGTTTCCGATGTCATTTCGGATGGTCTAGGTTCTTGTAAACAGGAGTAGCAGACTTGGGTCTGATAGTATGAGCCTTAGCTTAGGATTTTGTACTGCTTGTTAGCCCTTTTGTTTACTCTCCCCATTTCTGTGGCTCCGATATATTACCGGAGGTGGTGTGTTTTTCCAGGGTTTGAGGTGCTTCTGGGTTGGTACCGATGTGATATTATTGGGAAAGGAGGTCGATCCATAATGGTTTGGATACTGAGATTCTCTTTTGAGTTGATATGCCCTTGGGCCCTCTTGTTAGCTAGGAGAGGCCCCAGGGAGTGGCTGGCTGGCTGGGCATCCTGGATTTGAGATATTTGAGATCCTCTTCGGAGTTGATACGCCCCCGGGTCCTCTTGCTAGCTGGGCGAGGCCCCTGGGACTAACTGGCTAGTTTGGCGGCTTTGATATTTAGGGTTCTTTGAGATCTTCTTCGGAGTTGACACGCTCCTGGGCACTCTTGCTATCTAGGCGAGGCCCCTGGGAGTTGTTGGCTGGCTGGGCGACTTGGATATTTGGGTTCTTCTACTTGGTTGGTGTTACTCTTGCTAGCTGGACTGGGAGTTGACTGGTTGTTCGATTCGGATATGGTTTTTCCTTCGGTCTTGTAGACTTAGTCTTTCTGTGTACCTGTCGGGCTTATGGGGTGCCCGTTTGGGTTTTTATTTAACTTGTGCACGAATGTACCTTCTGGGCTTATGGGGGTCCAGTTAGGTTTCATTTAGCTGTACTTAGATTTATTCTCGGTGTGCTCGTGTGCTTCTTTCTTATTAGCTAGACCTCTGTTCTTGTTTAGATTCTACCTTTTCTGCTTGTTTTTACCTTTCTTACTCTGTCAGTCTATGATGCCTACTGGTGCCTGTTGTTTTAGTACTCATGCTACACTCTGAACTATTTTCATGATGCAGGTCCGAGCACCAGCTACGAATGTTGATTTCGAGCCTACTGCAGTCATATTCGGAGACGACGGTGAGCACACAGCGTTCGGGGGTTACCCATCACCTTCTGTATATATATATCAACTTGTCTTTTGCTCTTTGAGACAGTCTTGTTTTTGTGGTCCACTTTTGGGACTTGTACTCCTTTTGTAATAGCTTTGTACATGTGACTTCCAGGTTCTGGGAGGGATCTTTTATTTGTATATAGTTGTTTTGGATTTGCTTCCTCTTTCCTTCTATGTTTCCTTTATTTATGCTTCCGTTTAGTTTGAGTTTAGTTTCTGCCCTCAATCCCATTACTGGTAGGTTCCGGAATACTGGCTGGCTTGCCTACTGGTGGGTTTTAGTAGGCGCCATTATGACTCGAGGAATCGGGTCGTGACATACCGCTAAATATTTCAGTTATAAGTCTGTCTATTTTTCAGTTATAAATCATGTATTTATCACTTAATTATGGAATTTAAATGAATTCATCACCATTTAATGTTGAACATTATTATATAAACAAACACACTATATACATTCACCATCTTGCTTTTCATATTGTCATCAATCTAAACATTGTGCATATCATAAAAGGTGTGATAAATCAACAATTGCTAATTATTGCGCCTTACTTTCTGCTTACACAATATCTCTGTAAATGCCCTGCTTTGCCTTTTTCCCCTACTTCTGCTAGCAATTGACTTGGGTTCTCCTAAAGGCTCTGTGTTTAGTAGGAATTTGAAGAGAAATTTAGAGTCTCAATATTGTTGAAGAAATACTCAATAATGTGTAGATGTAGTTATTCTTGTTTTTCTCTCTCTAACCGTTTCTATTTAAGCACTTTAAATTTATAAGAGAAAATGATGAAAGTAACTTAGGCAAGTTTTGTCAAGATCTTTAGTATAAAGGCAAGAATAATTCCCCTTGATATTTGTGAAGTTTCTTCATATTTTTGAATTTTGTTTTAGGATGTACTTGACTAAAATTATTGTGTTAGAGTTGCTTCTATTTAGAAAGCACCATAACTCTTTTCCCCATGAACAAATTTTATACAATAGTTGAGTAAAAACGTGTAACACACGATCTCGGAACTAGTGTATATATATATATACATATATATATATATATATATATGTATATATATAAAGCGATTTGGTATTCGATGTTTTGGTATTCTTAATATTAATATCAACTAGTGCATTGAATATCAAAATTTTAAAGCACGTATACCAAAAAATATCATAATATCCAAAGCGCGATATGAATTTTTAAAATTTAAGTATGGTATTCGATATTTACCATATCATGTCCACCATAGCCCTAGGTATGTAAAAAATCATGTTAGGGAGTGTTTTTCCATTAAATTAGCCTTACGCAGTGCAAATTCAAAGTAACCGGACCTTAATGCTGGGTACTAAACACCAAATGAAAGATAATATTGGTCCGCCACTGAAAGATCGTGTGAAGAAGATGATATGATGTAAGACTAAGAAGCCAACACTATTTGTTTTTTTTTCTTTTTCAAAAAGCATTATTTTAAAAAATAATTGTATATATATATATAAAATCATCCCTTTATATTCAATTATCCATATTGAGGTCCTTCATTGACTTGTACTCTTTATTTGTTTCAATTATATATGACATGCAAGAGGACTTTAGATTGTTAGTAGTGTAAAAGATACTAGGTGCACTTAACAGTCAAGTGCTCTGTTGAAAGTCATCAAAGTTTAGGCTCTTGCAATGTGGCCAATATTTCACTATGAAAACCATGTTGTCAAGTCTATTAATTTGTCTACCTATTTCATTGATCCTTACAATATTAAAAAGGAAGTAATTAAAGCATCATGCTCTATCACTTACTTAGTGTGGGTAGGGACACCCTAGTGTTTAGACTTTGACCTTATTTGTTTTTATTAAGATTAAAATGTTTGAATAAGAATGTATATATATAAATGTTGTTTTCTTTAGATTTGAACACTGAATGATGAAGATTATTTTATTTTTAAATATCTAAATGTGTATAATCTATTAATAACATAATAAATATATAATTTAAATAATAAATAATTAAATATTAGAAAAATTATAAATTTAATGAAACAAATTTAATATTCGATAAAAATGAAACGTTTATTCTGGTAGTGATGATGAAGATGGTTTGTAGTGGTGGTGGTAGTAACAGTTGGTGTTAGTGACTAGTAATGGTGGTGGTGACAGTTACAATGGTTAGGGTGGTTGGTATTGTAGTGACTGGCGTGATAGTGACAATTAGTAGTGGTGATGCTGGTTGTGATTGCAAAGTTTATTGATGTTAGTTGTTGGAATTGTTGCTGAACATTGGCTGAAGAATGTGTGGTGGTTGACAATGTGTTGGTTATAGTTGGCGTCGACACTAGTTATGATGGTAGAGGTAGTTTGTACTAGGAATTAACTGTAGTGGTGATAGTGGCTGATAGTACTGGGGAGGTGGTGGCGGTGGTATTCTTATGAGTAGAGGCGGACCCAAATGGTGTCGTGTCGGTACATGTGCATCCGACAACTTTTAAAAAATTGAATATATATGTATAGATAATCTAAAGGATCATATATTTAATTGTGCACTCTCATAAACAAAACTTGTTTAAGTGCATTACTTGAAGCTCTCACCTTAAATTGCAACATTGTGAGTTTGATTCAAGATATGGGCTTTTTTATTTGCCTTACCCAACTTTGGTTGTTGTAAAAGCAGCCTTTTCTTAACCGCTTTTTTTTAAAGATAGTGATGCCCCCCCCTCCCATTTTCAAATTCTGGATTCGCTTCTACTTCTAAGTCGATATGATAAACGGAGATGCAATGGATAAAAATTCCTCCACAAAGCGCCTCTGGTATCCTACTAGGCCTACAAAACTTTAAAGGAAAAATTACCTAAGAAGACAAACATGTGATATGTATTTATTATACACAACTATTGTTTAAAAGAATTATGATTCGTACCTATAGTTAGAATTTTATAGAAAATTTCCCTGTCCTCTCTCCCTCATCTCTCTCCCTCACCTCTCTCTTCTCTCTCTACACTCTCTCTCCTTACCCTCTTTCACTTGCCTCTCTCTTCTCCCTACCCTCTCTGTCTTTTCTACCTCTCTCTCTACAATACAAATGGTAACTATAAATGATATAAAAATAAATGGTAATAATCAATGATAGACGTATAAATGGTAACACAAACGCACATGGTTTCACATAAAATACAATACACAAGGCAACATATGAACACAAATGCACATGAATACAAATATAATTTGTTGAGAATTACAACAACGATCCAATTGTATCTAATTTGTTGACATAATTGTATTCGTCGATACAAACTGTATTTGAATACAAATCATACTCGTTAAATAAATTTGATATAATTACAATTGATTTGCATCAATAAATTGAATACAATAGTCTTTGATACAATTGTATTCATTGATACAAATCAGTTGTTCAATTGTATTCGTGATACAATTATCGGTTAGATATACAATTATCAATTAGATATACAAATCCATTATATCTCTCTCTCCTCTCCTCTCCTCTCCTCTCCTCTTTCTCTCTCTCTCTCAGATCTCGCTCACCTTTCTTCTTCCCTTTTCCAATTTCGCTCACCTCTCTCCTCTTTCTAGCAGCTAATTTTTATACAAATTAATTGTATCAATCATATTCGTTATATAATTATCGATCAGATATACAAATTAATTGTATATCTCTCCTCTCTCTCCTAGATCACTCCTGCCTTTCTACTCACTCTCTCAATCTCTCTCACCTCTCTCCTCCTTCTTACATGTAGCTAAGAATCATAACTAAGCAAACTATAGTGAAAAAGCCTGATTATATTTCTAGTCTTAGTTGTTTTTGATAATTGCTCAACTTTAAATCTCTCAAGGTGAAGTAGGCGTAACCCCATCTCGAACTTCCTTAATATTCTTAAGATCTACCATGATACCCTAATTGTACAACACATGTTCTAAGAATGCCATGCAGTCAAGCCAAAACTCACACTTCAAAAACTTGACATAAAAAAGTTTATCCTCAGGGTTTGAAGCACAATCTTTTAATGTTGCTCATGCTCCTCCCTACAATGAGAATATATCAAGATGTCACTAATAAAAATAATGAAAAAAGAATCTAAATAAGGCTGTAACACTTTGTTCATAAATTCCATATAGGGTTTGCATGAGGCATTAGCCAGGTCAAATGACCTAACCAAGAACTCATAGTGGTCATAACGAGTCTTGAAAACTATTTTATTGATGTCCTTCAACCTAATCATCGACTGATGGTATATGGATCTCAAGTCCACCTTCAAAAATATCGATATACCCTGACGTTGGTCAAACAAATCATCAATGCGGGAGATTAGATACTTTTTATTAATTCTCATTTTAATTAATTATCGATACACGGTACACATCCACATAGAATAATCTTTCTACTTCAGAAAAAACATAAGAGCGCCTAGAGGGAGACACTCAGTGTATTGAATCCCTGAATCAACAATTTTTGTAATTGCTCCTTCAACCTTATTGGTGCCATGCGATATAGAGGAATAATTTTATGCTGAGTGACCAACTCCAAATCAATGACAAAATCAATATATCGATCTGGTGGAGTACCTAAAAAATTTGTCAGAAATACCTTTGAATACTACCTCACCATTAGTACCAAATCTAATGTGGGAGTCTCAACACTTGTATCTCGAATTTAAGTCAAATAAGTGTCACATCCCTTCTCAAGAATTCGTTGTAGAAATGCCATTATCTTCTTCAGGTAATGGCTAATAGTCCCCTCCACTCCAACCTAGGAATACTCAACATCGCTAGAGTAACTATCTTGACATGACAGTTTAAGATCATATGATTAGGGATAACCTATCCATAACTAGGTTAATTTTGAAATCCACCATATCAAAAATTACCAAATATAACCAAGTGTTATACCCCATCAAGGTAACCACACAATATCGATAGACTCGATCCACAACCACAAAATCATGACGAAAGTACGTAGAAACACATATAGTCAAGACTTGTGAACCACATAACATGTCCACCTAAGGAAAAACATTTAGACACATACGAGTAATTGGAGGCTGGATCAAATAATATCATAGGTGAATGATGGAAAATAAAAAAAATACCTACAATAACCAGATAAAAAACTTATGCCTCTGTCATGCCCCAAAATGTATAACACTAAGAATTACTACCATTAGCCTGAGTACCTCCACGATCACCACCTTACCCGAACTAGGCACCACCTCCACAAGAATGAGAACTACACCTACCCACTCTATGCATCACCTACATATATATATATATATATATATATATATATATCCAATTGCCCTCCTCAATTTGTAGGGTGGTTATTTTGTTTCTCCTCATTCTATTTAGAGTTCTAGTGTGAAAACATCTAGTGTTAGAATCAACCTCATTTAACAAGTTAATTCTAGATTTCAATATGAAAGATAAATTTATGTGTAAAAATTGTTAAATTGCGAGAAAACATATCAGAACCCATATCATTAAAAATACATAGTATGCTACGTGTGTGTAGCGTATGGCCGTTAGGATGAGGTAAGGTCTTATAGCTAGCCTGGCGTTGCCAGAAAGTTTTTCTCGAGTAGAGACATCTCATCACTATCCGACTAAGCCGATACTGGATACCTGCTTTGAGCAGAGTAGTCATGATTTGAATAAAAAATATTCACGATGGGTCAGAAAAAGTGCTCCTCATTTATATGACTTAAATCGTTGAAAGTTCTTGCTATTTCATCAGCATTTTTGGTTACCCTTAACCTCTTACTCTCATATCTTCACAATGACGAATCAAAAATTTCGTTAAGGATGTTCAAATTTAATATATGTACATGAAAAATAAATTTTTACCTATATACTTTCTTTATTTTTCGATATAAATAGTATAATTTTTCTATGAAGAGTGTTCAACTAGCCATCCTTCATTATTTATGGCTACGCCACTGAATAGCTAGATTAATAATGTGATTTAAAAAAAAAAGAGTATTTACCATTTGTTTCTCAATTTATAGATACTGTTTATTTTAGTTTGTTTTGTATTTAGAAATAATTTAGTTTGAATTGTGTGAGATTGCCTTTAATCAAATGTATGTACCTTATAATCATTACAAGCTTAAAAAGTTTTTAATTCTTTTTTAAATTTCATATTTTAATCAAACATCATGACCTCATAAAATGAAATGAAGTACTTATTAAATCACATAAACATATTATAATCACATATTTAACTATGCAATGTGTGAATTATACGTAAAATAAACGATCATATATTCATTATTTTTATGTAAATTTTTGTGGTGGATACTTCTTTTTCTTTACACTTTCTCTTATTCAAGTCATATCTAAAAACGAATATTTAACTTGTAAATGCAATTAAAATGGGTTATGTTGAAATGGTTGGGATCCTTCCATTCTCAATTAGAGATCTCGAATTCTAATTTTTAATATTAAAAAAAATTGTTGAGAGCATTCCTGTCATGATGAATGACCCTTATAATGAATGAATTTGAATTAATCAATATTCAATGAGAGTATAAAAAATGAACACGGATAATAAACAAAATAAATTGTAAAATACACACAAAAGGCGTTCTGAATATATTAACTTTCAACTTCCCACATACTTTATGTTCTCCAGATTTTCTTGTTAGTCAAAGGTCCATCCTATATCATCTTCCTTAACAATATACTTCACTTCCTTTCTCAAATTTATACAAACTTCTTAAACGGTTGATGGTTTGAAAATTTTACATAAATCATTTGTCATATTAAGTGATAAATTAAGTTTAGAAGATAGTTGATCAATTATAATTGAATAATAAAAGCGCATATCAAAGTAAATACCTTGTATTCATTAGTTTGAACTGAATACACTTAAGTTATTTTTTCGTGAAAACATTTATCAGTCAAACTATAATTATATTTAAAATGATTAGATTGAATGTTATTTAGTGTTTTTTCCTAAAATTAAATGTTAGCCAAACTTCAATATTACTCCGATCCTATCCCCTCTATCTAACCCACCTAACCCACGTCCAACCACTACTTAACGGAAAATACTAATTAATTCTTGAGATTTTAACAATCTGAGACATTATAATTAATAAATGCATATTAACTTGGTCACTCCCACCCCTCTATCCCTATCCCCACTATATATATCCCACTCTCACCATAAGTCTTTATCAAGTAAACCAAATCCCCATTCTCCATTTCTGATGTCTCATATACTCGATTGATTTTTTTCAGTGGAAACAATGAAGAAAATGGGTCAGATCAAGCGTCAATGGAATCCTGGAGAGGATGAACTATTGCAGAAGCTAGTAGAGGAACATGGAGCAGAAAACTAGTCGCTTATCAACCAATCGATTCCTAGTCAATCTAGAAAATCGTGTAGGGAGTGTTGGTGTAATCAGCTTAATCCTCAAGTGGAGAATCGACCTTTTACTCCAGAAGAAAATGATACTATTTTCAAAGCTCATGCCAAATTCGGTAACCAATGGGCTGTGATAACATCTTTGTTACCGGGTTGAACCAATGACTTGATAAAAAATCATTGGAATTCCACCCTTAAACGAAAGCGCTCGTCCATGTCAGAAGATATGACATTCGAAAAGCCTCAACTGCCATTGAAGAGATCGTTTAGTATCGGGGCAAGTATAAATTCTTGAAGTCCATATGAATTTTATTTGAGTAATTTGAAGTTCGTAAGACATTGCTGGATTAGTAATCTTATCTTTGGGAGAAAGGCTTTTAAGAAATCTATGTTAGACTTTATACATTATTGACTTGAGCTTGAAGATTCTCATTTTAGTTTATAGTTGAATTTTTTTTGAAGTTCTGCCTTATTTCACTACCTTCGATCCAAAGGATGTACTACAATCTCCACTCTTTGATTTGTGGTTTTGAGTGTTTCTATTTGATGGTGTTTATAATTGCTAACATCATTTAATTTTCGTTAAACAATTGCACCATTATGACCATATCTTTCTTTTATTTGTTTTGGTATCCTCTTGCAGATAAGTATATACATGAGAATTACTAAAACAGTCAAGGTAAACATTAACGAGTCAGTTAGTGTTGGAGATGTCAAAACTTTGCTACATGATAAGGAGGGCATAACGGTATGTTGTACTAATAAAGAATGGTGAAAGCTCATCTAACTTGGCTGGCTATTCCCGCTGAGTCAATCTTCTTAGTCGTAGGATATAATGGTGTATCATGGTTATCTACCTTGGAGTCATACTCACCATCAAATGATGTTTTAAAGTCTTTTAAGACAATGCATTCTGTCCGATCATATGTCGAAGTTGCAAAACTGTGTGGAGAGCTTTTTGTATTTGGTGGTGATGATGGTGGTGCTGTTGGAGCCGGAAGCTTGTGGAACAACACAGGTACACCCCTAACACTCATTGTTCCTTTGTGCCACTCTTTCTAGTGTCTTAAGTTACTCATGCTATGTCACGTTGCTTTTGTGAAGTTGTATCATATAGACCATTTGATAACAAGTGGATTCTATGTTCCCCTTTGAATATGAAAAAAGGGTGCTTTAGCTGGTGCTACTTCGAAGGATAAAATTTTTGCAATTGGCGGTGGAAATTTTTGCAATTAGTGGATTGAAATTTCGACCACCAATTGCAAAAATTTTGTCTTTCCAAGTAGCACAAGCTAACACATCCTTTTTTTGTATTAAAAGGGGTACGTAGAATCCAATTGTTATCAGCTGGACTATATGGTACAACTTCACAAAAGCAACATAACATCAGCATGAGCAACTTAAGACACTAGCAAGAGTGACACAAAGGAGAAATGACTGTTAGGGATGTACCTGTGTTGTACCACAAGCTTCTGGCTCCAACAGCACCACCATCACCACAACCAAGTACAAAAAGCTCTCCACACATATTTGCAACTCCGGCATATGATCAGACAGAATGCATTCGCTTAAAAGACTTTAACACATCATTTGAAGGTGAGTATGACTCCAAGGTAGATAACCATGATACACCATTATATCCTCCGACGTACTAGCGAGGTTGACTCAGCGGGAATAGCCAACCAAGTTAGATGAACTTTCACCATTCTTATCAGTATGAGATCAAAGAAGAGTGTTTCTTAAAATTATTGAAAGCATAAGGAATTGTCTTGGAACCTATTGAAAGTGTTGGTAATTAGTTGATGATCAAGAGATAGCTTATTTCTCGAGCCCTTAGCATAAGTTATCTCGTGATTAGTTATCTTAAGTTGATGATCGGTCAGACAACTTGTGTTTGCTGCAATATTTGCAAATATACATGTTTTTTTTGGAAGTTTGTTGGATGATTTTGAAACTGAAAGCCAATGCAATGGTTTTCCTTTTTTCTGTTTTCTTCTTTATATAGTGTGTACTTTGATTGGTTTTTTGAATTGATCAATTACTACTCCTTTTGTTTCAATTTATGTGACATTGTTTCATTTTTATTTACTTTTATTCAAGAAGAATGTGACATCTTTCTAGCTTTGGAAATAATTTAATTTATTTCGCTTTATTATACCCTTATAGTGTGTTTTACTTTACTTTTGATATTTTTTTCCTGCAGATTGTTTTTGTGGTGTTTGGTTGGTGAGTGAAAAATATTTTTAAGAAAGATTGGACAGTTATCTTGTGGTTCATACAAACGGTCAGTTTTGCAAACACACATGTTGATATTTGGAATAATGAACTTGTTTTGTGTTAGATCTTCCTAGAATTCCTGATGGTTGTGGTTGGGTTGAGGATGGTTGTTATGGATGGTAGATGGTGGTGATTGATGGTGGTGGTAGTTGTGGTTGAAATGGTGGTTGTGGATGATGACTGAAAGTAGATGGAACAGCCGTGAACTCACATCTTTGTACAAATTCTTAAATGGACATCTTAATGATATTAAGACTTTGAAAAAATTTAGATATTCAAAAACTATATGAAAAGTACTGAGGACCAAAAAAGTAAAAAGCGAGGAATTGAACAATTTACCCTAGTTGCGATGTCTATCGTGGCCGCCGGCCAGCCACCTACGGTGCCTGGTCAGCTCTTCTCTAGTGCTGATTTCCCTGACCTTCATACAAATAGAAGTGCAATGCTTAGAAATTCTAGTGTGCCGATGGAAAAGTTGCCAAAGTCTAATTTGCCTAATGATAAATTATTTCGTGACTCAGTTGGATCAACAACATATCAACCTGAATTTATCAAGCATAAGGAGGTAATCATGGTGGAAGGTGCTCCACATGTTAAATGGACTGAAAAAGAGGTTGAAATCATGAATAGAATTGAAAACCTTAAGTTTGCAGTGATTGGCAAATTTACATATGACATCACAAATATGGAGGAAGTGCAGAGAATTATCCCTCAACTATGTAGCATTAAGGGTGATTGTCAAATTGGTTTACTTCATAATAAGCATATTTTGATAAGAATATCTGAACAAGTAGACTTCATTAACCTAATATCGAAAGGGGCTTTCTACATCACGTGCAAAGATGGGTACTCTTACCTTATGCGCACGCTCATATATGATTCAAGGTTCAAAATAAATGAAGAAACAACAAAAGCCTTAGCATGGATATCCTTCCCCAATCTTTTACCTACCTACTTCGTTAAAGAATGTTTGTTTTCGTTAGCATCGGCAGTAGGGAAGTCAGTCCAACTTGATCTAGCCACTATTAATAAAACTACACCAAGTTGCGCTAAGGTAAACGTTTTGGTTGATTTAAAAGGTGACTTTCCCAAATCAATTTCAATGGATATTGAAAATGAATCTTCTGGGGAGGTAAGGTCGGAGGAGATACACATCAGATATGAGTATATTCCTGTTTATTATGATGAATGTAAAATGCAAGGGCACACCACTCAGGAATGTAGAATTCACAATAACCAAAAGGTAAGAGTAACAAATACAAAAAAGGTTGTAGAGGAGACTGTAGCTCAACACCAACCTAGGATTCATCAACAATTTCAACAATTTCAAAAAGGAAAAGCTAAAATCCTTTCAAGTGGAAAAGTTGTAGGTGGTCCAGGAGTGTGGAAAGTGGTTGAGCGTAAAGCCAAGAAACAAGTAGCTGAAAATTCAACTCAAATTACTAATAGGTTTGCAGCTTTGACTGACGACAATGAGGAGAATCAGGAATCTACAAGCCCACATGTGGGCACAACTGATCAACAGAGTAAGCATGTGCAGTCGAGCAAGGAATGGGTGTTACAAACTTTTGGGAGACAAGAACTTCCTACTCAAATAGAGATTCAAACTCTTGACAATCCTTTAGATACCATACAAATCCCAGCAGCTACAGGTTCAAATGCAGAGAGTTCAGAAAAGGTTGAAGGGGTACATGGAGAAGATCATGAGGGTACCAGTGGCCATGGTATTTCTCATAGTGGAGAAAATCTATCCATTGCTACTACTTCAGTAAACCTGCAATGTCCAATGTTAGATAATATTGAAGAGAATATGAATGAAGAAGAGATGCTATCAGAGGTCAATATGTCAAAGGCAATTATAGCAATCCCACACCAGCAAGTTGATGTTTTACCAGTTACCATGAGCAGTCCTGCAATTCAAGTCCACAATCAACAATCAATTAATCAAGTTTCAGAGTTAATTGAAAGAGTGCAGGGAGGGGATGTGGATGTGGATGTGGATGTGGCTAGAAAGGAAAACCTCAATACATGCCTATCACATTAAATAGTCAAGGTTCCAAGGGTGGTACAATTGGATGATAGTCAATTGATCCAGATGGAATCCCTTAATAAAGTGCTACATAATATTATTTCTCATAATATTGATGTAGGAAACAGTGGTAACAATGAATCAGATGAAACACAAGTAGCTAAAGGTCTAATGGAGGATGACAGTACTGAAGAATTGTGGGATGTTCAACTTGAGGCAGACTTGTCACCAAGACTATTGAAAAGTGCAAGAAAAGGGAAGAAACAAGGGAATGGTGATAAAAATATGCCTGTCAGGGTTCAACCTAAAAGGATCAAAACAACTCCTAATAAGCAATGAATGCTCTCATATGGAATATTAGATCTGTCAGATCCCAACAGGCTTTTCAAAGAGTACAGATGTTGCATAACCATCATAAGTTTTCATTTGTTGGACTATTAGAACCTTTCCAGAATGCTAGGCACATCAACAGGTATAAAAGGAGATTGGGGATGCCATTTGCTATTTCCAATTAAAATGGCAAAATTTGGATTGTTACAAATGATGGGTTTGATTCTACTGTTATTAAAAGCTCAAATCAACAGATTACAGTTAAGCTCCACAATCAGATGACTTCACAAATTCTCTTTGTAACAATGGTCTATGCCAAATGTACTGGTGAAGAAAGACTGGCATTGTGGGAAGATATATGTCAGATGACATCATCAATGACTAGCCCATGGCTAGTCGGGGGTGATTTTAATGTGGTATTAAATGGTGAAGAAAAAATCGGTGGCCTACCAGTAGTTGATCTTGAACATGAGGATTTTGATAATTGTATGTCATCTTGTGATCTTACTGAGATTAAATTTAAGGGAAGCCCTTTCACTTGGTGGAATGGAAGGGCTGGGCATGACTGCATTTTTGAAAGATTGGATAGAATCCTATGCAATCAAGAGATGCAAGAAAGGTTTACCCAAATGGAGCTGGAGCACTTAGCAAGAACAGGATCAGATCATGCTCCCATGTTTCTTTCTTGCAAGACTGGAGAGATTAATCACAGGAAACCTTTTAGGTTTCTCAAATTCTGGGTGGATAATCCAAATTTCTTGGAAGTGGTTAGACAGAACTGGTTTGTTAATGAATCCCAAAATACTTTTTTGACTTTAAAGATAATATCAATAGAGTCAAAGCAGCATTAACAAAATGGAGCAAAGAAACATATGGAGATATCTTTAAGCAACTTATTATCAGGGAGGATATTGTTAAGATTAAAGAGAAGTTATTTGAAGAGTATCCAACTGCTGAGAACAGGGAAGTACTATAGAGAGCACAGGCTGAATATAAGAAATACCTTCATTTTGAAGAAATATTTTTGCAACAAAAGGCTGGGTATGATTGGTTTGATAGTGGAGATAAAAATACTAAATCTTTTCATAGTATTGTGAAGGGTAGGAGAAGAAAGCTACAGCTGCAAAGAATTCAAGATACTCATGGTACATGGTTAGAAGAGACAGGTGAAATAGCAGAGGAGGCTGTCCATTTTTTCCAAACTCAGTTTTTACAAGAGAGGACTGCTACAGAATTTTCATTGTTGAGACATATCCCTTCTCTTGTAAATGAAGAAGAGAATGATGCTCTGTGCAAACAACCTTCTCTGGAAGAAGTCAGGAAAGCTGTGTTCAACCTAAATGGGGGTAGTGCAAGTGGAACAGATGGTTTAACTGGTAGATTTTACCAGTCATGTTGGGAGATATTAGGTATTGACATACTAAGGTTGGTTCAAGATTTTTTCAATGGTAATACCCTTCCTAAATCCATCACTCATACTAATTTGGTCTTATTGCCCAAGAAAGAGATTATTAAATCCTTTTCTAACTTAAGACCAATTAGTTTGAGCAATTTTATCAACAAAATCATATCCAGGGTTGTACATGACAGGCTTGAGGTATTACTACCTAAATTGATTTCTTATAATCAATCTGGTTTTGTTAAAGGGAGGAGTATCATAGAAAATGTTTTGATGACACAAGAGATAGTTACTGACATCAAAAAGAGGGATAAGCCTGCTAATGTGGTCATTAAGCTGGATATGACTAAGGCATACGATAGAGTCTCTTGGTTTTTTCTTATGAAAGTGTTGAGAAAGATGGGTTGCTCTGAAAGGTTTATTGATATGATTTGGAGATTACTTGCTATTAACTGGTATTCAGTGTTGATTAATGGTCAACCTCATGGTTTCTTTCACTCTACTAGAGGTGTTAAACAAAGGGATCCTTTATCACCTGCTCTTTTTGTATTGTCATCTGAAGTTCTGACTAGGGGGTCTAAACTCTTTTTTTGAGGATTATCAATATGTAGGCTATGGCTTACCAAAATGGAGCACTAATCTAAATCATCTAGCTTATGCAGATGACACTATTATCTTTACATCAGCTAATGCATATTCCTTAAAGAAAATAATGTCAATTCTGCAGGATTATGAGAATCAATCTGGACAAAAAGTGAACAAGGAAAAAAGTTCAGTTTATCTTCATCAGAATGCTTCAGCTAAAGTTAAACATCTAGTGGAAGATTGCATAGGTATAAAAATGGGTCTCTTTCCTTTTAAATACCTAGGTTGTCCTATTACTTATTCAAGGAAAAGAAAAGAGCATTATGTAGAGCTTATTCAGAGAGTGAAGGCCAAGTTGCAAACATGGAAAGGAAATATGCTAACATATGGAGGTAAAGAGGTATTGATTACCAGTGTTTTACAAAGTATTCCCATTCATGTTCTCTCTGCTATTGTTCCTCCCAATTGTGTCTTAAAGGAGCTTCATAGAATTTTTTCAAAATTCTTTTGGAGTAATAAGGTCCCAGGAAGGAGTAAGCATTGGGCAGCTTGGGAGAAGGTTTGCTTGCCTAAACAAGAAAGTGGTTTAGGACTTAGGTCCATGTTTGATATCTCAAAATCCATGTATGCAAAACTCTGGTGGAGATTCAGAACACAAAACAACCTATGGGAAAATTTCATGTGGAACAAGTATTGTAAAAAGTAGATTCCTACTCTTGTTCAATGGAGAGGAGGCTCCCAGGTGTGGAAAAATATGCTACAAAATAGAGAATGTATTGAAAAATTCTTATGGTGGGAGCCTAAGGGGGGTACTTCATCAGTTTGGTATGATAATTGGACCAGGCTAGGTCCTTTATATCTCCAACACACAGAAGTGCACACATGTCACCCAATGATAGATGTTGATAGATTCTTGAAGGAAGATGGTTGGGATTATGTTACTATGGAACAACATTTACCAGAGAATGTGGTTAATCAGGTTAGATTGCATATGAGTCATATTATGATGGCTGATCAAGGGGACAGGCCGTGGTGGACAAAAACAAGCACCGAAAAGTTCAGTGTGAAGAGTTCTTGGGATTTGTTAAGGCAAAGAGAAGATGAAAATGTGAACTACAAGCTAATTTGGGTGAAAGGTCTTCCTTTTAAGGTTGCATTCTTTGGGTGGAGAGTATGGTCAAATAGAGTTCCTGTAGCTTCTATAATGGCTAATTGGAATCCCAATATTTCCCATTTATGCACATGTTGTAGTGATTCTAGCATAGAAAATTTAGAGCACTTATTTATAAAAAGGGAGGTTGGCCACAAAGTTCGGAAATACTACACAACTGCAGCTGGCATCATAGACCCTCTGATTCAGATTAAGCAAACAATGAAGTTATGGTGGGATGCTAATGGGAATGCTAGGCAGAAAATAGTTTTTCAGGCAATTCCTATTAGAGTATTGTGGTTTTTATGTAAGAGGAGGAACACTGTGGTTCATGGAGGTTCTTATTCAATCAACAAGGTTATCTGGGATACTAATAGCATGGTACAAAAGTTCATGACATGTAAATTTAGTTACAAGGATGTCCCTGATACTTGGCCTCATATGGTGGCATTTCTAGATGGTTACAAGCCCTCATTTACATCCAGATGGGTAAGGTGGAATCCTCCTATTGAAGTTGGTGGAAGGTGAACACTGATGGAGCTTCAAAAGGAAATCCAAGTCCTAGTGTTGCAACATTTTTTCTCCGAGACAACAATGGAAACCTCATTGGTGCAAGAGGATTGAAGTTACCAGACACTAATAAGCTAGTTCCTGAGGCTGTGGCTATTAGAGAAGCTTTGCAATATTGTTGGGAGAAGGGCTATACAAATATTATTGTAGAATCTGATTCTTTGGCATTAGTACATATGCTAAATGGTGATTGGGAAATACCATGGAGTGTGGCTTTGGAAGTCAACTCAATTCATAGGCTCAAGGATGCGCTATCAGTAAGAGTACAACACTCCTTAAGGGAGGGAAATACTCTAGATGATTTTTTTGCTAACCTAGTTTTTTGTTTTGCAGGTAACTATGAGTTTACAAACTTTAAAGATGTTCCAGTTGCAGGCAGAAAGATAATCAACATGGACAAGCAGAATATCCCAAATATGAGAATTCGACAGTCAAATGTTACAAGTTCCTAAAAATTGTGAGTTATTACACAAGATTCAAGGTAAATTTTAAGCTAGTTAGATTAATACTATATGTCAGTGCCTCTACAGTCTGAAGTAGTTTCGTTTGGTCAATATACCATGCACTTGGTGAGAGCTTTGAGGTGTATCATGTGGTATAAAACCAAGACTAATAAGATAATGACATTCATGTATTTATCTAAGTTTATCTTACACCAGCTGTTGTATGGTTTTATAGGCTTTGGAAGTTCATTAATGGGTTAGATATGCAATTTCAGTCCAATAACAATCATATCAGATAGTGAGATACTGGGTAAAGATACCTGGTTATGTAGTCTAAGGAGAGAATCGAAGATGAAGTCGACAAAATCATTCACAAGTTCCTCACTGCAACATTCATCAAAATCAATGAAAGTTACCCGAATTTAAGAATAGGTGGTGGTATTAATCCCCTGGTTGGATTCAACCCACTTATAATTATATTTGAGTAAGGATTAACTGATGTTAGAATGAGAAGACATAAGATGATTCAACATGAGAGATTAGTCCATCGATCTATTAGAAAAGGTCAGATCTAATCACAAAGTCAAAACATCAATTGATCAAGATCAGAAGCATACCTATTCCTCGAAGATGAATCAAAATGGCAGCTGAGAGCTGTAGAAGATCGGAAGGGATACAAATGTTAGGCAGCATGAGGAGTTGAAGTTGAACTGAAGATCTTCTTTCCCACTTTCCTTTTTTTGCTATTATTTCCACTTTCCTATTCTTATCTGTAAAGGTTATGAAGTGGGCTCAATTTGTTGCCCGCAGGTACCTTCATTTTTTAACAAATATTTAAGACCCAATGGGTCTTTTGGAAAAAAAAAAAGAAGATATTAAGATTTTGTTGTAGATCTTAATTAATCATTCATACATGTTCAGACTCATAAAGTGGTTGTAAAATAAGTACACTTAATGAATAAGATCTGAATGATTAAGAATTAGACATTTAAAACAAATAGACTTAATGATTGAGATATCAATGATTAAGATAAAGACCTTTATTAAGTGAAAATAAATGAGGCCTTAGTATAATATGATAAAAACTAGATCTAGGAACCTTGCCAAGTGGATTTACTTTTAGTAGAAGTCCTTTATTATGCTTAGTTCTTCTTTCTCTTATGTTACATAATTCCACTGACTTTTCATGGATGGCTCCCGTTATGTCCTTAGATTCTTTAATCGACCATTTTTGTTGTCAACATAGAGATGACAATGGGGTGGGGTAGGTGGAGTGGGTAAGACCTTCTTCAATTATAGTCTTAGCCAACCCCGCCCTACCTCATTTTGGATCAAGTAAAATCTTTCATTGATAATAATCTTGGCCATTCTCATGACCCAAAGTATACCCTAGGCATAACGTGGCATATAGGACCCGGGAGGCCCTACACCAGCCACTTAGTATATATCATACAAGATAATAGAATTTAAAGAATTCAGAAGAAAGCACTTCAAACATCAAATGAGTTTAAACAAAGCGGAAGTCTACATATGTCTCAAAAGCTATCTAATACATCATAAGGAAAGTGATTTGGGCGTAACACACATCACATACAAAGTCTGAAATGGAAATGACTTAAAGCAATAAAAGGAGTCTCGATCCTCAGAACATGAGGATTCACCAATCTTCAAAGTCTATAGAACCAACTAGCCACGAGTATGGGAGGTAGGAGCGTCGGACCCTACTTTCATGAGATAATGTAGGCACAAGTATGTGTTAGTACATGGAATGTAGTAAGTACGAGGCAATATGCATAAACATAACCATGATAGCATGAATGACTTAAAAATGAGTAGGCATGATCATGTTGAAACATTTGAAAGCTTTAAAGAAGATATGACATGAAAATCATGAAAATATGGTCATGTTCATTAACAAAAAGGACATAAGAAAATCTTTGAAGAAAACATAATCATTTTGTGGGATATTAGCTTTAACTGATAATAAGACCATGAGAGCTATATCATGGAATCCGATATATCCCTCATACCGAAAGAAGAGGAAACTACTTGCCAAGATAGAATCTGTATATATCATCATTTGCTAAAGGGGATCCACTAGCTAGGTCATTTAATACAATCCTATGGGGGCACGTAGTTAGAGACTATCCTATTTGAGTCTCCACCCTAAAGCCCTCTCGGTGCTAAGTCTAAATCCCAACGGAATACATAAAAGTTAAATAGCAGTTTAACAAAGGGAAAGGCCATGATAAATACCAATCAACACATAATTCAACATAGATGAGAAAACCTTTCACCAATGTAAATTCATTTGTGAGAAACACCTTTTAAAATCATGATCATCATAGTAAGTGAGAAATTCTTTTACAATAGCATTGATACTTTTCTTTTAAAGAATCCCCAAATTATTTATAATCATTTCATAAAAACATACATATCTTTATCATTTCATAATTCATGGATTCATAGGTTCATCATAGGATCATAGTTGGAAACATAATTTAGGCATGGGTCAATGCAATTTCAACTAAATATCATGGATTAATATCAATGCATGCATTAGAAGACTTAATTAACCATAATCAATCATAGTTAGATGAAACCTACATTCATTGAATTGAAACCCTAATTTGATCATTTAAAAACTGATCTGGGAAATTGAAATTTTTGGGGACCCTATGGAGGAAAGAAATTCATGGGTGAATACACACATACCTTGATCCTTTAAGCGCAAGAAAAATGGAGAATTTGCAAACTTGAGTGGGACCCTAGCTCTTCTTCTTCTTCCTTAGACTTGAGAGAAATTGGGAGGACGAATTTGGTAAAGTTTTGAGAATTTAGAAGAATGAGTTGTGAATGGATAATTTGAGGGTTTACAACATTTATATAGGACTTAGGATAAAAGGTAAAACGACATAGTATTGGGTTAAAATAATTAGAAAAAGACCCATAAGCCCCTTTAAAATAACTGTCCAGCCTCACCTACGGTCCATAGGTCCTTCTAGGACCGTACTAGTCAACCGTAGAAAGATTCAGAAACAATTATTTGGACAAACGTTTGACGGAACCCATAAACGGCTCGTACATCTTCTTATGGTTCATACATGCCAATCGTAGAAACAAACTTTACCCCTTAAAGTTTCACCAAGTCTGGAAGTGATCTACTAGACCTATTTACCGCTCATACAACGGTTGATGGACCATCCTGGTGAACTATAAAAAGATTTCTAAGACTTGATTTTAGAAAATTATTTCCCCACTTCCTACGGTTCCCATCTACGAACCGTAACCTATAAACTATGGTTCTTTGTGAAAGCTACCTAATCCTTTATACAAATAGGAACTACATTGGTGCACCAAAAGAAAATAAGGGATTGAACACTACTCCCTAATTTACCAAAGCTCGTCTCCACCCCTTCAAAAGCTCTCCTATTTCTCACTTTCCAAATGATGCACATCAACAAAAGTAGATTAACAACTTTTTTCTCCAATTTATCAAGATCTAAAGGCACATCAAGAACTCCAAGAAAGAGATTTCTCCAATTTCTCAAGGTCTAAAGGCTCCAAGTTCAAGATTCTCTTCAAGAATCCTAAGGTTTTCAATCCAAGATTCTTCTCCACTCTTTATCTCGAAGAAGCTGCAAGGAAGACAAATGCTAGGGTTTCAAGTCTTCCAATCAAGTTCTTCTTCAAAATTCATCAAGAACTTTGTTCTTCCAAGTATGTAAGGCTACTCATAGTGATGGACAAGTTTGTACTCACGCCCTACATCTCAATTCAGTTGGTGAAACATTATGTTTAGAGTTCTATATGTGGTTTTCTTAAAATCCAAATTTAGTTATGTTTCTTATTCTGAGTTCCAATTCCTTAACCGCTGAGATTTTGATTTCTATTATGCATATTGAATTCTAAATTGATGTTCATGCTTCGTATCACATAAATCCTGTTTGCTTATAAAATTCATGTTTAGAAAGATTATATGAGATTTCTTATACATCGATTTCAGACTTGAAAGGTGAGTCCAAAATAATATGTTTTAAATCCATGTTTTAAAAGGAGTTTTTAAAGAAAGGATATGAATGGTTTCACATGTACTATTTGACAATTGAGAAAGAGAAATAGTATAAATGATTTTCGAAAAGTACTTCAGTAAAGAAAAGTGAAACTAATGTAAAGTAAGTTCTCTCAGATGTAGAAAGATTCAGAAACAATTATTTGGACAAACTTTTGACGGAACCCATAAACGGCTTGTACATCTTCTTATGGTTCATAAATGCCAATCGTAGAAACAAACTTTACCCCTTAAAGTTTCACCAAGTCTGGAAGTGATCTACTAGACCTATTTACCGCTCATACAACGGTTGATGGACCATCCTGGTGAACTATAAAAAGATTTCTAAGACTTGATTTTAGAAAATTATTTCCCCACTTCCTACGGTTCCCATCTACGAACCGTAACCTATAAACTATGGTTTTTTGTGAAAGCTACCTAATCCTTTATACAAATAGGAACTACATTGGTGCACCAAAAGAAAATAAGGGATTGAACACTACTCCCTAATTTACCAAAGCTCGTCTCCACCCCTTCAAAAGCTCTCCTATTTCTCACTTTCCAAATGATGCACATCAACAAAAGTAGATTAACAACTTTTTTCTCCAATTTATCAAGATCTAAAGGCACATCAAGAACTCCAAGAAAGAGATTTCTCCAATTTCTCAAGGTCTAAAGGCTCCAAGTTCAAGATTCTCTTCAAGAATCCTAAGGTTTTCAATCCAAGATTCTTCTCCACTCTTTATCTCGAAGAAACTGCAAGGAAGACAAATGCTAGGGTTTCAAGTCTTCCAATCAAGTTCTTCTTCAAAATTCATCAAGAACTTTGTTCTTCCAAGTATGTAAGGCTACTCATAGTGATGGACAAGTTTGTACTCACGCCCTACATCTCAATTCAGTTGGTGAAACATTATGTTTAGAGTTCTATCTGTGGTTTTCTTAAAATCCAAATTTAGTTATGTTTCTTATTCTGAGTTCCAATTCCTTAACCGCTGAGATTTTGATTTCTATTATGCATATTGAATTCTAAATTGATGTTCATGCTTCGTATAACATATATCCTGTTTGCTTATAAAATTCATGTTTAGAAAGATTATATGAGATTTCTTATACATCGATTTCAGACTTGAAAGGTGAGTCCAGAAGTATATGTTTTAAATCCATGTTTTAAAAGGAGTTTTTAAAGAAAGGATATGAATGGTTTCATATGTACTATTTGACAATTGAGAAAGAGAAATAGTATAAATGATTTTCGAAAAGTACTTCAGTAAAGAAAAGTGAAACTAATGTAAAGTAAGTTCTCTCAGATGTAGAAAGATTCAGAAACAATTATTTGGACAAACTTTTGACGGAACCCATAAACGGCTCGTACATCTTCTTATGGTTCATACATGCCAATCGTAGAAACAAACTTTACCCCTTAAAGTTTCACCAAGTCTGGAAGTGATCTACTAGACCTATTTACCGCTCATACAACGGTTGATGGACCATCCTGGTGAACTATAAAAAGATTTCTAAGACTTGATTTTAGAAAATTATTTCCCCACTTCCTACGGTTCCCATCTACGAACCGTAACCTATAAACTATGGTTCTTTGTGAAAGCTACCTAATCCTTTATACAAATAGGAACTACATTGGTGCACCAAAAGAAAATAAGGGATTGAACACTACTCCCTAATTTACCAAAGCTCGTCTCCACCCCTTCAAAAGCTCTCCTATTTCTCACTTTCCAAATGATGCACATCAACAAAAGTAGATTAACAACTTTTTTCTCCAATTTATCAAGATCTAAAGGCACATCAAGAACTCCAAGAAAGAGATTTCTCCAATTTCTCAAGGTCTAAAGGCTCCAAGTTCAAGATTCTCTTCAAGAATCCTAAGGTTTTCAATCCAAGATTCTTCTCCACTCTTTATCTCGAAGAAACTGCAAGGAAGACAAATGCTAGGGTTTCAAGTCTTCCAATCAAGTTCTTCTTCAAAATTCATCAAGAACTTTGTTCTTCCAAGTATGTAAGGCTACTCATAGTGATGGACAAGTTTGTACTCACGCCCTACATCTCAATTCAGTTGGTGAAACATTATGTTTAGAGTTCTATATGTGGTTTTCTTAAAATCCAAATTTAGTTATGTTTCTTATTCTGAGTTCCAATTCCTTAACCGCTGAGATTTTGATTTCTATTATGCATATTGAATTCTAAATTGATGTTCATGCTTCGTATCACATAAATCCTGTTTGCTTATAAAATTCATGTTTAGAAAGATTATATGAGATTTCTTATACATCGATTTCAGACTTGAAAGGTGAGTCCAGAAGTATATGTTTTAAATCCATGTTTTAAAAGGAGTTTTTAAAGAAAGGATATGAATGGTTTCATATGTACTATTTGACAATTGAGAAAGAGAAATAGTATAAATGATTTTCGAAAAGTACTTCAGTAAAGAAAAGTGAAACTAATGTAAAGTAAGTTCTCTCAGATGTAGAAAGATTCAGAAACAATTATTTGGACAAACTTTTGACGGAACCCATAAACGGCTCGTACATCTTCTTATGGTTCATACATGCCAATCGTAGAAACAAACTTTACCCCTTAAAGTTTCACCAAGTCTGGAAGTGATCTACTAGACCTATTTACCGCTCATACAACGGTTGATGGACCATCCTGGTGAACTATAAAAAGATTTCTAAGACTTGATTTTAGAAAATTATTTCCCCACTTCCTACGGTTCCCATCTACGAACCGTAACCTATAAACTATGGTTCTTTGTGAAAGCTACCTAATCCTTTATACAAATAGGAACTACATTGGTGCACCAAAAGAAAATAAGGGATTGAACACTACTCCCTAATTTACCAAAGCTCGTCTCCACCCCTTCAAAAGCTCTCCTATTTCTCACTTTCCAAATGATGCACATCAACAAAAGTAGATTAACAACTTTTTTCTCCAATTTATCAAGATCTAAAGGCACATCAAGAACTCCAAGAAAGAGATTTCTCCAATTTCTCAAGGTCTAAAGGCTCCAAGTTCAAGATTCTCTTCAAGAATCCTAAGGTTTTCAATCCAAGATTCTTCTCCACTCTTTATCTCGAAGAAGCTGCAAGGAAGACAAATGCTAGGGTTTCAAGTCTTCCAATCAAGTTCTTCTTCAAAATTCATCAAGAACTTTGTTCTTCCAAGTATGTAAGGCTACTCATAGTGATGGACAAGTTTGTACTCACGCCCTACATCTCAATTCAGTTGGTGAAACATTATGTTTAGAGTTCTATATGTGGTTTTCTTAAAATCCAAATTTAGTTATGTTTCTTATTCTGAGTTCCAATTCCTTAACCGCTGAGATTTTGATTTCTATTATGCATATTGAATTCTAAATTGATGTTCATG
Source organism: Solanum appendiculatum (assembly GCA_018342035.1). NCBI lineage: Eukaryota > Viridiplantae > Streptophyta > Magnoliopsida > Solanales > Solanaceae > Solanum > Solanum appendiculatum. The sequence continues at coordinate 143,948 of JAGDQO010000419.1, forward strand.
CTTCGTATCACATAAATCCTGTTTGCTTATAAAATTCATGTTTAGAAAGATTATATGAGATTTCTTATACATCGATTTCAGACTTGAAAGGTGAGTCCAGAAGTATATGTTTTAAATCCATGTTTTAAAAGGAGTTTTTAAAGAAAGGATATGAATGGTTTCATATGTACTATTTGACAATTGAGAAAGAGAAATAGTATAAATGATTTTCGAAAAGTACTTCAGTAAAGAAAAGTGAAACTAATGTAAAGTAAGTTCTCTCAGATGTAGAAAGATTCAGAAACAATTATTTGGACAAACTTTTGACGGAACCCATAAACGGCTCGTACATCTTCTTATGGTTCATACATGCCAATCGTAGAAACAAACTTTACCCCTTAAAGTTTCACCAAGTCTGGAAGTGATCTACTAGACCTATTTACCGCTCATACAACGGTTGATGGACCATCCTGGTGAACTATAAAAAGATTTCTAAGACTTGATTTTAGAAAATTATTTCCCCACTTCCTACGGTTCCCATCTACGAACCGTAACCTATAAACTATGGTTTTTTGTGAAAGCTACCTAATCCTTTATACAAATAGGAACTACATTGGTGCACCAAAAGAAAATAAGGGATTGAACACTACTCCCTAATTTACCAAAGCTCGTCTCCACCCCTTCAAAAGCTCTCCTATTTCTCACTTTCCAAATGATGCACATCAACAAAAGTAGATTAACAACTTTTTTCTCCAATTTATCAAGATCTAAAGGCACATCAAGAACTCCAAGAAAGAGATTTCTCCAATTTCTCAAGGTCTAAAGGCTCCAAGTTCAAGATTCTCTTCAAGAATCCTAAGGTTTTCAATCCAAGATTCTTCTCCACTCTTTATCTCGAAGAAACTGCAAGGAAGACAAATGCTAGGGTTTCAAGTCTTCCAATCAAGTTCTTCTTCAAAATTCATCAAGAACTTTGTTCTTCCAAGTATGTAAGGCTACTCATAGTGATGGACAAGTTTGTACTCACGCCCTACATCTCAATTCAGTTGGTGAAACATTATGTTTAGAGTTCTATCTGTGGTTTTCTTAAAATCCAAATTTAGTTATGTTTCTTATTCTGAGTTCCAATTCCTTAACCGCTGAGATTTTGATTTCTATTATGCATATTGAATTCTAAATTGATGTTCATGCTTCGTATAACATATATCCTGTTTGCTTATAAAATTCATGTTTAGAAAGATTATATGAGATTTCTTATACATCGATTTCAGACTTGAAAGGTGAGTCCAGAAGTATATGTTTTAAATCCATGTTTTAAAAGGAGTTTTTAAAGAAAGGATATGAATGGTTTCATATGTACTATTTGACAATTGAGAAAGAGAAATAGTATAAATGATTTTCGAAAAGTACTTCAGTAAAGAAAAGTGAAACTAATGTAAAGTAAGTTCTCTCAGATGACTATTGAACATATTGATATTGATCATTTTGGGAGTAGTATCGAGCACCAAATTGGGTAAGAGTCAATTTTTAATTCGAAACCCTATAAAACTACTAGCTAGCATAGGATAGGATCGTACCGACTTTTCGGGCAACTGCTCACTGCCTCAAGAAGGCTTATTAGATGGATCCATAGTTATAGTTAGCATCCTTTACCTCGGAAAAGTATAGGATGACCCTTGCAACGTAGGTGAAACATTGTATCATCGCTAGGCTCATAGTGATGGTTGTCGGTTAGAGAAACTCCCCACAGAGTAAAGTTTTCTATTCTCATATTGCTTCTATTGCATATCTTATTGTAAAGTACAAATGATTTTCAGTACTTGTTCATATATTTTTTTACTTGCTATGTATTCAGTCATCAATTCAGTTATTATTTTATTTAGCCATATTACATACTCATACATTCAATGTAATGATATCATTCAACCTGAATCATTTTATGATGCATATTCAGGTATTTAGGATCATCGACACACGTTCCGTTGATATCAATTTATCTGCTCGTCCGCTTTTGATGAGAACTCCCTACTTTCGGAGGACTCCATTTTTATTGCTCTATAGTAGTAGGGTTTTAAGGAGTCTTGAGTCTTATCCCAACATCAATCTTTAGATAGTAGAGGCTTCATAGACAGGCAGAGTTAGACGGTTCCCAATATTCTTCTCAGATGTTTTATTAAACACTTACTATTTATATTAAGTATTTTAAAACATTATTTTAAAAGTTTTTTAAATGTTCTAAATGCTCATCTATTAAAGCTTCTGTGTATTCTATTGAATCATATGTGTCATAGTTAGTCAGGCCAAGGGTTCGCTCGGGGACCAACAATGGTTCTCGAGTGATGGGCATGTCCAGGGTGTAGGCTCGGGGCTTGACAGAAAATATACCTTAATCTTTGTTGTTTCTTTTGAAGTTCTCTAAAGTTGTTACTCTAAATATTTCAGTAATACAAATTAAACTATAATTACTTCATTTATTCACATTTTAGATTGAGGATAATCTATTCACGTTTTACATTAAGGTTAAAAAAATTATATAACAAATGTAAGTTGATTTGATCCGAATACATACGTATTCACATAAATAAGCTTTTCAATTAATGAAGACTTAAGTTATTCAATCAGTGAACAACCGAACCCTTAGGACCTTCTTCAACCTCATGATATGATGAGTCCATATCGAGGTGTCAAATGACTCCACCTATAAGAGCTCTTGGGAGTCATATGTCACGCCCCGAGCCCACACCCTGGTCGTGGCCGACACTCGAGAACCATCATTGGTCCCCAAGCGAACCCTTGGCATGGATGATTACTTAGCAAAAGATTTGCTCAAGTAAAATGGGAACTCCAAATGTATAATTAAACTCATAATGTCTCAATAACAACTTAACTCAATGAATATATGGAAATACTTAGGTAAACGTAAGTAATCGACTCAAGGTCTTAAAACATCAATAGAGAAAACAGTGAGAGACTCCTCAACTTCAGACTATATATGAAGTCTCTAGTACAAACATAGATGTCGGGACAGAACCCACGACAACTTAACAAAACCATAAATATAAGTGTGAGCCCTCTGGAAAGCAAGGAGGCTTACCAAAGCTAGCTGGAGTGCAAATGGTATCAACAAAGCGCCTGCTGATGACCCTGAACACATGTATCTGTATCATAAAACGATGTAGGTTGAATGATGTCACTACATTGAATGTACGAGCATGTAAGGGCAAAACTGAAAGCATAGAAAACTGAAATAATAAGGCATGAAGACAAACTTACCTCATCTCAACTCAATTCAACTCAATGTGAAGCATAAATAGAGGTAATATCATTTAAAGCTTCACAAAATATAATATAATAACTCAAAGAAAATTTGTATGTGAAAATACAATGAAAGTACTCTTTACTCTATTTGGGAGATTCTCTAACCGACAACCATCACTATGAGCTAGGTGATGATACAACATCTCACCCACGCTGCCAGAACTGTTCTATACCTTGCTGGGGTATAGAACAACCTCAACTAAGTGGATCCACTAAGCTCTACCCGAAGGCATAAGGATATCATCTAAAAAGTATGAATTATTTACCCATGTTGGTATACATGATTTATGAGGAATTTGAGTTGTCTGAACTCATCCCCATATTGGTGCTCAATACTATTCCCAATAATATATAAACTCATGCTCAAATGTATAAAACATAACTCTTCCTTAATTTGAGGTAATTACTAAAATGATCCTCTTAAAAGAGGTAATACTCTGAAACATCTCTGAACTCATAAACTCATTTAGAAATCAACGTTTCTCTCTTTTAAATGTAAAAGTGTTACGTTTGGGAATACTTAGTTCCCTTATACTCTTTTTCAATCATGAAATACAACTCTTCTAATTCTCATATTTACCTTCTCAAGACTTAGTCCAAACAATTGTTAATTACAAAAGAATTCTCAAAATGACTCAAAAAGACCTCTTGAACTTTCCTCTTAAACTTACTTTAGTTTGGAATGTAAATTAAGACATGTGGTTAGGACATGTAGGATCTCTCAAGGATTAATAGAGCCTTTAAGAGTTCATATTAAGAAGAGAGCGAAGACACGATTTGAAAGAATGCATACGAGACGAAGAATGGAGAAGAAAAGGGCGTGGCGACCCTGGCGCATCAGTGGCATGCCGCGCCAGCCCCAAAAGTACTGGGGCTATTTTCGGGCGCAATGTGGAAGTAAGTAGTTTTAGGACCAACCCTGGCCACAATTTTAGTTTCGGATAGATCGATAATATAGATAAGTATAGGTGTTTTCCCTTTCTCACTCAATTTTTGTTGCACCTTTTGTTTGAATATTATATTCTCAGTACTTATGGTTGGTGAGGAGTTTTTGAACATTAAGGCAATTAGTTGGAGTTATAGGGAAGAGTTGCATGGTTGATCCACAATAGCAGACTTTACTTCTTGTTATTTGTGGTTTACTCAATGGAGTTACAATAGTATAGTTGTAAAATAATATTATCCCAAAATTATACTTTTATCCAACCGCCTTCCCCTCCTTCTCTAGACTTCTTATCCACATATCTGTTAAATTTCTACATAAATAACAATAACATTTAGTGAAATCCAGTATGGGACAACCCCGCCTCTTCGCCTCTCATTATTGTCAATCCTTTGTTTTCCACCACTATTAGTCCTCCACCAAAAAAAGACCCTAGAATCCAATCTATACATATATACCAACAACTAAAAATGAAAAAAAATATGAAAAAGAGGAGATATTGAATACAATTATTATACAATAAATTCACAACTTATGTTCAAACTAAAATTGAATATATACTTTGTAATATATAAATGTGTATATATTACACATTAAAGATACACTAATAATATATCAACTATTAATTAATTATGCATTAAACACTAGTGGCAGAATCTATGATTCCACAATTGAAATTACCAAATTCAGCAAGTAACTAACAATTGCTTAGAATTGCTCAAAGACTAGAACAATCGCTATGTCTTCTTCTGTGAGTCTAGTAGCAACTTTTTTTTTCTTTGAAACACCATCATTAACCACAAATTCAACCATATTGAATTTTCTTTCGTGAAACGCCTTAAAACAACTTAAATCTATCTCTACCAGAATTTTATCATCTTCAATAAAGCTCTATTATAACAACTAAGATTTGGGCAACCCTTACCAATGTCCTTCAAACCAAGAATCATTTCAAAGGGAGTGATACAGGAGATGAAGGGGAGAAAAAGCTCATCGAAGAACAAAAAATGGGGGAGAATAGAGGATGGAAAATGAATAGTAAGAAGAGATATAGGAGTGAAAAAAGAGAAAAAGTACCAGCTAAAAATTGTGATATTTTAGATCTGAATAATTTTTTTTGATAGTTGATAAATATTGAGGATTTTTAGAATTATTTTTTAGACAATTATATGTAGAGTAAGAATTTAAAGATTTTAGTGTGAACATGAAATATGTTCTGAATCAAATATAAACATATAGGTAAACGAGTAAGTTCACTTTTCCAACAAAAATAAAATAACCTTCATAAATAATTGAAATAAAAGTACAAAATGTTGGTTTTTTAATAAAGAAATTAAGAAAATAATAGAGAAAGACTTTGAGAGAAAAAATACTGCAGTATTGTAAGGAAATTATTTTATTAATAATCCAGAGACTTATATTTATAGATATAATTCCTAGCTAAAAATAAAAAAATATGGTTACTAACTTATCTGTAAAATTCAAATAACAAATAAAAACAACTACCTCCTAAATTGAAGTCACATAGGACTCTAATAACATAATTTTAAAATCCTTAAAATAGCTAACTGTTTTATTCCTGAAACATATTCTCAACACTCCTCCTTGGATCAGGAATTGTTGATTGTAGTCTCATCTGAAATTGACCTTGTGAACAAATCTGCCAATTCATCTTTTGTCTTGCAAGGCTTGTGTGCATCTTCTGTTGGATTAAATGAGAAGCTCTTACCTCTCATTTCAACTTGTAAAATCTCTTGATTGTTGGAATCAAATATTCGACAATATTTGTCTCCAAATAATAATTTCAATCCTTTTTCTATTAACTGACCAATACTAAACAAACTTTTATCAATATCAGGCACATAAAGAACATCTGAAATTATCTTTGTATCTAAATTTGTTTTAATTGCAACAAACCATTTTCCTTTTGTAGGAATACAATCACCATTCCCATTTCTGACTTTCTTATTTTTCATGGGAATGAACTCTTTAAAAAGATTTCATTCTATGTCATGTGGTTTGTAAAACCACTATCAATCATCCAAAAATAAGATTTTTTGGTTGAAAAACAAGTTGCCACAAATAAGTGGTCTTCTTATTCTTCAATAGTGACTTGGGCAACTGTTTCATCTTTTTGAAATTTGCTTTTTCAAATCACAGCTTCATGATCAAATTGTTTGTAGATCTTGCATTGTGCATCTGGTCTTTTCTGACATTTATATGGAGGATGTCTATTTTTGCCACAGTGCTGACAAGGTAGATAATTTTTCAAAAATTTTCCCTTGCTTTGAGTTTTGTGGCTGGCTACTAATGCTCCTTCAACCATGCCATCTAGCCTCATAAGCCTCCTTTGTTCCTATGCCTGCAAAGAATTTAACAATTCTGCCAAGGTAATTTTGGACAGATCATGTGTGTTTTCCAAGGTAGTTATACATGCTTCATATCTTTCGGACACTGTAACAAGAATTTTTTTCAACAATTCTTGTATTCATAAATTCAATGCCTAGTAATCTTACCTTGTGGACAATACTAAGCAATCTGTCAGAGTATTCTTTTATTGTTTCTGACTCTTTCGTTCTACGCAATTCGAATTCCCTCATTAAATTTAATACCTTCATTCCTCGTATTCTTTCATCTCCAGCATATTCTTTCTTCAGATAATTCCAAATCTCTTTTGGTGATGTGAGAGTCATGATTTTCGTGAAAACAGTTGTCGAAACAGCAGCAAACAAAGTTGCTTTTGCCTTGGACTTAATGGTTTTCTTTTCCTTGTGACTCTTGATTTGGGCCACAGTGGGATTATTTGGTAGTGGGTTAATTTCATAATCCTCTTCCATGGCTTCCCAAAGATCAAGAGCCTCCAAGTAGGTTTCCATTCTCACAGCCCATAGTAGATAATTTTCACCATCAGAAATAGGAGGAGCCATTCGTGAAAAACTATTTTCGAAATCTATTTTTCTACTGACAGGTCCCTGAAGAAGAAGACTCTAGATACCAATTGTTGGTTTTTTAATAAAGAAATTAAGAAAATAATAGAGAAATACTTTGAGAGAAAAAATACTGCTAGATTGTCAAAGGGAATTATTTTATTAATAATCCAGAGGCTTACATTTATAGATATAATTCCTAACTAAAAATAGAAAATATGGTTATTAATGTTAGTTGACTGATTCAAAAGTTTAGTGTCGTTAATGGCAGTAATTTTAGGAGTCTTTTATGTTTCCAGTTAAACAGCTCTAGGAGTCCTAACTAGTTGATGTTAGTCAGTTAGCAGGTCATGGGTTAGTGCTAAACTAGTGCCCTATTTTTTCTCTAGATTTGTTTCTTTCCAAGTTCTATTTAAAGACTTGTATCATTTTTTTTCTGAAAGATATACAAAAAGATCAGTTTCTCTCTGTTAACATCTTATTCGAGTTGTCGTTCATCTCTTTTGCCAACATTCTTGGTATCAGAAGCTTTACTCCAGGTTAAGATTCATCCTTTCTTCAAGCAGGGATCGGTAAAGTAAGAGAGAAAAAGAGTGAAATATTGTGAGATCTTTTTTGAGAGAAAACAAAAAAATTTCCATGGTAGGGAATGTTACAGTAGCTTCGTCGCAGCCCCTAATTCCAATTTTCAGATGGGAAAATTATCAGTTCTGGAGTCTGAAAATGAAGACTCTTTTCAAGTCTCAAAAACTATGGGATGTAGTTGAGACGAGTATTCTAGAAGGGAATACACACCAACTAAGAGAACATCGAAAGAGAGACTCAAAAACTTTGTTCACGATCCAGCAAGCTCTTGATGATGAAATTTTTCCTCGCATATCAGGAGATGAGACTTCCAAGCAAGCACGGGAGATCCTGAAGCAAGAGTACTTCGGAGATGATAAGGTAATTACTGTTAAATTACAAACTCTCCGACTTGATTTTGAAACATTATTCATGAATGAAAATGAATCTGTGCAAGGATATTTGTCTAGAACATCTGCTATTGTTAATAGGATGAGGTCCTATGGTGAGAAAATTTATAATCATTTTGTTGTGTCTAAAGTGTTGAGAAGTTTAACCACCAAATTTGAGCATGTTTTTACTGCAATTGAGGAATCTAAGGACCTATCTACCTATTCTTTCGATGAATTAATGAGTTCCTTGCTAGCTCATGAAGATAGGCTAAATAGGTCTCATGATAAAGTTCAAGAGAAGGCATTCCAGGTTAACGGGGAGTTTTTCCTACAAGGGAAAAGCAAAAAATCAGCAGGACAAGGACATGGCAGAGGCAATTTCAGTGGTCGGGGTCGTAGTGGCAGCAGCAGTGGTAGAAACTCAGTTGGTGAATTCCATCAGTACATGAGCAATATACAATGTCGTTACTGCAAGAAATTTTCCCATAAAGAAGTTGATTGCTAGACGAAGCAGAAAGATGAGCAGAAGGAAGCCAATTTCACTCAAAATGTGGAAGAAGAAAGTAAGTTTTTTATGGCTAGTTCCCAAATAATTGAAAGTGCGAATGTTGTGTGGTACATTGATAGCGGATGCTCCAATCACATGTTAAGTCCAAAGTCTCTATTTCAAGATCTTGATGAGTCCCAGAAAAGTGAGGTGCGACTAGGAGATGACAAACAAGTGCACGTTGAAGGGAAAGGTACAATTGAGATAAAAATTGTCCAAGGTAATGTGAAGCTTTTATATGATGTGCAATGTGTCCCTACTTTGGCTCATAGTCTGTTAAGTGTCGGCCAATTGATGACCAGTGGCTACTGAATTATTTTTTATGATAATGCATGTGATATTAAGGACAAAAAATCTGGACATACGATAGCTCATGTGCCTATGACTCAAAACAAAATGTTTCCTCTTGATATTTCAAATGTTTGTAATACTGCCTTAGTCATTAAAGGAAAGAATGAGACTAATTTGTGGCACTTATGTTATTGACATTTGAATGTTAATGGGTTGAAACTTTTGGTTAAAAAAGATATAGTTATTGGCTTGCAAAAAATTAATGAAATTTACTTGTGTGAAGGATGTATCTTTGGAAAGCAAACTAGGAATTCGTTTCCAGTGGGAAATCATGGAGGGCTACAACTTGTCTTGAACTTGTACATGCTGATTTGCGCAGGCCAATGAAAATGGAATCCCTTGGTGGAAGTCGATATTTTTTTATGTTTACTGATGATTACAGCCGCTTTAGTTGGGTTTATTTCTTGAAATTCAAATTTGAAACCTTTGAGAATTTCAAGAAATTTAAGGTATTTGTAGAGAATCAAAGTGGCAACAAGATAAAATCACTCCGTACCGATAGAGGTGGTGAATTCTTGTCTAATGATTTTAATTTGTTCTTTGATGAGCATGGAATTTGTAGGGAACTTACAGCGCCATATACACCAGAGCAGAATGATGTGGTCGAGCGAAAGAATAGGACGGTGGTGGAAATGGCTCGAAGTTCAATAAAAGCAAAGGGTCTGCCAGATTATTTTTGGGGAGAAGCTGTTTATCTTTTGAATATCTCGCCAACAAAGGCTGTTTGGAACACAACACCTCTTGAAGCCTGGAATGTTAAGAAGCCCCGAGTAAGCCACTTAAGAATCTTTTGTTGTATAGCATATGCTTTGGTTAATTTTCACTCTAAGCTTGATGAAAAATCTACACAATGCATTTTCGTTGGCTATAATCTTCAATCCAAAGCATATCGTCTATATAATCCCATAAGTGGTAAAGTGATTATAAGTAGAAATGTTGTGTTTAATGAGGATGCAAGTTAGATTTTTAATTCTAGGAACATAATATCAAATATCCAATTGCTATCTACTGATGAAGAATCTACGGTAGATTCTGGAAATTCACCCAATTCTTCTCCCGTGAGTTCATCTGTTAGCTCATCAATAACTGCAACACTTGATGAGTCTTCAGTTGAGCCGATTCCACTAAGAAGATCAACAAGGGTAAAGAAATCGAATCCTAAGTATTCCAACACTGTAAATACTTCTTGTCAATTTGCTTTGCTTGTTTCAGGTCCTCTTTGTTATGAAGAAGTAGTAGAACAATCCGAATGGAAGAATGCTATGATTGAAGAGATGCAAGCAATTGAAAGAAACTCTACATGGGAGTTAGTTGATGCACCTGAAGGAAATAATGTAATAGGGCTCAAATGGGTGTTTCGAACAAAGTACAATGCTGATGGAGCATTCAAAAGCATAAAGCTCGGCTCGTGGCAAAAGGATATTCACAAAAACAAGGCTGCTTTGATGATCGGAAAAGCACTTCTGGAAGTTGTTTCAACTTTGGTTCTGGAGCTGTGACCTGGAGTTCATAGAAGCAGGAGACAGTAGCTTTGTCGACATCTGAGGCAGAGTATACAGTAGTAAGTTTAGCAGCACGACAAGCTTTATGGCTTTGAAAACTACTTGAAAATTTTAGTTACAAGCAAAAAGAGTCTACTGAGATTTTTTCTGATAGCAAATCAGCAATTGCTATGGCTAAGAATCCTTTTTTTCATGGGAGAACTAAGCACATTGATGTACAATATCACTTTATCCGGACATTGGTAACTGACGGAAGAATAGTGCTGAAATTTTGCGGCACAAACGATCAAGTAGCGGATATATTTACGAAGTCTCTTCCTCAGGCTAAGTAAGAATATTTCAGGTTGCAGTTGGGAGTGTGTGATTTTCAATCAAGGGGAAGTGTGAGTTAACTGATTCAAAAGTTTAGTGTTATTAGTGGCAGTACTTTTAAGAGTCTTTTATGTTTCCAGTTAACTAGCTCTAGGAGTCCTAATTAGTTGATGTTAGTCAGTTAGCAGGTCATGGGTTAGTACTAAACTAGTGCCCTATTTTTTCTCTAGATTTGTTTCTTTCCAAGTTCTATTTAAAGACTTGTATCGTTGTTTTCTGAAAGATATACAAAAAGATCAGTTTCTCTCTTTTAACATCTTATTCGAGTAGTCGTTCATCTCTTTTGCCAACAACTAGCTTATCAGTTAAATTAAAATAACAAATAAAAATAACTACCTCCTAAATTGAAGTCACGTAGGACTCTAAAAACATAATTTTAAAATCCTAAAAAGAGCTAACTGTTTTATTCCTGAGACATATTCTCAACACAAAAGCACAAAATGGATTGAAAACGAAACAAATCAACATAAAAAAATAATGACAGAACAACATAAGCATTACACTATCAATCGAGGTCCTTGGAATGTTCAGTACTGATGCCATCGCCTTCAGTTGGTGCAGACTCGGTACTGTTTCCATCCCCTAAGCACAAATTGTGGTTAGTATCCATAGTCTCATCAAACCACATTTCATTGATCAAATCATCCATTGAATTTTGAAACGGTGTAACATTTTCATTCGCAAACTTGATTTTTGAAGGAGAGTTTTGAGGTTGAGATGGCTGATGTTGTTGATTGAGTTTTTCCTTTCTCTCATGAAGTCGAGCTATCATTGCAGCAGACAACTTTAATAAACCTTGAATTTCTCTAGCAGTAATTTCAACAATACTCTTTCCTCCACAAGTTGATTGAAGAGGATTTTCATTTCCTTTTCCTCATTGATTTTTTCTATTTTCCTAATTTTTTCTTCTTTCTCATTCACTTTCTTTGAAAGATATGTTTCATTAACTTTTTAAGCCTTTCGGACTCAGAAAAGTCTGAATACTTCATTAGTACCTCCTTAGACAGATTTGTAAATTTCCAAACAATGGGTTGGATTTCTCCTGGGCTAAAAATAATTATTGCAACATTTACATCATATAAAATAGAAAACTCTTCTGCTTTCTTGAATAAATTTGTTTTTCTTTTGTCTAGAAGGGAGTTTCTTACATTTTCACTATAGTTACTAGTATGCCTAAGTCTTTTTCTATCCATATTTGATACTCAAATATAAAAATCACTCTCTTTAGGATTAAAATACATAAATCGTGAAAAGGTGTGTGGCTTTTATAGATGCGTTACATAAATTGTTACTAGAGTCCATCAAGTAATTTTATGTTTATTGATACAATTTTGTTAAAATATTAAATTAACTGATTAGCGTAATCTGATTCCAAGAAAATTATTATACATTTTTCTTAAAAAATTATTAAAAATCATATTCCATAATTATTTTTGGAGTTATAAAGTGCTAATAATTAACTTGTGCCACGATAACATTTTATAGAAATTTTTTTTTTTGAAAAATATATTCTACAAAATATGTTAGTATATTCTTAGAAAATATTTTTAGATCATATTAAAATATTTGAATTGGATTTTTTTTATGTTTTAGTCGTGCAATCCATAGGAAAAAGTATGAAAATTATAGATTGATGATAACTATTTAAATTAAAGGTTAACAATATTGTACTGATTGAAGTAAGTCATGAAAAGAAAAATAATTCATTTTTCATAAATAAGAGATGCTGTTATTTTTAATTATTTCTTGGAAAAAATAATTTTCAAAATTAAGTCCATCGAATACCAAAGAAATATGTTTGTTAGGAAAAATACTATCCCTTTTGCCAAATAATTCACCTCTAGTATATTATAAGTTACATATAGACAGTGCACTAAAAGTTTTTGTATTTTCATGGGATATCTCAAATTTTATGGTAGTGTGAAGTCAAGAGTACTTTTGGTATCTTAATTATCGATCAATTTTTATTTTATTTCTTATGCTATTTGTCTAAGCACATTAAACCTTCAATTATCTCAAATGTGCATTTTTATTATCATGAATTATTAATCGTTCCATCATTTAATTTTCCATGTGTGATGTTAACCTTGTAATGATACTACATATTTCAAGATAATTTTTATTTAAGAAGACCCAAATATTACACATTTTCTACATAAGAGGATCAAACACACATATTTGAATTAATCAATGGTTAAGTATGCTTATTCACACAATAAAAGGACTAAAATTAAAATTTATTAATAGCTGACAAATCAAAGTGTAATTTCTCCCAATAATTTTTCTTTTTAGGTATTTTAAGTAATCATTTGAGGCTAATGATCAATTAGTAATAACATTACCATTTTAGACTCCTAAATAGTTTCTACTCAAATTATATATTAGTTTAATATTTTACCTAATTTACTCATAAAAACATGATATAATTTAAATATATTACCATTCATAATCATATAATTATGACTTTTCTATATTACAAGAACAAAAATAAAAATTTATTAATAATTGAGAAAGCATAGTGTTATTATCCACAATAATTTTCTTCTTTAGGAATTCCAAGTAATCATCTAAAACTAAAATGATCAGTTGGTATTGACATTACCATATTAGACTCCTAAATAATATCTAGTCCAATAGGATAACATTTTTAGACTTTTACCTTTTAAATCTTTCAAACTAGATATGCTTTTAATATTTTACCATTCATAATTATATAATTATGGCTTTCCTATATTACAAAAAAAAATTAATATTTATCAGTTATTTAGAGGGTAAATGTTATTATCTTCGATAATTTTCTTATTTAGGCATTTGAAGCAACCATTTAAGGCTAAAATAATCAATTGGTAATGACATTTCCATTTTAGACTCTTAAATAATATCTAGTCTAGTAGGATAATATTTCAATACTTTTACCTTTTTTAATCATACAAATAAGATATGATGTCAATACTTTACCATTTATAATCATATAATTATGACTTTCTAAATAGTTATTCAATTCTCCATGTAAGGAAAATTAACTTTTTTTGTCCCACCACAAAAAAGTGGATGCACCTCAGGACATGATGACACCTACTAAATCCCACTAGTAAGTAAGTCAATCCTTAGTCTGAAACGGAAGTAACAAACCTAGTAAGCATAAGTACCAACAAGAATAAGATACAAGACAACTAAATGAGATAACAACGGAGAATCACTTAAACCAGCATATATACATATATCGAATGAGGATAAAAGATACAAAAGATCCATCCCAAAATCTGGTGGACATCGGTACAAAACTACTACAAAGACCGAGTACAGGACTAGACGTATACAAATATATAGAATGTCTCGAAATGCAAAAGACTAGTCAAATATGCAGAAGGAGATGAGTCTACTCCAGATGCCACTAAGCTCACCCTCAATCTCTGAGTATCACTAGCACTACACGAGAATCAACGCGGTTGACAAGAACTTGAATCTGCATCAGGGAAAAGAGATGCAGAGTGTAATATGAGTACCAAAATAATGAATAATCAGTAGGCATCATAGGTCGACCGAGCTCGATATTGCAAAAAATAATAAAATTTGAGTATGTAAAGCAGTAAGTAATGCAACAGAAGGGTACACTAACTGTAAAGTAAATCCCAAGTCGTATAACGAAAATCTAAAGAGGATACCAAAGTAATTCAAGCTAACTATAACCTAAATAGACCCCCATAAACCCGAAAGGTACATACAGAAGTTAAGGAAGAAGAAATAACTCAACCGGACCACCATAGGCCCGACGAGTACACACAAGAACTAACACTAATATGGAACGACACCAGCGAAAGCCATGAAACACTGGTCGGAACTCAAACAAGGAAACTCTCAAAATTTTACGTTAAGATAGACGCAAAATAAATATAGCTCATCCTAGAATCTTACATCAATATAGCTGCTACAAAATCCAGCCTATCTTGAAATCTTACATCGGCTTAAAAGCACAAACCTAGCATCTTGCGGAATCTTACATAGGAATAGCAAGTCCATCTCAGAATCTAACATCGGAATAGTGACAACAAGACTTAGCATCTCTAGGAATCTTACATCGAAATAACTAGTCACTCCCGGAATCTTAAATCAGGTTAGCCACCAAGAAGCCTACCTTTTCCTGAAATCCAGGATCGGGATAGCTATAACAAGAACCGATCCTTCCCAGAATCTAACATCGGGATGATCCAACAAGAGAAGGAAAACTAAAACCTAAACAAGGCCAAGCATCTAATCATAACACAATATCCCATCTATGCTGCTACATAGGTTCAAGTCGAATGGAAGGTTCACATCTAGCCCTAGTCAGATTCACGCCAAGACTAAGTCACACAAGCCATCAAGGCTAAAGTCTAAGACACACACTAGCCAACCCTAGGCTAAGGTCCTAACTAAGAAATAGCTTGGAAATCCAAACCCATACATAGCTCAGGGGATCATAATATCAATAAAAGCAAGAAAATGCAATTTTATTCCCAAATGAGCTCGTAATAAGGCTAACAAAGCAATAAGGATACCAAAAGACCATACAAGATAACCCTACCAAAACTAGATATTCATCATAATAAAATGATCAATGAGCCAAGACTTGGATTAGTAAATCATAGCCTACTTCAATGTCCATTATGCAAGCTCTAATGTCATAACCCTGACCCACCGTGAGTGGCACCCACACTAACCCCCAGTGGGAAAACTAACCAACTTCTCACACACAATCTCATATGCAATTAAAGTAAGTAGTTCCAAAGATTTTTAAAACAGTCCTCAAGAATTAAACCAAGTTTGTAGTAAAGAAACCATAATCGTCAAACAATTGGAAGTAACCCCCTAGAACTGAAAGTCGTAGTACCAAAACTTTAATTGACTAGAATAAGTAGATACAACCCCAAAACAAGGAAAACATAAGTTTAAAAATTCTGAGTCTGAACAAATGGATTAAGAAGATAAAGAGGAATCCATCACAGCCTGGAGGAAGTGGCTCACTCTTGGATTTAGACAACAGAGGTCACATAGTTGAGGTCGCAAAGCAGCCACCTCAATATCTCTTTTACTCAACAAAGAAAGAGCAAGTGTAGTATCAATATACAATCACAGTGTACTGATAGAATCATTGACTAATTCTAGTTATATGAGATATGAATAGGCAACCACAACAATAATAAAGTAGATAATACAGAATTATAAATAGAGGTACAAAATAACTCGGACTCCCAGTCCCCGCCCTGAATTGATATCCACAATAAACATGAATCACCACAGCACAAAAAGCCAATAATGTTTTGTCATGGAACCCATGCACACAAGTATTAGGGTACCGGCATAGTACCCGTTCCCATAATAATATGTATTGGCATAGTACCGATCCAATAATAATATGTACTGGTGCGGCATCCGATCCAATAATAGTGTGTAGTGGCATGGTACTCGATCCAATAATAGTGTGTACCAGTGTGGTACCGATCTAATGGTAATATGTATCGGTGTAGTCCCCGATACCATCATCAAACACACAACACAATCGCAACCATAATAAATAACAATCACACTTGTACATCCAAGTAAGCACATTCATTGCATGTGGTTGACAAAATCTTTTTTTTCAATTCACGTTCTTTCCTTTTTCCCTTATCATATATCATGCATACAATACTAATGAAATAGTGGACAAGCACATATAGCATCAATTGGGAAAATAAACAGCCATCACCTACCTCGAATCAAGCCTTGGAAGCTCTATTGAACTTAAGCCTTCCCCTTTTGTTAGCCTTGACTTGTTCTTGGTCTGAAACAATAATAAAACACAACAATCAATGAATAATGGCCTAATTAAGCCTGGATTATAGAAAAATCCTAAACCCAGGCATTCCCTTGATCATCCCACCCAAACCAGAGCCTTTCCACCATTAATACTAGTAAAACTCTCCCCTAAGGTCATCCAACAAGGATTCTGAAGCCTAAGAATCACAATACCAAATTAGGGAAGAAATTAACTTACCTTTAACGATGAAATTGATGGGAAAATGTTAGAATTCTCCTTAGGTCGCCCCTCCTTCTTCTTAAGATGTAATTGCAAAATTATGAGCAGTTTAGGAGAAATTTCTGCATACACTAACGACTAACCCTACTATAGCGGCTCTGCCATAGAGGGACCACCTACTATAGTGGAAATTAATTTCCCCATATAGCAGAGTGACATCACTTTAACGGATTGCATGGAGACAGAGACTCGAAACTCTCCCCAAAAGTTCCCATTTTGCAACACACCTTCTAACCTTAGCGATTTAGACTGACCCATTCACGCCAAGTTCAATATCAGGTATTTTACTCACCTAAATTTAATTTTGAAAAATCCATATGGATTTCTTAATGTCTTAGCTAATAGAAAACACGGTCCAAGCTTAGACATGTCACCAATCCATTCCCGTATTGCCCTAGACCACACCTCACTCAAATTTTACCTAAGACTGGACTAGCCTTAGAATTTTAATTCACAATCCAAAAATTTTCTGACCCAACTTTTTCACCATTGGTCTAACCATAATGATCAAAAAGAGTCATTACAATAGATACTAAATTACCCATCACCCATTCCCAAGCAATCAAACAAGAAAAACTAGGCTAAGTCGCAAAACGTGTAGTACCTGAATCCTCAAACAAGTGAGGGTACTTGTACTACATGTCCCTCTTGGTTTCCCAAGTAGCTTCCTCAACAGAATGATGCTTCCACTGAACGTTCACTGATTTGATCTATTTTGTTCTCAGCTTCCGGACATCCCAATCAAGAATCGTGATTGGTTCTTCTTCACACTGCAAATCCTTGTCCAATACTACTGAGTCCCACTTGATAATATAATCTTCATTCCATGGTACTTCTTTAGCATAAAAACATGGAAGATTGGATGGAATCCAGATAAGTGGGGTGGTAACTCTAACCTATAATCCACTAGCCCCACACTGTCAAGAATCTTGAATGAACAAATATAATGAAGGCTAAGATTTCCCTTCTTGTCAAACCTCATCACACCTTTCATTGGTGACACTTTCAACAAAACTTGCTCACCAACTTGGAATGCCATATCTCTTACCCCACGATCTACATACTCATTATGTCTGCTCTGAGATACCAATAGCTTGGTTTGGATGCTTCTTACCTTCTCTTAAGCTTCCCTCACTAGATTAACACCCAAAGGCTTTACATCATAAGGCTCAAACCACCCTATAAGTGATCTGCATCCCCTCCCATACACTACCTCAAATGGTGCCATATCTATGATGGAGTGATAACTGTTGTTATAGGAGAATTCACATAAAGGAAAGAATTGATACATATGATCTCCAAAGCCAATCACACATGCTCTAAACATGTCATCTAGTACCTGAATCATTCTCTCTGATTGCCCATCCATTTGAGGATGAAAGGTTGTGCTAAAGGTGAGTTAAGTTCTCAACACTTCATATAACTTACCCCAGAATTTAGAAGTAAACTTAGTGCCTCTGTCGGAGATGAAAGAAAATGGCATCCCATGCAACCATACTATCTCCTTGACATAAATCTTAGCCAACTACTGAGAGTTATAATCCACTCTAACCGAATTGAAATAGGTTAATTTAGTCAACCTGTCGATAATAACCTAGATTGAATCATACTTTCTGAAAGTTTTAGGGAGACCCACACTAAAAGACATGTCTATCATTTCCCTCTTCCATTCAGGAATGGGCATCCTTTGTAGTAATCTTGCAGGCCTATGGTGCTCAGACTTTACCTGTTGAAAATTTTGACACTTAGACAGATGCTCAACTACATCCCTTTTCATCCCAGGCTACCACTAAATCCGCCTCAAGTCCCGATACATCTTTGTTGCATGCGGATGATTTGAATGCCATAAACCATAAGACTCTGTCAACTCCTTCTGAATCAATTCATCAACCCTAGGAACATAAATCTGCCCTCTAAAACTAAGCACTCTGCCAGCATCTAGGGTAGCATCTAGAGTCTCCCTAGATAACACCTTGTTCCTGATCTTATTCAACTCCTAATCCTCTAACTATTTAGCCTTGATTTCCTATATAAATATGGACTTGATCTCAATACTGGCCAACACCCTACCCTTTTCCAAAATCCCCAAGCTTATAAAATTAGACTCTAGTGTCTGAATCACTCTAGATAAGGGTCGCTTGGACATTCCCGAGAAAGACAAACTGCCCATGCTAACTGCCTTCCGGCTCCATGCATCTGCCACCACATTGGACTTCAACAACTCCATCCACCTCTTCTAACTCAGATTTAGATCCTTCAGAGTGAACACATGTTTTAAACTGCGATGGTCCATGAACACTTCACACTTAATACTATAAAGACAGTGCCATCAGATCTTTAGCGCAAACACTACCACTGCCAACTCTAAATCATGGGTTGGGCAGTTTCTCTCATAAACCTTCCATTACCATGAAGCGTACGTTATAACATTTTTGTCTTGCATCAACATAGAACCCAATCCCAATTATGAAGCATCACAAAACACAATAAAGTCCTTACCTTCCATCTACAATGATAAGATAGGGGCCGTAGTCAAAACTGTCTTTAGATTTTGAAAGCTTTCTTCACACTAATTAGATCACACAAAAGGCACCTCTTTCCGAGTCAGTCTAGTCAGATGAGTAGTAATAGAAGTAAAGTTCTTGAAAAATCAGCGGTAGTAGCAAGCAGGACCCATAGAGCTCCTAAAATCTGTCATAGAACTAGGATGGATCCAATTCTTAACCGCCTCTATCTTTTGGGGATCCACCATCACCCTATATTTCTAAACCACATCTCCCAAGAGAGCCATCGAAGTCTTCTAGAATTCACACTTTGAGAATTTGACATACAATTTTTGTTTGCATAGGATCCCCAGAAAAATATGAAGGTGCTCTGCATGTTCCTCCTTACTTTTAGAATAGATCAAAATATCATCTATAAACACAATCACAAAAGAATCTAGGTAAGGCATGAAGACCTTATTCATCAAACTCATAAATGTTACCTCTGCATTAGTTAAACAAAAGGACATTACCAAGAACTCATAATGTCCATATCAAGTCCTAAAGGATGTCTTTGGTAAGTCCTTAGGTCTGATCTTTAATATATGGTACCCTAACCTCAAATCAATCTTAGAGAACGCTAAAGCACCCTCCAACAAGTCACACATATCATCTATGCGAGGTAAGGAATACTTATTTTGAATAGTGACCTTGTTCAAATGCCATTAGTCTATGCACATCCTCATGCAACCATCCTTCTTCTTTACAAACAACACTGGAGTACCCCCAAGGCAATGCACTATGATGAATGAACCCCTTATTTAAAAGCTCTTGAAGCTGATCCTTGAGTTCTCTCAACTCTTCCAAAGCCATGAGGTAGGGTGGGATAGGGACTGGATAAGTACCTAGATCCAAATCTATGTAGAAATTAATATCCCTGTCCAGAGGCATGCCTGACAAATCCATAGAAAACACCTTTGAAAACTCTAAAACTGTGGAAATTGATTCAATGGGAGGGAACTCTGTGCTAACATCCTGGAGATGAGCTAAGTAGGATAAATAACTCATTCCCACCAGCCTTCTCACATGAATATAGGATATGATCTTTACTGGCTTAGGCCTGTACACGCCTTACTACTCTAGTTTATCTCTACCCAAAATCTCTAGAGTTACTATCTTAGAATAACAGTTTAAAACAATAAGAGACAACCAAGTCATACCTAAGATCGCATCAAAGTCTAGCATATCCAAGATGATATAAACTCTACCCAAGTCTACAAACCCATAAATAGCATAGAGTAATATAAGTACACGTGACTTTCTACTACAGACTCTCCAACTGGGGTAGCAACATGAATAGGGGTATCAAGGATATCACAAATCAAGTCAAGTCGCTAAGAAAATTTAGTAGATACATATGAATAAGTGTAACCCATATCAAACAAAACATAAGCTATCCGATCACATAAATGAATAGTACTTGTTATCACGGCGTCCGATGCCTCGGCCTCTGGCCTGCTAGGAAAGGCATATCATTGAGTTCTATCATCACTTTGGGTAGCCCCTTTACTTAGTTGCGCCACTCCTCTCCCAACATTACCATATTCTCTGCCCCCACAACCTCCCTAATTATTACCTCGTCCACTCTATGGGTGTCCTATACCATTACCACCTCCACCTACTGGAACTACAACTCTAGTCTACGGCTTTACTAGTTTACCTATCAGGGGATGAGGGAATTCTCTCCTAAAGTGGTCTACCTCACTACAGTTGAAGCATGCTCTATTGATGAAGGTCTCCACATAGAGGAAAAGAATGTTCATTTGCCACCCTGAGCCGGAGACTATTGTATAACTCCTTAATAGAACCCATGGAAGCAAGCAAAGGTGACCAAATTGGACGGGCTGAATACACCAACAAGATGGAACCCTTGTAATAAGACCCACTGTAGTTGCCCACGTTCTTTGGCCTCTTAATCAATGCCTTCACCTACAAACCTGTCGAACTCCTTCAATTTTCTTAACATACTCTATTAGTTAATTGAAACTCCTTCCAGCTGAAGTCACGTGCACCAATAAAACCTGCAAGTCAGGGTTCAATCTCTTCACATAGAGATGGATCCTCTCCTCCTCAGTGCTTACAAGCTAGGTAGCATAATGGGACAAGGTATAAAATTTAGGCTCATAGGTTGCAACTGTCAAATTACCATTCTCAAGGACCAGAAATGCATCCTTCTTTCGATCCCTCAAAGTACGAGGCACATACTTCTCTAGAAATAGAGCATGGAACTGAGTCAAAGTCAATGGAGGTATAACTGATGAATGACACACCACATAAGCCCTCCACCATTGCTTGACATTGCTCTACAATTAGAAGGTAACAAACTCTAACCCATGCTAATGTACAATACCCAATTTGTGTAGTCTCTCATAATAGTCTAGAGTGAAATCATATGCATCCTCACTCTCTCATCCATGGAACATTGGAGGCCTCAGTTTCAGGAACATAGTCAAAAGCTCATATTCAGTACAAGTCATAATAGGACCCAACATCAAAAAAAGAAAGCCTATGTACCTGACATTTCATCCATTCTAGGGGTTGTGGCCACAACAGGATGAGTACTCGGGAATTGAGTAACTGGTATAGTAGGAGTGGCTCCTGTACCTACCAATCCACTCAGAATCACCAACACCTACTAAATCACCTTAGCTCATAGGGGGAATACCTACACCTCAAACTTGTGCTTCCATTTTTGGCTCAGCATCCTTCTTAATCCCAACGTCAACCTCTTTCTCAACTTGATCCTAGACTGAAGGAGGGGTCGTTGGCCTTTGCCCAATCACTTCTCGAGCTCTAACCTTGTTGGGAATTGCCCTCCATCTTCCCCTACCCCTGCCCCTACCTCTACCTCTACCACTGACCGTTGATTTCATTACCGGAACTGGTACTCTGACTCTGTTGAGTTTAGCATCAATCATCTTTGTATAGATGAATGAAGAAGGTTAGATACAAATTTGGATTGCCATATACCAATTGGAATCATGATATAGAAGGAAGAAGGAAGGAATAAGAGAATTTTTCTAAATTCTTGTAGCCTCTTGAAGAAAAGCATAGACATCTCTGTACTGTTCTGAAAGAATCTTCTAGGCCAGTTTTTGTAAGTTGAGATAAACAAACCTAGGGCTCTGATACTAACTTTGTCATGACCCTCACCCGCCGTGAGTGGAACCTACACTGACCCCAGTGGAAGAACCAACCAACTACTCACACTCAGTTTAATATGCAATTAAAGTAAGTAGTTCCAAAGAGTCTTCAATAATTAAATCAAGTTTGCACTAAAGAAACCATAATCGTCAAACAATGCTGAAGAAACCCTCTAGAACATAAAGTCACAGTACCAAAATTCTAATTTACTAGAATAACATGATACAATCCCAAAACAAAAAAAATATAGGTTTAAAGAGTTTGAGTCCGAACAAATTGACAAAGAAGATGAAGAGGAATTCATACTAGCCCAGAGGAAGTGGCTCACCGTTTGATTCAGATAATGGAAGTCTCACAATTGAGGTCACGAAGTAGCCGCCAGAATATGCCATGTTCTCAACACAGAAAGAGCAAGTGCAGTATCAGTGCACAATCATTGTGTACTGTTAGGATCATCAGTTAATTCCTGTTATATGATATATGAACAGGCAACCACAACATTACTAAAGAAGATAATACATAATTATAAACAGAAGTACAACATAACCCGGACTCCCAGTCTCCATCCTGAATTGATATGCACAATAAACATGATTCACCACAGCACAACAAGCAAATCAGGTTCTCTCATAGAACCCATAGACATAACTGTTAGTGTGCTGGCGTGGTACCCATTCCCATAATAATATATATCGGCGTAGTAACATATCCAATAATAATATATATCAGCATGGTATCCGATCTAATAATAGTGTGTACCAGCGTGGTACCCAATCCAATGTGGTATCCAATCCAATAATAATATGTACTAGCGTGGTACCCAATCTCATCAACAAACATACAACACAATCACAACCACAATGAACACCAATCTCACTTGGACACTCAAGTAAACACATTTATTACATGCGGTTAACAATATCTTTCATTTCAAATGACATTCTTTCTTTTTTCCTCTAATTATTATCATCCATATAGTACTAATGAAATAGTAGATAAGCACACATAGTTTAGCACACATAGCATAAACTGGGAACACAAACAACCATCACCTACCTTAAATCAAGCCTTTGAAGCTCTATTGAACTTGAGCTTTCCCCTTTTGTTATGCCTTGGCTTGTTTGTTATCTAAAACAATAACAAAACACAATAATCAATGAATAATAGCCTAATAGTAGGAATATAGCCAAATCCTAAACCCAGGCCATTCTCATGATCATCCCACCAAAACCTGGGTCTTTCCACTATTAATTTAAGTCAAAATCTCCCCTAAGGCTACCCAATAAGGATTTTAAGACCTAAGAACCCCAATACCAAAGTAGGGAAGCAATTAACTTACCTTTACCTATGAAATTGATGGAAAAAGTTTAGAATTAAGCATTGTTTTCCCCTCTTCTCAAGACGTACTTACAAAATTATGAGCAGTTTAGAGGAAATTTTTGCATAAACTCGCGAAGCTATAACGAAACCGCTATTATGTGACCACCCGCTATAGAAGGAATTAATTCCCCCCGCTATAGAAACGTATCACATGCTATAGAAAATTGTATGGAGTCAGAGACTCAAAACACTCCCCAAAATTCCCTATTTCACAATACTCTTTCAAACCTTGACTTTCTAAACTAACCCATTCATGCCAAGTTTGATATTACGATGTTTAATCACTTGAATTTTATTTTGAAAATCCCTATGGATTTCTTAATGTCTTGGCTAATAGAAAATAGGATCCAAGCTTAGGCATATCACCCAATCCCTTCCTACATTTCCCTAGACCACACCTCACTCAAATTTCACGTGAGACTATCTAACCTAAAATTTTCAAGTCACTATCCAATAAGTTTTCTGACCCAATTCTTTAACCATTGGTCTAACCATAACAATTTGAAATATTCGTGAAATATGAATCCTTTGAAATGGGGCTTTTTTATCTTGTGCAGCCTCTGATTGATTCCATGTTATCAAATTAGTGATCTAGGCATCAATACAAGCAAAATGATACCTATAATGTAATAAGGAACCCCGAGCCCCAAATTTTGTCAATAATAGATGCATGGAACCCATGAGTGGAATCACAAAATTGATTCCATCATTAGATCCTCGCCTACTCAAGAAATTTGTGACCCAAAGTTGGGCACAATCACTACATAAGCAAAGCTAAAACAACCCACAATCAAATAAGCTCAAGAACACCCAAAGAGAGCTAAAAATGAAAAAAAATCAATGAGACTTATGGGTTCTAAAGTGAGAGTAACGATCCCCAGAATTCTCCCATACAATTCCCAGCTCAAACACCAAAACCTCAAAGAAGTTGCCTAATTTGAGCTCCCAATTCTTCTTTCTTTCAGTAGAAAAATAAAAAATATGAGAGAGATATAAAGTATTTAGTGATCGTTGTGTAATGACCTCCAATTATTTTTGTGTAAATTCCCTCTTTTCATTATTTAGAGCATTTTTATAGCAATCCCAAGTCATTTATGAATTCCTGGATTGACAAGTCGATCACCTGATCATTCATTTGGATTATATGCAAGTTCCTATGTTGTGGAGCTTCTAAAACATGAATAGTTGACTTTGGTCAAAATTTCAGGAAGATGGTCTCAGAGTGCAATTTTGATGGTTCCATCAGCTCCAAAATATTGAATTTGGTCTAAAAGGATCTTTCGTGTGGATCCTTGAGGCTTATTTTGAGCCCCTTTATAGAATTCAACTTAAAATGAAGCTTAGGTGTGGGACCCACTTTTTGTCGAGATGACCTTGGTAGGAAGTTTTGATTGCTCTTTTCTGTCTAGAATGTCAAATTTGGTGGGGTAGCATATTTTGTTTAGACACACGGGGTTCCAAAAAAAATCTCGAGAACCACTTCAGATATTTTTGTAGTGGCCAAAACTAGCTGATATGCATCAGTTAATGTAGGCCTAGTTCCCTTCGCATTCACGAAGCCCCTGTCCACATTCATGATGGCCAGGGTAGCTGAACTCTACATTCATGAGGCCATGGCTGCATTCACAAAGGCCTGTTGCTTTGGCTTTGGCTTTCGTGGGCTTCTCACCGCATTCGTGATGGCCAGGCTGGTTGCCTTTCATGATCTTGGGAGCCTTTCCACGTTTGTGGAGGCCATTCTAGTGGACCTCCATAAATGTGAGCCCACATATCCACATTCACGACGAGCATTTTATCTGGTCTTTTTAAATTAAGAGGAGACGCAATCAACCATTTAAGTTAAACTTTCAACATCAATTTTGAGAGGATTAGAACTTCAATTCTGGTGATTCAATGTCCAGCATGTTCGGGGAGTTTGTGGATATGTGGTAGAGTGTTTGGGGAGTACCGACGGTATACTATTTGTGGTAAATTCAGCCCCGAAGGGGCTTCCTAGCTCTTTTCTCTTTGTTTTAATTTGGAAAATTATACATGTTTGTGTTGTGGCCTATTTTGAGACCCGAATTGTGTCTCGTTTTGGCATACAAGTTTGGGGAGATTAAATGGACCTTTTGACAAAGTCAATTCTAGAATTTCTGGCGGGGGTCTCACATTTCCCATTTTGACTCAAATTTGGGTCCATCTCTGATTAATGTATTTTTTGTGTCTAAATGACCATCTTGACATTGTGATTCTAATTTTGATAGAATGGCAACATTTGAAGGCCCTACGGAGGGAAAAGCTGTAGAGTTGTGATTTTGGAGCGTGCACGGTCTGCTTTGAGTTAGGCTTTGGCTTCTCGACCTTTAGATTGAGCATGAGAATATAAATGTGTGTGGAATTGTGTGATTTAGGGCTGGTTAGTTAGTTGATCATTTTTAGTTAGTTAGAAATCATATTTTAGGCTTATTTAGAATATTTTGGGTTATGTTTGCATGTTATTTTCCATGTTTTGATCATCCTTACCTTCTGGTGTGCTTTGGTATTTTGTATTGTTTATATTGGAGCATGTTTTGCCTTAGTCTAGGTATAGGCTAATGTCGCCTTAGACTTGTGTATTTTTGAGCTGATAGGCCTTAGAATCACTCCGACATCATTTCACATGGCTTAGTTCCTTGTAGACTGATGTAGCAGACTTGTGTCTGATAGAATGAGCCTTAGATTAGGCGATAACTCAACTCAATATGCCCTTTTATTCCATGGTTTATCCTTGTGATTGATGTGGTATGTACGTGGGTTATTTTGGGCTTATCCGGCTGTTTGGCATCAAGTTGTGGTGTTGGAGCTGTAGTAGGTTCCCGGTGAATATGGAAGTTATCCCGTGCTATTATTTGGACCAGTGTTAAGCTAGCAAAGGAATTTGGGGTCATTGGAGTTCTTTTTTATGGGTCGAGTTTGTATACCTTATAGTTGCTCCAGTTTCGAGGCCCTTGTGTACATCCTATCCAATGGGGCTCAAGTCCTAGGCGGGTGCCTTTTAGTCATGGTTCGAGTCCCTAACTTATATTTTTGTCTATGTTCAAGTCTGGGCACACCCTTTAGGTCAGTTTTGAGTCTTGATCGGGTGATTCTATTGGGTCTATGGGTGCCTTTACTGCAGTTAGAGTTCGTGGATGGTTCTGACAGTTCTAGAAGTATCCTAAGGTTCTCTTATTAGTTTTTAGATCTTTTGTATACCTATCGAGCATATGGGGTTCTGTTCGTGTTTTACTTCAATTTGTGCAAAAGTGTACCTTATGGGCTTATAGGGTCCAGTTAGGTTTTAGCTAGTTGTTACTTACTTCTTTTCAGTTCCTTAGTACTCTCGTGTGCATTTCTTTTAGAATTATTCTCTATGACCTATGTTGTGTTAGTTCTCACATTTCATACTGCTTTTACTTTTCTTGCTCAGTCGGCTTATGATGCTTATTGAGTATTTGTTGTTTTGGTGCTCATGCTACACTCTGTATCTATTTTGTGATACAGGTCCGAGCAATTTCTTTCAGCGTTGAGATCGAGCCTTCTGTTGTCGCATCAGGAGGTGAGGGTGAGAACATGGCGTTCTAGACTTCACCTGTCTCCATGTATATTATAATGACTAGTCTTTTGTATTTGAGACAAGTCTTTAATATTGTGGGTCCACTTTTGGGAATTGTACTCTTTTGTTTGCAGCTCTGTACTTGTGACTTCCAAGTTCTGGGAGGGATCTTTTGATTTGTGTATATATTGGTTTGCTTCCTCTTATTTATCTTGCTTATTCTTTTATTTACCTTACAAATTGGCTTACCTACTGGTGGGTTATAGTAGGTGTCATCATGACTCGAGAAATTGAATCATGACATATTGCCCCAACGGAATAGCGTTCGCAAGAGAGATGTCACCGCGATGAAAGAGGCTCCACAAGAGTAGAGGTCAACAGGATCTACCAGCCTTGTAGAAGCAGACTAGACTCTGCTAGAGTGAGACCACATAGGCAATTCAGCTCCATAGGATCGAAGGTCAGCTGAGTTAGCTAGTGTCGTTGTAAGATGGTTCCTCCATAGGAGTGCCTATGTTAAAGCAGTTGCATCAATAATTGGTGCATTGGTAGACTTAAAATAAAATCCCAAGTCTTGAATGGACCCTTGGGATTTTCTTAGAGTCCCATAAATGCAAGCCGGATATGCTACCCAAAAAGAAATGACATTTTATACCTAAAGCTTGTTTGACATTGCTACTAAAAACTGCTTATTTCTAGAAGTGCTTTTTTAAAATAGCTTTTCTGAAAGTGCTTTTAAAAAAAAACAATTTGTGTTTGACAAATTCATTTGAAAAGTGCTTTTGATAAGCAATTTGTGTTAGGCTAATTTTTTAAAAAAAAGTGCTTCTGAGAGTCAAATTATGAAAAAGGGCAAGTATCAATGTGCTTTTACTATTAATATTATTTTATAGAGAGAAACTTTTTAAATATCTAATATAGAACTTTAATTAAAATTAAAATGTACATATTTAAATTTTTAATCAATATTATACATAGATAAATAAATAAAATATTAATATAATATTAACAAGATGATTTAAATATAATTAAAAATATAAAGCAAAATAAATTTAAAAATCATTCCACAAATTAAATCACTACATGCAAAAAACTTACCACAAAAATAAATAAAGTTCTTCATACATCACAAAAATTTTCAATGATTTTCTTACTAATTTTATCACGCAATATTTGCATAGTAGTAGAAGTTCTTTAATTAATATTTTTTCATTATTTTAAAATTTTTTACAAAAGTATTGTGGAAATATATTGAGAAGAACAATCGTTTTGTTATTTGTTACCTATTTTTTTTGGATTCAATCGTTAGCTATTATCTTTTTTTTGTCATAATCCTCTAAAGTTAAAAAAATTAAATTAAAATAAAATAGTACATTAATTAAGAAAAGAAATTTTTTTATTTGTTACTTTTTTTGTGAGGGCTGAAATATTTAATTGTTATTCTTTTTTTAAATCATTCAAAAATATTGTTGTTACCTACTTCTAATAATATGTAAAATAATATATAAAATATAAAAAATAAATAATAATATATAATCATAAAATAAAATAAAAAGTTAATCATATAAAAATTTTAAAAATAAAATTCTTAAATGAAATTTATGAGATATGTTAATTAATTAATAAGGGATATTGGTAAATATGTATATATATATATAAGGGACATCTTAGTGTTCAAAAAAATAATTTTCTGGTTCTGCTTTTTTTTAAGAAACATAAATTTTTAGCTTCTTCCCAACAACAGAAAAACGGCTTCTGCTTCTATTTAAAAGCACTTTTAAGGGTTTGCCAAACACTTGATTTTTCCAAAAAAGTACTTTTTTCTCAAGAAAACACTTTTGACCTCCCAACAACAATGCCAAAGAGGCTCCTAATGGAGTTGTTGAAAGTTCTAACAAAAGTTATCTCGACAAAAAGTGGGTTCCACAGCTAAAGCTCCATTTTAGAAAAAACCACAAGATAGATCAAATGAGCCCGAAAGCCTTGAGACCTGATAAAATTTACCACTTTTTGCATGTTTTTTCTTATTATTTTGTGTCTTCCAATCATTGAATGAGACTTCTTATGTGTGCTTAGTGATTAGGTCCTCCAACGTTCTCTGGTGCTTCAGGGGAGGATGTGCATGAGTTTCTTGTCTGTTTTAAGGAGAGGTTGCATAACCTCAATTTTTTTGGAGTTGCATGGGGGTTGATTATACTTGTTTTCAAATTGAGGGGAAAACAAAGTAGTGGTGGAGGTCTTACCTTGAGTGCAGGCCATCAAGATCACCTCTGAACACTTGGGATCGTTTCTCTGAGGCTTTTCTGGTGAAGTATGTGCCCCAAAACTTAAGAGAGATTGTGGGATGAGTTTACAAATCTTCAGCAGGGATCATTGTCTTTTTTGGAGTATGAGACCAGGTTCCATGAGTTGTCCAGGCATACTATTATGATTATGCTGACAAAGCATGAGTTGGTTCGAAGATTTCTCAAACTGTTGGGCTTGCCTCTTCGGTTGGTGACATAGCAATTAGTAGCATCAGTTTCTTCTTTTCTCCAGGTGGTAGACCAAGCTCACACTATTGAAGGGGTGCATCACGAGGCCTTTGGAGGGATCAATTAAAGGTCACATCATCAGGATGGTTTTAGTGATTCTCAGTCCCGAGGTAGGGTTTTCACTAGCAAAGTTACCCTCAACATTTTTGGCCTAGTAGACAAATTAAGATTGCTTTTGCAAATTACAGATGGTAGTTATATGGGTTCTAGTGCTCAGAGCAGTCCAGTTTTTTGTCATACTTTGAGAGGTTTATACTTCGAGTTTTAGGCCATGGTGTCATTATGGTTTGGTTGGGTCATCTCAGCTTGTTACAACTAGTTAGGGATATTATGAGTATGGCAAGTTGGGCGATTTTGCTAGAGATTGTCCTAGGACCTATCCTCTTAAGCAGCAGGGTCAGCAGGTTTAGGCCCTTAAGGCTTTGGTACATACAAGCAAAGGCGGTGCATGGGGTATTAGGGGTGGTCTCTAGAGTGCTAAAGATGGTCCTCAGCCTGGCAGGTCATGCAGTTGAGGTGGACATGGCCACATGTATGGTTTAATAGGTAGAGCAGAGGTGCAGCCTTTGGACACTGTTATTATAGGTACGATCTCTGTCTCTCATCGGCTAGCTTCTGCATTGTTTGTCTGGGGTCTAAATATTCATATGTGTGCTTACTTTGCTACGCCTTTGGAGTTATTGTGTGAGCTTTTTACTTTGCCTATAAGTGTATCTACCTCCATTGATTTTTGTCAAAAATTGTAAGGCGTTGCACTGAAAGAAAAGTTAACTGGTGATGTTGAAGGGATGAAAAATCAAGAAATAATTTAAGTTGAAGGATGAAATTCTATCAAGGAAATAGGAAGTGAAAATCCCACTATATGCTATGAACAAAATATGAAGAAAAAAAATTCATGGAAAAAATACAATTTTGGACAACTTCCTTGTAGAATGCCTTCATGTCCAAAACATGCCATAGAGCTGGACAGAGCTGGTAGAATGTCCCTATGGGTTCAACATCCAGCTCTTAAAAATCAATGGTTGCAAATATTAGTTGAAATCTCTAACACTATTTTGAATTTAGAGAGAAAAATAGAATTGGGTAAGACTTCATTAGTGAGGACTTGAGAAATTTGCCATGCGATTAGAGCTAGAGATAGTCTAATCTAATATTATTTCTCATTTAAGGGTAGAGCTAGAGATAGTCTAACCCACTCAAGCAATATTTCATATTTTTTTTGCTTCTTCATGAGGTTCAGAAGAACCCAAGATTTACATATCCATGGGTTCATTGAATATTTGATATAGTACTGACCAAAGGCTATCCATGCATCGATGGCTTTGGAATTGATTAATCATCACCTATTAGATTGAAACGCTTTCGCTAATGCACGCACCCCTAGTTATTTCCATCTTGTAATAATCTTTGTTGTGTTTACCTCTTGGTCGTGTTACTTGAAATCCAAATCAAATATTATGATTCCCAAATTCCCCCTATTTTATGTTCTTTCTTGAAAATATTTTGTTAGTTCATATTTAATTGGCAATTAATTAGAACATAATCTTCTCTCCCAGTCCTTGTGGTTCGACCCCAACTCTTAAGTTTGAAATTATGTTTTCAAATGATCGCCTATACTTTATTTGTGAGGAATAGTTGAGTGTTATCATTCCTTCGATTATGTAGATGTGTACTGATAGCCATGTATCAAAGGGTGTGGAGGTTAGTAGGAAAGGGGTGTTTGGCTTATTTTCCTTATGTCCATGATACTAGTGTCGACACTCCTTCTTTTGAGTCGACTCTGATAGTTAGTGAGTTTACTAACATGTTTCCTACTGATCTACCTAGTCTACCTACTTATCGCAACATTGACTTTATCCTTGATGCATGTTGAAATGGGGATGCAACTAGTTTCTATTCTGCCATATCAGATGGCTCCAACTGAGTTGAGGGACATTAAGGATCAGCTCTAGGTCTTCCTGTGCAAAGGGTTCATTAGTTCTAGTGTGTCTTAGTGGGGTGCTTCTATTATGTACATGAAAAAGAAGGATGGTCCCTTGCGTATATGTATCGATTGCACGCAACTAAGTAAGGTGACCATCAAGAACATGTATCCAATGTTGCATATTGATGACTTGTTTGACAAGCTTCATGGTGGAGAAGTATTTTATAAGATAGCCTTGAGATCATGTTACCATCAGTTAAGGATTAGGGCGACAGACATTCCAAAGACTACTTTTATGACTCATTATGGCAATTATGAGTTCCTAGCGATATCTTTTGGTTTCACCAATGCCCTAGCAGCATGCAAGTATTTAATGAACCATATGTTTAGGCCCTACTTGTACTCCTTTTTGATAGTGCTCATTAGTGACATTCTAGTCTATTCGAAGAGTATGGAGCAGCATGAGCATCACTACAAGGGTGTGTTTCAAATTTTGTGGGATCAGTAGTTGCTACCAAGTTATCTAAGTGTGAGTTTTAGCTTGAGTCTGTGGCATTCTTGGGAATGTGGTATCCAAGGATGGGATTATAATGGATCCAATGAAGATAGAGACAGTTCATTATTGGGCTTGACTGAGTTTCATCGGGTTAATAAGATACTGCAAACAGTTTATGGGGGGTGTTCTTTGTTGCAGTTCCATTGAATTTAAAGAATGTCCCTTTCCAGTGGTCTGAGTAGTGTGAGGAGAGCTTTCTAAATCTCAAGATCTCGTTGACTTCAGCTCCAATTTTGATTCTCCCTGTAGAGGGGCATGTGTTTAGAGTCTATTATGATGCTTCTAGTGATGGTTTTGGCAATGTTTTGATGCAAAGGGGTAGAGTTATTACATATGGTTCTACACAGTTGAAGGTTTACAAGAGGAACTACCTCACTCATGACTTGGTGTTGGAACCAATAGTCTTTACATTGAAGATTTTGAAGCACTATCTCTATGGGGCTCATTGTTAGATCTTCTTTGATCATCATAATTTCCATTAAATCTTAAGCCAAAATGACCTTAATTTTAGGCAGTGCATGTGGTTGGAGTTAATGAAGAAATATTATATTACAATTCTATATCACATGGGCAAGGAAAATATGGTAGTAGATGCCTTGAGTTGGAACGTGCTAACTATGCGTAGTTCGGCTTTCTTAGAAACAAAAGAGTGACTTCTGGCTTCGGACATTCATTCCTTAGACAAACGGATGGTTTGACTTGATATTTCAGAGCCTAGGAGGTTTCTTACTTGTTGTGTAGAGGACATATTTTTATTATTAGAGTAGATTTAGGCACAACAGTTTGAGGATGTTAGATTAAGGGTGATTCGAGACAGAATGCTGAGTGGCGAGGCTAGCAAGTTAACCTTAGATTCAGAGGATGTTTTGAGGATTGAGGGTCATATTTGTGTTCCTAGAGTTTGAGATATGATTCAGTTGATTCTAGAGGAGTCCCATTGTTCTAGATATTCCATTTATCCAGGTGCAACAAAGATGTATCGTGATCTTAGGCTGAAATATTATTGATGTGCGACGACGTGAGATACTTTAGAATTTGTGGCTAGTTGCTCGAACTATCAACAAGTAGAGTATGAGCACCAAATTCCAAAGGGTTTGGCTTAGATACTATTCATTCTCGATTGGAAGTGGGAGCAGATAGCTATGGACTTCATGGTAGGTTTATCACGTAGTTTCAAATGATTGATGCTATTTGGGTCATTGTTGACCAGTTGACCACGTCTACTCATTTTCTACCAGTTCAGACTTCATACAATTCTATAAGGTTAGCTCAGATCTATATTTGAGCTGTTTTTCATTTGCATGTGGTGTCAGTGTCCATTATTTCAAATTTGGTACTCAGTTCAAATCATATTTCTAGAGGTCTATTAAGAGAAAGTTGGGTCAAAAGTAGAGCTCAACACAAATTTTCATCCGTAGATTGATGGTCAGATTGAGAGCAATATTTAGGTTTTAGAGGATATTCATCGGGCTTATTTTATTGATTTTTGTTGTCAGTGGGACCATTTCTTAGCTTTGGCAGAGTTTGCATATAATAATAGCTACCATTTGGTTGTCTAGATAACTACATTCAAGGTGTTGTATGGTAGGAGGTGTTGGTCTCTGGTTTTCTGGTTTGATGCTTCTGAGGTTAGGCCCTGGGCACCAATTTGTTGCATGCTTCCATGGATAGAGTTAGTGTGATCCAGAAGAGGCTCTATACTACCCAGAGAAGGGATGAGAACTATGTTGACCATAGGGTGTGAACTTAGAGTTCATAGTTGGTGATTAGGTGTTTCCACGGGTGTCTCCCATGAAGAGCGTGATGAGGTTTGATAGGAAGGGCAAGCTTAGCCCTAGGTTCATCAAACTGTTTGAGATTTTGAGGCACATTGCAGAGGTGGCTTATCAGTTTGCCTTGCCTCCAGCTTTTTTTGATGTTCACCCTATTTATCATGTCTCTATTTTGAGATGGTATGTTCCATATGAGTCTCACTGCTTCAATGGGATTCGGTTTAACTTGATGAATTCTTAGTTTTCGAGGAGCAACATGTGGCAATTCTAAACAAGCAGATTAGGAAGTTAAGGTATACAGAGATTCTGTCAGCTAAGGTTCAGCGGAGGAATCGACTAGTCAAGGAGGAAACTTAGGAGGCCGAGCTTGACATGCAGACCATATATCCTCACATTTTTTAGTCTTTGGTTACTTTTCTTTCCTTATGTTTTGAATATGATGTCCATCTAGTAATGGATATTGTCTCGTGGTCATTTTCACATTTTTGACTGCCTTGTCTACTTTTCCCTTTCCGATGTAGTTTTTTAGATATGTTGGGATGGGTGGCACAATTCCCAAGGTGGTTAGGAGAGTTTTTATATATTTCCCCATTTTAGAGCTTTTATATTGAAAAGGTTGGCTTAGGTCAACATTTTTTGCAAATGGGCATGGATGAGAGTTTTTTTGGTGCCATTAGCTCCTGAGCAATGAGTTTGGTCTGGTAGGACTGATGAGTGGGTAATTTCAACTCATTTGAGGCCCTTTTCTAATAATTTTGTGGCACTCAAGTAGAGTAAGAGGATGATTATCCATTGAATTGTATTGATTTATAGTATTTTTTATTGGGAATGAATATGAAAGAAAAGAGTGGAAAAGAAGCTGAACCTGAAGAAATTTGGCCCTTGATGTCACATCTGCGAATCCATATTTGCTTAAGTGAACGGTCAACAGAGGTCAACAGACCACTTTTGCGATCGTGCGAGAGTCGCTTTTACAAACAAGCCACAAAAGGCAGTGATCACTTAAGTGATAGAATCATCGCTTTTGCCGTAACACCCCAATTTTTGAAAATAAAGAAAATGCAGTTTTTTTTTAAAAATAATTCTGGGGCCAATGACGACGGAGGACATTTACGGACTGTAGGTGGAGTGACGGGACGTAGATGGGAACCGTCGATGGCCCTGCCAACTTTATGAATTTTGAGTTTCTGAACCTCGACCTACGGAATAGCAGGACGGTTCGTAGTTCGGTTGACGGGCCGTAGACGGGTTCCGTAGATGCCTTCCAGACATGGCCAAATTTTCAGTCCAAAATGAACTTTCTGAATCAATTGACGGAAGAGCAGGACGGTCTGTCAATTGATGTACAGACCGTAGGTCCTGTCCGTTGATTGGCCCCGACAGTTTTATTTAAGGGCTTTTTGGACTTTTCCCTAAATGTTTATTCCTTATCCTAGATGATTTTGCCCCTTAATCCAAGCCCTATTTATAATTTCTAAGCCCTATCCCTTCATTCCAACTCTCATCTCCCAAAAATATTCCTCTCTCTAGAAGAACAAGAAGGAGAAGAAGAGAGCTAGGGTTCTCATCAAGGTCATCAATCCTCCTTTTATTTCAAGGCATTGGCATTGAGGTATGATAGTATTTACCATTTCGAGTTTTTACTCCAATGGGTCCTCTTTTCCTTAAGGTTTTCAAGGTTTAGTCTTGCCCAAGAGAGCTAGGGTTTTGACAAATTTTTATGGGTTCTTCATTATGCTTTCCATTGTTGATGTTATGGTTGATAGTGCACGATCTAGCGTGGTTTACATGCAACTTGATGAATCCCATGAGCTTATGCTAAGTTTCCCCCAATTTATCATTATGTTTATGATTGTGGGTTGATTGAGAAAAGATGAATTGCATGAACTCTTTGTGAATTGAGTTAAGGATTATGATTATCAAGCTATGAATTTCATGTATGACTATAAATGATGAAAAGAGGATATTTTATGAAAAGATGCATGTTGAATCAAAATCTATGATTTCCCTCTATTATGTGGGTTCCCTCAATTATGACTAAATTGCCTTGATTTATGGCCTTCTAAGTATTAGCTTGCATTGAATTGCATGTTTTGAGGTGAAGCTTATGAACCCATGATTTATGAGTTAGGAGCATGATGAGCTACGTAAATATGAAGCTTGTGAACTCATGCATGTTTTATGAAGTTTATGGTATGTTAGTGCAAATGTTGAGTTTTGAAAGGGTTTCTCATGTAATGCTCAACCTATGAATGTGAAAGGTTTTCTCACACGTAATGATTCATAACTTGTTGAAAGTTTTTCTCAACTAAGCTTGAGTCCATGATTAAGGAGCTATTCTATGAAGGGACAAGAGCCGATTACCCATGTCTACTAATAATGAAATTACGATTAATAGAAGAACAAGAGGTGACTACCCATGTTTTTAAGGAGCTATTCTAATGAATAAAGGGACAAGAGACGATTAAACATGTACCCTAATGTAGAAAAAGCGGGGATTACCCAAGTCTACCAATAATGAGTTTATGACTAATGTAGACAAGAGGTGATTACCCATGTCTATCTAAGATAAAATGAACTATGATAAATCCGTGGAAAGTATGCTTAGTACCGAGTGGACAAGTGGCGATTACCCATGTCCCATAACTTATGTGCCACCATAGGGTGATGGTCTATGATGGACACTAGCTAGTGGATCCACGTAAGCTAAAAAGTTCATGGTCTTACCATGGCAAGTAGGACACCCCTTTTCGGTGTGGGGCAGACACCGAATTCCATGTTGATAGCTCACATGGTCTCATATGTCGATTAAGGCTATTTTCCCACAACTAATGAACAAGTGTTATGATGATGATCTAAGGTATAGTAAAGGAAAGATGAATAGCTTGTCTTGGCCATGGTTTATGCTTCATGCTTTCTTATGTTCTATCATGTTTTAGCTTGGCCATTACATGTCA
The DNA here is from genome assembly GCA_018342035.1 of Solanum appendiculatum. Taxonomy (NCBI): domain Eukaryota; kingdom Viridiplantae; phylum Streptophyta; class Magnoliopsida; order Solanales; family Solanaceae; genus Solanum; species Solanum appendiculatum. The sequence goes on from JAGDQO010000419.1 coordinate 181,267, forward strand.
TCATTGTATGTCATTCTAGCATGGTTTATATGCCCTTTGTGCATTGCTATCATACTTGGTACTTGATTGTACTAACACATACTTTTGCCTACATAGATTCTGTTGATGTAGGACTTGGCGGTTCTTCTTATCCCACTCTTGGCTAGTCAGTTCCAGTGATAGCGAAGACTTGGTGAGGCCTCCTAAGTCCGAGGACCTAACCTTATTGCGTTTTCATGCTTTCTGTTATACTTTTGGATATTGTACTAGGCTGCCTCCCAAACCTTTATTTCTATTCTATTATGTTGGCTTGAGACATGAGATGTAGACTTCCACTGATGTTTTCTTAATCTCTGTTGTGATTTTATCTTTTGGACTCTTTAATTTCTACTATCTTGTATTAATGTATGCTAAGTGGCTTGTATGAGGCCTTTCGGGGTCTTGTACGCCATGTCACGTTTAGGGGGTACCTTGGATCGTGACAAACTTTGTATTCAGAGCACAAGGTTTTAGAAAGATTCTAGGATGTCTCATAAGCTACATCGAGTAGAGTCTTGTTCATGAGTGTGAAGTGCGCCACATTTATGAATGAGAGGCTACAAGATGATTAGGAAACTCCACTTCTTCATTATCCTTAAGTCATCCATAGAGTGTTACTCTATATGCCCCTCTCTCCTAATCCCTATCCTACGTGTTTCAGGATATGGCGTCTCGAAGAGCTTATACTCGAAGGAATGAGAGAGAGTGAAGAGCAAGAAACTCTTCCTCAAGCCTCTCAAGTTCCGGCCGATCCTTTGGCCGAGCAAGTAACCAATGCGGAGTTCAGGGCTGCTTTTCAGGTGTTGGCCCAAGCCGTGGGGGCTCAAGTCAATAAGGAGGTTGTCGCTCCCGTGAACTCAAATGTGGGTACGACGGCGTCAAGAGTGAGAGACTTCACAAGGATGAACCCTCCGGAGTTTCACGGTTCCAAAGTGGAGGAAGATCCTCAAGAGTTTATTGATGAGGTTTATAAAGTATTGATGATCATGGGAGTGTCACCTATGGAAAAGGTGGAATTGGCCGCCTACCAACTCAAGGGTGTCGCTCAGATTTGGTACAACCAATGGAAGAGTAAGATGGTGGTTGATGAAGGTCCTCTGGAGTGGGAGAAATTCAAGGGTGCTTTCCTCGATAGATTCTTTTCCCTTGAGATGAGGGAGGCTAAGGTACTCGAGTTCATCAACCTTCATCAAGGGAGTATGGGTGTGAAAATGTATGCTTTGAAGTTCACACAGTTGGCTCGATATGCTCCTTCTATTGTTGCCGATCCTAGGGCAAGAATGAGCAAATTTGTTTCGGGAGTGTCCGAAATGGTGGTCAAGGAGTGTCGTACCGCCATATTTATTAATGATATGGATATTTATCACCTCATGATTCATGCACAACAAATAGAGGAGGAGAAGCTCAAGGAAAGGTCTAGGGACTTCAAGAGGGCTAAGACCGGTGATGGTGGGTTCTCTCATTCAAGGTCCGATGGACATGGTCATTTCAAGCCTAGACAAAGGTTCTCTAATCAAGGTCCTTCCAATGCCCCTCTTAAGTTCAACAAAGAAAGGGTGTTTAACCCTAAGATTCAAGGAGGAAATGGTAGTGGCTCCTTATTGCCTACTTGTACCAAGTGTGGGAGGAAATACGAGGGTACTTGTCTAGCCGGTTCGAATGCATGTTTTGGATGTGGTAAGACGGTTCATAAAGTAAGGGATTGTCCCTTGGCTACTAAGAAGGGAGGGAGGAGAAAATCATCGAAGGGCTCAACCCCAAAATCCAGCAAGTTCTAGTGGAAATCAAAAGCAAAACCGGTTCTATGCACTTCAGGCTCGTCATGAGCAAGAGGGTTCTCCAGATGTGGTTACCGGTATGTTGAAAATTTTCCACTTTGATGTTTATGCTTTGGTTGATCCCGGTGCTACGTTGTCTTTTGTGACGCCTTATGTAGCTATGAAGTTTGATGTTGTTCCGGATGTGTTGTTAGATCCATTCCATGTCTCTACTCCTATTGGTGAATCTATTGTGGCTAAGAGAGTCTATAGAAATTGTTCCATCTCTTTATTCCATAGAGTCACTCATGTGGATCTTGTAGAGCTTGATATGCTAGACTTCGATGTTATCCTCGGGATGGATCGGTTGCATTCTTGTTATGCCTCTATTGATTGTAGGACCTGAATGGTCAAGTTCCAATTTCTAGATGAGCCCATCTTGGAGTGGAAAGGTGGAAATTCTATGCCTAAGGGTCAATTTGTTTCTTAACTAAAAGCTAGAAAGATGATTTCTAAGGGTTGCCTATACCATCTTGTTAGGGTGAGGGATGTGAATTCCGAAGTCCATACTCTTGGCTCAGTCCCCGTTGTTAATGAATTCCTGAAAGTGTTTCCCGATGATTTACCCAGTGTTCCTCCCGAGAGGGAAATAGACTTCGGTATTGACCTTCTCCCTGATATGCAACCTATCTCTATTCCTCCTTATAGAATGGCTCCGGTGGAACTTAAGGAACTAAAGGAGCAATTGAAAGATTTGTTGGGTAAGGGTTTCATCCGACCAAGTATTTCTCCATGGGGTGCTCCGGTCTTGTTTGTTAGAAAGAAAGATGGCTCACTCCGTATGTGTATTGACAACCGCCAATTGAATAAGGTTACTATCAAGAATTAGTATCCTCTCCCGAGAATTGATGATTTTTTTGACCAACTCCAAGGGGCTAGTTATTTCTCTAAGATTGATCTTCGTTCGGGCTATCACCCATTTGAAGGTAAGGGATGATGACATTCCAAAAATAGCTTTTCGGACAAGATATGGGCACTATGAGTTTCTAGTGATGTCTTTTGGGTTAACTAACGCTCCGGCCGTGTTCATGGATTTGATGAATCAGATGTTTAGACAATACCTTGATATGTTCGTCATTGTGTTTATAGATGATATCTTGATTTACTCATGGAGTGATAGTGAGCATGCTAATCATTTGAGGATTGTGTTGCAAGTCCTCAAGGACTAACAACTCTTTGCTAAGTTCGAGAAATATGAGTTTTGGTTAAGGTCCGTAGCCTTCCTTGGTCACATTGTTTCCGATAAAGGTGTCGAGGTAGATCCTAAGAAGACGAATGCGGTTAAGAATTGGCCTAGACCTCTATCACCTTCGGATATTCGTAGTTTCTTGGGTTTAGCCGGTTACTATCGAAGGTTTGTTGAAGGGTTTTCTTCAATTGCTTCACCATTGACGGCTCTAACTCAAAAGAAGGCTAAGTTTGCTTGGTTCGAAAGGTGTGAAGCGAGTTTTCAAGAGTTGAATGATAGACTTATCTCGGCTTCGGTGTTGATCCTACCAGAAGGGTCCGATGGGTTTGTGGTCTATTGTGATGCTTCCGGAATTGGGTTAGGGTGTGTACTTATGAAAAATGGGAAAGTCATTGCTTATGCTTCAAGGCAACTAAAGGTGCATGAAAATAATTACCTTACCCATGATTTGGAGCTAGCGGTAGTTGTGTTTGCTCTAAAGATATGGCGGCATTACTTGTATGGTGTCCATGTTGACGTCTTTACTGACCATAAGAGTTTGCAATATGTATTTAAGAAAAAGGATCTAAATCTTCGCCAACGAAGGTGGCTTGAGCTATTAAAGGACTATGACATGAATGTCCTCTATCACCCTGGCAAGGCTAACGTGGTGGTAGATGCTCTTAGTCGGATATCAATGGGTAGTGTTGCCCATATTGAGGATGGTAAAAGGGAACTAGTTTGTGATGTCCATAGATTGGCCCATTTAGGTGTGCGATTAGTTGATTCCACCCAAGGTGGTGTTATGGTCCACAATGGTTCAGAATCTTCCTATGTGCAGGATGTGAAAGCTAAGCAAGATCTTGATCCGAACCTAGTCAAATTGAAAGAAGCGGTAATAAAGAAGTCCATTGAGGCTTTCTCCCAAGGGGGAGATGGAGTGCTCAGATATCAGGGTCGTTTATGTGTCTCTAATGTAGATGACCTAAGAGGACAAATCTTGATTGAGGCCCATGGTTCTCGTTATTCCATTCACCTGGGAGCTACAAAGATGTACCGTGACTTGTGGGAGATCTATTGGTGGAATGGGATGAAGAAGGATATTGCGGGATTTGTGGCTAGATGTCCTATTGCCAACAAGTGAAAGTTGAACACCAAGGACCGGGAGGTCTGTCCCAAGATATTGACATTCCTACTTGGAAGTGGGAAGATGTGAACATGGACTTTATTTTTGGCTTGCCGCGCACTCGGCGCCAGTATTATTCGATTTGGGTGGTTGTAGATCGTATGACGAAATCAACCCATTTCATTCCCGTCAAGGTTTCCTTTTCGGCGGAGGATTATGCTAAGTTGTACTTAATGGAGATGATTAGGTTGCATGGAGTGCCTTTATCCATTATCTTCGATCGTGGTACACAGTTCACTTCTCAGTTTTGGAAATCTTTCCAAAAGGGCCTCGGTACTCGTGTTAAACTTAGCACGGCCATTCATCCCCAAACCGATGGGCAAGCGGAGCGTACTATCCAAACTTTGGAGGATATGTTGAGAGCTTGTGCAATTGACTTCAAGGGTAATTGGGATGATCATTTGCCTTTGATTGAGTTTGCTTATAATAACAGCTACCATTCTAGTATTGGTATGGCTCCATTTGAAGCTCCCAATGGTAGGAGGTGTAGATCCCCCATAGGTTGGTTCAAAATTGGGGAAGTTTCTTTGATAGGCCCCGAGTTAGTGCATGAAGCTATGGAGAAAGTTCGGCTTATTAGAGAAAGGCTGAAAACGGCACAAAGTCGACAAAAGTCTTATGCCGATGTTAGAAGAGGATAATTAGAATTTGATGTTGATGATTGGGTTTACTTGAAAATTTCACCTATGAAGGGTGTAATGAGATTTTGGAAGAAAGGGAAGCTTAGTCCCCGTTATGTAGGCCCATATCATATTTTGAGGCGTGTTGGTAAAGTTGCTTATGAGATAGATTTGCCTAATGAGTTGGCATCAGTACATTCGGTTTTCCATGTCTCATTGTTGAGAAAGTGTTTTGGCGATCCGTTGACTATAGCACCTTTAGAAGATCTTGGCATTAAGGATAGCCTTTCTTATGAAGAGGTTCCGGTTGAGATTCTAGACCGACAAGTCCGGAAGTTAAGAAATAAAGAGATTACTTCCATGAAAGTTCTATAGAGGAATCAATTAGTTGAGGGTGCTACTTGGGAGGCCGAGGCCGATATGATGTCCCGCTATCCTCATCTTTTTCCTTCCGATCCTCCTCTAGCTTGAGGTACCTAGTTCCTCATGGTTGGTCTCATGTGTCATAGTTGATTTCCATGATTCCTAGATTTATACATGTTCATGAAGAGTCTAACATGATATATGTGCATTGAGTATGAGTTGCATAAAGTCTTCATGGATTTTGTATTGAGCACGCTTTAGCTTGGAGTTGATGTTTCCTCCTCGGATATGTGCATTTACGTGCTTGCATGCTAGGTTGGATTGTTAGTCCGAGTCTATCGCCCTTCTCAGGATATCCAGGTTCTCATTCGAGGATGAATGTTCCCAAGGGGGAGATATTGTAACACCCCAGTTTTTGAAATGAAAGAAAATGCAGTTTTTTTAAAGCAATTAATGGTGCCAGTGACGACGGAGGCCATCTACGGAAGGTAGGTGGAGTGATGAGCCGTACATGGGAACCATCGATGGCCTTGCCAACTTTATGAATTTTGAGTTTCTGAACCACGACCTACAGAATAGCAGGACGATTCGTAGTTCGGTTGACTGGCCGTAGAGGGGTTCCGTAGCTGCCTTCAAGACTTGGCCAAATTTTTCAGTCCAAAATGAACTTTCTGAATCAATTGACAGAAGAGCAGGACGGTCCGTCAATTGATGTACGGACCCTAGGTCCTGTCCGTCGATTGGCCCCGACAGTTTTATTTAAGGGCTTTTTGGATTTTGGACTTTTTCCTAAATGTTTATTCCTTATCCTAGACGATTTTGCTCCTTAACCCTGGCCCTATTTATATTTTCTAAGCCCTAATCCCTTCATTCCAACTCTCATCTCCCAAAAATATTCCTCTCTCTAGAAGAACAAGAAGGAGAAGAAGAGAGCTAGGGTTCTCATCAAGGTCATCAATCCTCCTTTTATTTCAAGGTATTGACATTGAGGTATGATAGTATTTACCATTTGGAGTCTTTCCTCCAACGGGTCCTCTTTTCCTTAAGGTTTTCAAGGTTTAGTTTTGCCCAAGAGAGCTAGGGTTTTGACAAATTCTTATGGGTTCTTCATTATGCTTTCCATTGTTGATGTTATGGTTGATAGTGCACGATCTAGAGTGGTAAAGTAAGCTAGTGCACGATTTAGCATGGTTTACATGCAACTTGATGAATCCCATGAGCTTATACTAAGGTTCCTCCAATTTATCATTATGTTTATGATTGTGGGTTGATTGAGAAAAGATGAATTGCATGAACTCTTTGTGAATTGAGTTAAGGATTATGATTATCAAGCTATGAATTTCATGTAAGACTATGAATGACGAAAAGAGGATATTTTATGAAAAGATGCATGTTGAATCAAAATCTATGATTTTCCTCTATTATGTGGGTCCCCTCAATTATGACTTAATTGCCTTGATTTATGGCCTTCTAAGTATTAGCTTGCATTGAATTGCATGTTTTGAGGTGAAGCTTATGAACCCATGATTTATGAGTTAGGAGCATGATGAGCTATGTAAATATGAAGCTAATGAACTCATGCATGTTTTATGAAGTTTATGGTATGTTAGTGCAAATGTTGAGTTGTGAAAGGGTTTCTCATGTAATGCTAAACCTATGAATGTGAAAGGTTTTCTCACATGTAATGATTCATAACTTGTTGAAAGTTTTGCTCAACTAAGCTTGAATCCATGATTAAGGAGCTATTCTATGAAGGTTTCATATGTTGGTGAAGGCTATTTTCCCAAAACTAATGAGCAAGTGTTATGATGATGATCTAAGGTAAAGTAAAGGAAATATGAATAGCTTGTCTCGGCCATGGTTTATGCTTCATGTTTTCTTATGTTCTATCATGTTTTAGCTTAGCCATTACATGTCATGATTATATGTCATTCTAGCATGGTTTATATGCCGTTTGTGCATTGCTATCATACTTGGTACTTGATTGTACTAACACATACTTTTACCTACATTGATTCTATTGATGTAGGACTTGGCGGTTCTTCTCATCCCACTCGTGGCTAGTCAGTTCCAGTGATAGTGAAGACTTGGTGAGGCCTCCTTTGTTCGAGGACCTAACCTTGTTGCGTTTTCAAGCTTTCTGTTATACTTTTGGATATTGTACTGGGCTGCGTCCCAAACCTTCATTTCTATTCTATTATGTTAGATGGCTTGAGACATGAGATGTAGACTTCCGTTGATGTTTTCTTAATGTCTTTTGTGATTTTATCTTTTGGACTCTTTAATTTCTACTATCTTGTATGAATGTATGCTAAGTGGCTTGTATGAGGCCTTTCGAGGTCTTGTACGCCATGTCACGTCTAGGGGGTACCTTGGGTCGTAACATTTGTGAACTCCCAGCTACTTTTGTGATCCCCGACTATCTGGACAAGGAGAAAATTAGAATTTCATAGGCTTTGGACCCAAATTCTCACAAAGGGCTGAAGAGATCTATCATTCCACACTTAGACACTTATACATTATTGAACTTTATTTTTTTTTAGCTTAGTTAGGATAAAAACTTGGAGATTTCTTAATTTGGGTTGAGAATTTCAAGAGTTGCCTCACAATTCATATTTAGATTTGAAGATTGTGTGCTTAATAGTAAAATTTCTTGTTCCCTTCTTCTTTCCTTGCTTTACATTGCTAGATTGTGTGTGTAATTGTGTATATGAAATTGGGGCTTTGTGCTAGAAATAGACAATTCATTTGGGTATTTGATTTATCATTCTATTTCTTTTGTGATTTTTTGATTCTATACTTGAATTGATAAAGTGGGTTTAATCTAGTTTTCATGCTTTAATCTATGATTTGAGAGTGCATACGTTAATCTAGCTTTCGATCTTTGTGGGTTGCTCGGAAGAGAATTCTTGAAGTGGAGAATTATGTTAATAATCATATTTCAGCTTTTAGTCCTAAGTTTGAGACCGAAAGGAGATGATTTGGGTCTACTTTGTTGACTGCTAAACTTGCAAGAAACAAGGGTTTAGATTAAGGTATTGGATTTCTTTGTTGTTGAACATGATTAAGACCGAAAGGAGATTAGTGTTGACGGATGACAATCTAGCCTATCTATGATTGATTTAGCATGTGTTGAATTGCAATGGATCATTGAATGATTGTTGAATTCCAAATTTCTCAATTCCCATATATCCCTTGTTTGATATTGTCTTTTCCCAAATCCTTCGTTTAATTATAAAAATCTCTCTTAATTTGATAAACTTATACATTGTGTGTTTATGTTCAAACTTGTATCTATTTATCCTTTGTCTTTTCGATTCTGACAATTGTTTCTCTATGGGATTCGACCTCGGCTCTCTTGTTGGGTTTTTATTCCTAACGATTGCTTATTCTCTTACTTGTTTTGAGGGTAAATTGAGTGTTTTTTTGTGTTTATGCCTCCTGTTCATCGTTTAGAGATTTCTTGTAGCGACCCCAAGTCATTTATGACTTGTTGGGCTGACAGTTTGGTCACCTAGTCGTTTGTTTGGTTTTTATGTGAAGTTTAGCGTTTTGGGAGCTTTGAAACCTTGAAAGGACATTTTTTATCAGAAGTTGAGGAAGACGGCCTCAGAATGGAATTCTGACGATTTCATCAGCTCCGGAAGGGCCATTTTAGGCTAGGGGCATAATTGGTTCATGTCTCGAGACTTCTGGTGTGAGCTTGTGCCGTTAGGCATTTTAACTTTGAAGCTTAAGCGAAGGGTTGACTTTAGTCAACATTCTTGGTAAACGTGCTTAGATGAGAATTCCATCAGCGTGGTTAGCTCCGAAATGTCGAGTTTGGTCTCAAATGACCCTTTGTTTAGGTCCCGAGGTTTTTGAGCTAATTCCGAGGCCCTTTGTGTAAATCGACTTAAAATGGAAATTGGGTGTGGGACCCAATTTTTATCGAAACAACCTCGGATGGAAGTTTTGATTGTTCCGTTGAGTTTGGAATGCAAAATTCGATGGGGTAACATATTTCATTTACGCGCATGGGGTTCCGAATAAATTTTGGACAACCCGTCGGAGAATTCAGAATTTAGGCAAATCAGCTGAATTGCTGATATCTGGTGCAAGCTTTTAGCCACCAAATTTCACACTTTTAGCGACAAGTATTTGGTATTTATACCCAGAAACTTCAGCTTTCGCCCTCAATTTTCAAGAGGCAATTTCTCCATCATCCGAGTTCAGATTTTGGTTATTCGAAGTCCCACGCTCTCGGAATTGTTGGGGCTATGTGGTGGAATGATTGTATTGTGTTGATGACACTCCGTTTGAGGTAGTTTTTTGCGAAAGTTGCTGCCCTTATCCTCTTATTTTTCTTTTCGTGGTATGTTGTTGTTTCTGCTGTTTTTTGCCGCGAATCGTGTCCTAATTTGGGACACAAGTTCAAGGCCTAGATTTGGACCTTTTGATGGAGTCAATTTCAGAAATTCTTGCACGGGTTCCATGATTCCCGTTTCACTATAAAAATTGGTCCGTCTCTATTTTGGGTGATTTTTTTGTCTAAACGACCGTATTGACATTGTGATCCTATTTTTTATAGCGTGGCAACATTCAAAGGCCGTTCGAAAGGAAAAAAAGCTTCGGCCTTGTGATTTGAAGCGCGCGCAATCAGCCTACAACTTCCTTACTAATTATATCAAGCATGAATGTGTAAATTCCTGATGATTGGTGTTAATTGGGGCGGGTACCTAGTTATTTCTAGTTTTTTTTTTAGAAACCATGATTTAAGGTTGATTACCACTGTTTCGAGGGTAGGACCATGCTGGAAGAGGGTTGTATGTGTGTTGTAGCATGCTATGTGATTTACTTGGTTGACTACTTGTTTTTGAAACATGTTTTGGCCTTAGTCTAGGATAGACTAGTATTGCCTTAGACCCATGCACCTTGTGACTATGGCATGTCTTCGACGCCATTTGGAATGGACTAGGTCCTTATAGATTGGAATAGAAGACTTGGGTGGTCTGATCGAATGAGCCTTACTTTAGTCAGTTATGCATCTTGTTCTCCCTTTCTGTCTCTTCTCCCTATTTCTGAAGCTCTGATGAATTACCAGAGATTATGTGCTTTCTCGAGATTGGAGTGCTCCTAGCTTGGAGCCTTTTTTTATATCGATGAGGGTGGACATCGATCCACGATAGCTTGGAGCCTACTTGAGATCCTCTTCGGAGTCGATACTCCCCCGGACACTCTTTCTAGTTGGGCGGCTGACGCCCCTGGGAGTGGACTGGCTGGCTGAGCGGCCGAGATATTTGAGATCCTCTACGGAGTTGACACGCCCCCCGAGGGACTCTTTCTAGCTTGGTGGTTGACGTCCCTGGGAGTTGATTTTATGGCTGGGTGGCCTAGGTTGATAGTCACTCTTGCTAGCTGGGCTGGGAGTTGATTGGTTGAGTTGATTGTCACTCTTCCTAGCTATTCTAGGAGTTGATTGGTTCTTTGATTCGGATCTAGATTACTCTTCTATCTTGTAGGCTTAGCTATTTTGTGTACATGTCAGGCTTATGGGGTCTGCTCGAGTTTTATTTAAACTTGTGTATGAGTGTACCTTCTGGGCTTATGGGGTCCACTTAGGTTTAGTTTAGCTATACTTAGATTTACATTTGGTGTGCTCATGGGCTTCTTTTCATATCCGCTTTGACCTATCTTCTCGTCTAGATTCTATCTTTTAAGATTGTTTTTATTTTTCTTGCTCGGTCGGCCTGTGATGCTGATGTACCGTGAACTTATGGTACTTTTGATGCATTAAACTTAGAGTTTTGCACACTTCTTAGGCATTTTGATAGTAGATATGATGGTATTCATGTTTAATTTTGCAGGAAATAGGTTTTGGAGAAGTCGATGGTGAAAGTTTTGAAACAGTAGAGTTTTTGTTGGTGTACGAGTTGACTTACGAGCCGTCATTTCCTTGACGAGCTGTAGGCTGAAGACATGGGTTCAGGTGCTTCAAATTTGAGCTAAGTATGGAACGCCGGTTGAGGATGATGAGCCGTGGTTCGTGCAACGAACCGTAGATGAAGAACCATATAAAGCTTTAGAGAGGAGGAGTTTCAGTACTTGAACAACGGTTGAACAGGATGGGACGTGCTTAGACCTACGAGCCGTAGGTGGAATTCTCAAAGAATATGGTTAACTGCTGAACGACGAAGGAACCTATGAGCCATCATTTCTCTGACAAGCTGTAGGTGGCCAGCCGTAGATGACACTGCCCAAAATCGAATTTCCTTGGGTTTCTTTTTTCTACTTAGTTTAGGATTTGTTTTCTATAAATAAAAGTTAAAATTTTCATTTTTCATAAGTTTCTGGAGTTAGAAATTTTGTGATTCATTATTTTGGCTTTGAAAATTATTTGTGCAAACACTTTTGGCATTTAATAATTGAAGTTTGGTTTATGCAATTGGCTTTTGTTTTTCAATTCAAGATTTTGGGATTCCATCAATTCTAATTGTAAGTTCATGATTTATTATTCAAACCCTAATATGAATTGTGAATACTCAAGCATGAATGGCTAAATCCACACCTAGGGTTATGGGAACCATGAATAATTAACAACGTAAAACTAATAATTAAGTAATTCTTGATAAGGGTTTATGCATATATTGTTAATCACTTCATTTTGAATGCTTTTTAATTGTGTACAACGTTAGAACATGCCTCACTCCTATGTGCCGGACCAAGGAAGTAATGAATGAGAAAGAGGTTAAACAACGGATATTTAGCATGACAATCCGCTATCTAATAGCTTGAACCAAATACACTGAGGGCTAATCTGGGTCAAAGGTAAGGGTTAGTAAAGCATACACCTGTAGACGGACCAAGTGGCATGGCGAAATTCCTTATTTGGAGGACCAATCACTTAGGAGATACCTAACTTAACGACTATGCATGTGAAACACTAGGAAATAGTTTCTATTATTAGGATTACTGAGTTAAGAACTTATGGGGAACACATTTGCCCTAGTTTCATTCACATTATTGATATTACAAACTACAAATCATGTTACTTGTTTACTTGTTACTACACACCAATCAATTATAATTTTAGTTTTCAAATCCCACTTTTTAAAGAGATAATTTGGCTAAACGTATAATCAACAATAAATTAGGCTAAGTTTGAACCTTATTCCTCGTGGGATCGACCCTAACCTTTGTTAGGTTCTTTATCTGACAACGACCGCTTATACTTCTTAAGGGAGGTGTAATTTGGGTGTATTAAATTTTGGCGCCGTTGACGGGGAATAAGGCTTTTAGATTAGACTAATTTCGTTATTGCACTTTAGTCAATTATTTCTCAATTTACGTTTTATTTTGTTTTTGTGTTATACAGGTCTTAGTTCCAGTGTGTGCCAAATACACGAAGTCAAGGCAATCCCCTGACTCCTTATGACCCAAAATTAAGATGAACTCTACGAAGAATGACCGGAAGAGGTCAACAAGTAAGACCTGATGATGACCCTAATGGAAAGGGTCATCAAGAAGCACCTAGAGTAAAACCTCCAAGAGTGGTGGACGTGCCATGAAATATTCAGGATAATCCTCTTTTTAAGAATACTGTTAAGGTGCAAAACCAACCTGCACCCAACTTTTTCAAAAACTATGAGGTTGATCATAATATTGTGGGATCGATTGGTGCCATAGTCGTCCCTCCACTACCAGTCGGACACACGTTTGTGGTTACAAGTAGCCTTATCTAGATGCTGACATCTCGAGGACTATTTTCTGGGTTACTATCAGAGGGCCCATATGCTCATCTGAGTAAAGTTAGTGGCGTGAGTAAGAGTAATGGGGAGGCAAGACTTATATATGGATGCATTCGGTTTGCGTGTACTCCCATTATAATTGACAGGTGATGCCACCGTATGGTTGTTCGAGCTCCCATACAACTCTATTTCCACATGGGCCGAGCTGCATCGAGTGTTCCTCAAAAAATACTTTCTGTTATCAAAGAAGTTAAAGCTCAAAGATAAACTCAATAACTTTGTGTCTCTCTATGGGGAATCAGTTAGTGATTCTTAGGATAGATTTACAGGTTTCATGAGGGTTGTGCCGAACCACCGCATTGATGATGAGTCACTCAAGGAGTATTTCTATAGAGGACTGGATGATAATGGCAAAGATGTGTTAGATACTATTACGGGAGGATCTTACGGAGCAAACACATTCCAAGAGATTGATGAGAAACTTGAAAACATCTCCAAGAATAATAAGGCATGGAGCACTAGAAGATCGGCTACTGCAAAGAGCACTTTCTTAATACAAGCTTCACCAAATAAGTCCAATGATGATATTCATGAAGAAATGGCGTAGTTGAGGATATATATTGGCATAGTGTTGAAACATATTAATGGAAGTGCTGAGAAAGTCAACGCAACAAATTATCAAGCTCGAGCACCACCAATTGATAAGTATGTCTATGAGGAGGAGGCCTACTTTGTGAATGATCAAGCGGGGGGTTTATGGACTAACGCACAAGGATCCAATCAGGATAATTGGCACCAAGGTCAGAACTGCACCAATTATAATTGCAAAGGGAACAATGCTCGTGATGGGAACTATAACCATGACAACAACTACAATAAGAGTGGATACAGCAACAAAAATGAAAAGAGTGGCCTTTATGTTCCACCAGGGAATCGAGATGAAGGATCGAGTCTGAATCGGATTGAGGATATGATGAGTAAGATGATCAAAAGATTTGACTCTACGGATACAACTTTGAGGGAGATGCGTACTGATTTATTACGCATTGGGCAAAAGGTAGAGTCACATGCAGTGTCGATTAGATAGATTAAGCAGCAGTTGAGCCATTTATCTTCGAATGCAAATCCATGCCAACAAGGAACACTTCCTAGCAATACTATTCAAAATCCAAAGAATGATGGACATTGTATGGCAGTTACTACTAGGGATGGAAAGTAGACTATTGACCCTTCTATGCCGACTGGAGTAGAAAGTGCAAAGAACCGGAAGATGATAAAGTTGAGGTAGCGGAACAACCTAAATATTAGAATGATAAGGGGGCTGAAATCACACAAAAGGTTATCCCTATGCCAAGACCTCCACCTCCCTTTTTACAAAGGATGGTTAAGAAGACTGAAGAAGGAAAATATTGCAAGTTTATATCCATGTTAAAACAGTTGTCAATAAATTTCCCTTTGATTGAAGCTTTAGAGCAGATGCCTGGTTATACGGAGTTCATGAAGGATCTTGTGACCAAAAAGAGAGCTGTCAGTTTTGAAGATGATAATAAGCTGCAACATTGTAGAGCCATTTCTACTCGGTCGTTAGTCTAGAAAAGGAAAGATCCCGAAGCATGTGCTATCACATGCACGATTGGCATGATGCACTTTGCAAAGGCCCTATGCAACTTGGGTGCTAGCATAAATCTGATGCCGCTGTCCGTGTTCATGAAATTGGGCTTGGGAGCCCCCAAAACAATAGCAATGCAACTACTTATGGTTGATTGTACTATGAAGAAACCAATAGGGGTGCTCCAAGATGTTTTAGTCCAAGTGGAGGCATTTATCTTTTCGGTGGATTTTGAGATACTAGACTGCGAGGTTGATTTTGAAGTGCCTATAATCCTAGGGAGACAATTCCTTGTTACGGGGCATGCATTAGTAAATATGGAATAAAGGCAGATGAAGTTCTGTTTGAACAATGAAGAGGTATAATTTAACATCAGCAAATCAATGAACCATCGAAGTGAACTTAAGTCAGTATCAGTAGTAAACTATGCCAATGAGGAGAAAATAGAGGTGTCCTTTGAGGAGAGACTAGGTGTTGAAGCACTAGTTGCGGTGATCATGAACTTTGATGGTGATGGTATTGATGAATATGACGAGTTAGTTATTACACTTGATGAGGGTGGTTTTCCTCATTGCCAACCAAAGAAGCTGGATTTGGATCTGAAGAGTCGAGACTATCTTGCTACAAAATGATCTATTGATAAGCCTTCGAAGTTGGAGCTAAACTCTCTTCCATCTCACTTGCGGTATGTGTTCTTGGGCCAAAATAATACTTTTCCTGTCATTATTTCTGCTGATTTGAATGAAGGGCAAATAGAAGCTTTGATAGCGATGCTGAAGTGGTATAAAAAGGTGATTGGATGGACGATTGCTGATATTATTTGTATTCCACCCGGGATATACTCACACAAAATCCAACTCATGCAAGACAAAAAACCAAGTATTGAGCACCATAGAAGATTGAATACGCCAATGTAAGAGGTTGTGAAGAAGGAATTCATCACGTGGTTAGATGCTGGGGTGGTATATTTGATTGCTGATAGTAACTGAGTATGTCCGGTTCAATGTGTGCCAAAGAAGGGAGGAATGAATGTGGTTCCTAATGCAAAGAACGAGCTGGTTCCAATGAGACCTATCACTGGATGGAGGGTTTGTATGGACAATTGCAAGTTGAATGCGTGGATTGAGAAAGATCACTTTCCAATGCCGTTCATGGACCAAATGTTAGATAGTCTTGCTGGAAAAGTTTAGCACTATTCTCTAGATGGGTATTCTGGCTACAACCAGATCTTCATAGCACCAGAAGAGTAAGAGAAGAGCACTTTCACTTGTCCTTACGGGACATTCACTTTCAAAAGAATGCCATTCGGGTTGTGTAATGCACCGGTGACTTTTTAACATTGCATGATGTATATATTTTATGATATGGTGGAAGACACCATCGAGGTATTTATGGATGACTTTTCTGTAGTTGGTGACTCATTTGATGATTGCTTAGTACATTTAGGTAACGTGCTGAAATGCTGTGAAGAGTGCAATCTTGTGCTAAACTAGGAAAATGTCACTTTATTGTGAAAGAATGTATATTTCTAGGCCATAGAATCTCACGGAAGGCATTGAGGTTGATAGATAAAAGTCAAGGTGATTTAAAAGTTGCCACCACCCATCTCTGTGAAAGGTGTTAGGATTTTTCTACGGCATGCAGGTTTCTATAGGAGGTTTATTAAAGATTTCTCAAAAATTGCACACCCTTCGTGCAAACTGCTCGGAAAGGAGATGAAATTTATATTTGATGATGCTTGTCTTAAAGCATTTGAGGAGTTGAAAAATATGTTGATTTCTGAACCTATCATTATTTCACAGGATTGGGGACAACCGTTTGAAGTCATGTGCAATGCGAGCAGGGTGGCACTCGACGTAGTATTGGGGCAAAGGCGAGAGAAGATTTGTCATCCCATATATTATGAGAGTAAAGCTTTAAATGTTGCTCAAAAGAATTACATAGTCACCAAAAAAGAATTGCTTATTGTAGTCTTAGCTTTTGAGAAGTTCACATCCTATTTGCTGGGCACTAAAGTTATTCTGCACACTGATCACTCAGCATTGAGGTATGTAATGGCAAAGAAGGATGCAAAACCAAGGCTGATTCAATTGGTACTATTGCTGCAAGATTTCAACTTTGAGGTAAGAGATCGAAAGGGAACAAAATATCAAGTGGTTGATCACTTGTCCAGAATAGAGGAAGAATCTATGTTGAAATAGCTGATGGAATCGAGATAGATCATACGTTCCCAGACGAACAAATTTTGGCTGCTTCTTTTGATCTTATCCCTTGGTTCACAAATTTTGCCAATTATTTGGCAAGCGATGTGGTGCCTTCGGATTTGTCATTCCACCAAAGAAGAAAATTCATGTCTGATGTGAAAAAGTTTTTTTTGGAAGAGCCTTACTTGTTTTGACTCTGTGATGATGGGATTATTCGTCGTTGTGTGCCTGAAGTAGAGATGATGAGTATATTGGAGGCTTGTCGTTCATCTCCTATTGGTGGTCATCGTAGTAGTATTTGGACTGCCCATAAAATATTACAATGTAGGTACTATTGGCCCACCATTCACCAAAATGCTCATGATTTCGCCAAGTCTGGTGTTCGATGCAAAAGAGAAGGAGGTGTTTCAAGAAAATAAGAACTCCCAATGACGCCTACATTGGTGATTGAACTCTTTGATGTTTGGGGCCTTGATTTTATGGGTCCATTTGTGAGTTCAAATGGGATGAATTACATACTTGTTGCGGTAGACTATGTGTTCAAATTGGTTGAAGTTGTCGCACTTTCAAACAGCGAAGGTAAAGTGTCACCACATTCCTAAAAAAAAATCTTCTCCAGATTTGGTATACTAAGGGCGATTATTAGCGATGGAGGTTCCCACTTTTGTAAAAAACTATTCAAGGCGCTGCTTGAGAAGTATGGTGTTCGTCACAGCATAGCAACTCCTTATTATCCACAGTCTAATGGTCAAGTTGAAGTGTCCAATAGAGAAATCAAGTAAATCCTTGCGAAGATTGTGAATGCGAACAGAACTAATTGGTCGAGAAAGCTCGATGATGCTCTATGGGCCTATCACACAGCATTCAAGATTCCCATAGGTATGTCTCCTTACCAACTTGTTTTTTGAAAGGCATACCACTTACCGGTAGAGCTAGAGCATAAAGCAATGTGGGCACTCAAGAAGTTGAATATGGATTGGGATGCTGCATCATGTCAAAGATTGAATGAATTGAATGAGCTGAATTAGTTTCGCTTAAGACCTTATGAAAGTTCCACCTTTTATAAAGAAAAGATGAAGAAGTACCACAATCAAAAGATCGAAAAACATGATTTCATTCCCGGTGATTTTGTACTTTTATTCAATTCAAGACGACGATTGTTTCCTGGCAAGCTCAAGTCCAAGTGGACGGAGAATCAAAATCTATATGGTCAGAGAATCAAAATCTATATGGGCCAAACGGAGGAGGTCAGTTGATTGAACAATGGGGTCTTGATGAAGTCTGAGTAGTCAAGTAGTCTACGTTGTTCCGCGACATTAAATCAAGCGCGACTTGGGAGACAACCCAAGATGTAAAATCTAGCCAATTTAAGGAGTTTTTAGGATTGTTTATTAAGTTTTGTGTTTTATTGAAGTCTTGGTATTGGCTAGATTAGGGTACTATAGTGTTCGTGTCCAAAAAGAGTAAAAAAAATATAAAAAGGAAGTCCTAATGTTTGCTACGTGTGCAGGAAAGCAAGGAAATACCTGGAAAATTTTTTATAGGAGCAGATGGTCTACGGTTCCCATAGACGGTCCGTCGTTCAATCGACAGACCGTAAATGTCTTCTATAGATCCCAGGTATGATTCCTAAATTTTACTAAGTATAGAGGGTAATGAAGACTCCCATCAACGAACCATAGTTTCTACTACGGACTATAGAGTCCGTGTCCAAAAAGAGTCAAAAAAATATAAAAAGGAAGTCCTAATGTTTGCTACGTGTGCAGGAAAGCAAGGAAACCTGGAAAAAATTACAAGAGCAGATGGTCTACTGTTCCCATAGACGGTCCGTCGTTCAATCGATGGACCGTAAATGGCTTCTGTAGATCCCATGTATGATTCCTAAATTTTACTAAGTATAGAGGGTAACGATGACTCCCATCAACAGACCATAGTTTCTACTATGGACCATTGATGGGGAATCGTAAGTCCAAGCAGTGTTTTTTGTTCGACCCAACCCGCGACATTAAATATAAAATCCCTTCAATTTTAAACATTCCCCATTTCCCTCTTCTTCCCAACAGTTACAAACCCCTCCATTACAACCCTTTCACTCCCTTTTTCCACCTTTTCATTAATCCAACATCAACTATATAACCCCCCCTTCTTCCCCATATTCCATAAAGTCTTCCTTTCTATGATTTTCTTCCAAACACATAAATATTTCGTTGAAATATCAAGTCGCGAGTCTGGAGTCTAGCAAATTGGTGGCTTAAAGTGACAAGAACACACTCACACAACTTTATACCTCATTAAAAGGTACTGATTTTGAACCTAAACTATTAAATTTGAAGTTGAAATTAGAAGTTGTTACTTGACCTCGGGTATAAATTGTTTGTTGATAGTGATTTTCATTGTTAAAACGTACCCTTGGGACGATAGTATTGTGAGTGTTGTTGCGTTTTGATGTTAAATTGTTATTAACGCCTTCTAGATGTGTTCTTGACTTAGGGTTTTGAGTTCATTATTGTTCATATGCCTAATTGCTTGATTGGAACCCTAGGAATGATAGAATAACATGATAATATATTGAAATGCATGTTCTAGAAGTGCTTGGGCTGTATAAATGAGGAAAGTGCGATGTTGGCTAAAATTTGAGATTGTACTCTGCACAAACGTTACCGACGACCGCGACTTACGGCTTTTAGAGAAACCTACGGACCATTGGTAACATTCCGTTGGTCCACACAACAAAGCAGTAGCTTAAGTTGTGAATGATGGTTTATCTTACGATCCGTCATTTTATCGACGGACCATCCTAGTAAACCGTCGTTCCAATTTCTGAATCCTAAAATTTGACCTCCTGACCTACGTTTTGTAGCTATGATTCGTAGAAGCTTCTACGGCCCGTCAGTACTAACCGTTGGTCCTAAAGAGACAGTTTTTCTAAGATTTATTTTAAAGTTTCGTAGTTTATTTTTCTTCTTTTCTTGTTTTGTTTTGCATGCAAAGATACTAATATGAACCTCCGTAGGTACTATGCCACCAAAGGTTGGTCAACAATATGGGTGAAGGGTCAAATCCACAACCCCTTCAGCTCACCGACAAGTTGTCGATGAACCCACTGATGATTAGCGTAGTGGTTCTGACAACGACCCTCCTTTGGGGGATGACTCACCTAAGTCACCCCGTACGACTTGACAGCAAGCCAGGCAGTTGCCCCTTGTTGAGGCTACAGAGAAGTTACACTCCGGTAGCCAAGGTGGTGCTTCCCACTCTGATGAGAGAGCGCGGAGTTCACTAGATGGCAATGAGGAGTCCCAGCCCCGGGATGACACAGGTTCACAGCATGCCTCACAGTCTGAGTCTGTCTCTGACTCAGACTCCGTCAAAGCATCCACTTTTGATGCTTTCTCATCCAAAGAGGCTCATGATCCTCCTCATGGTGGGATTGAGCCAATACACCTGACCCCCAAGCCAAAAAGATGGTGTGTTCAAGGGATGTACCAGATATTCTGGGACGGCTTACACTTGAATGACCAACAAAAGCCAGCCCGACCCTTTATTGAGGAGCGTCAAGTTCTCACAGGTAGCCTTCACATGGTGACCTCCATTCATGAGCTATTCAAACAACATCAATGCAAGTGGATGGCAAAGACACCGGGGAGGTACATCCCGGAGATGGTTAGGGAGTTCTATGCTTCGTATGCAGCTACGCTGAAGAATTCCTTGCCACCACTTGCCAAGGCACTGGCTCAACCCATACTTCTATCTACCTTGGTGCGTGGCATCCCTGTCAACTTATCAGAGGCCACATTTTGCCTTTTTATTTACGGCCCTTCACATGCTTAGCCTATTAATACCGCTGAGTTTAATTATCGAATGGGGGTTGTGCAAAATAGAGCTGCCATGCATAATACTGAGCAGTGAGAGAGTTTACTACTTTGGATGGCTGTCCACATTGCTGATGAGAGGAAGAATGCTGAGTGGGTTCATAATATGACATTGTCTATCAAGAAGGCGACACTCAGCTTTGTAGCCAAGTTCTGGTGGTCCATCATTTGGGCCAGATGTCCCCTACTATAGCTGATAAAATTTTGAATTGGGACCGCGCGGTGATGCTTGCCTCGTTGATGATGGGGAATCAGATAGATTTCTTCTAGATTCTTATTCGGGAGACGGCCACTTTGCCATTCCCCTACCTGATTTTTCACCTATGTAGAGAGATGACAATTCCTCTTTGGGGTTCTGACAGATTGGTGGGATTGACCAAGATGGTCGATCTCGGCCTAATACAGGATGATACAAATCCTACAGCCCCACAGAGAGGTACCTAGGTTGACTTACCGCCTATGGACGAGGGACTTGATACTGATACGGCAGATGCCGATACAATTTCTACCACTACTGAGGAGGTGGATGTGACTGCTCCACCATCAACCTCGTCTGGCTCGACCACAAGCACACCATATACTCATACTCCCACAGGGTTTTCCATGTTGCCACTAGCCTGAGTCCTCAAATTAAAAGCTCAAATGGCAACCCTTTTGCATCACATTAGGCCTTGGATGCAGAAGTCTATGAAGGAATCTGAGGCACAGACTGAGAAGATTGCTGAGGTGAAGATATAGATTGTGCACCGGCAAATTGACGCTTTTGAGAGCCGGATGATAGATAGGCCTCAACCTGGGCCTACTGTTGATATTGCTGTATTTCAGATAGAGTTGGCTAAAACTTTGTGCTGATATTGATGCCTTTGCCGCTGTTGATACTGCTGCTCCGGACCCTATCCCAAAAGTTGATGCTAGAATTGTAGTGCTTAACACACTATTTTGTAATGGGAAGCAGGCTACTACCTCCCCACATGCGGTAGGAAAGCACATCAGAACTGATGCTGATACTTCTAAAGACCCTAAGAAGACGCGGTGAGCCCACAAGAGGTAGCGACGGGAGCAATAGGCTGCCTAACGTTAGTCCATATTAGATGAGCAGCAGCAACATGAGCGTGTTCGAGAGATGGTAGCGGGATATTCAGGCTCGGGGCACACTACTAATGCACCCCATACTACTACTGAGGGGTTACTAAGGGTGCCTGACATGATGATCCAGTAGGTTTCAGGCAATCGGACCCACCCGCTTCTTGATTGGTCTTCGGCGCATACGCGCCATATGTTTGTCTCACTCGTTGTTTTTATTTTTACTTCTGCATTGAGAGAATTGCACTACATTTTTTAGTGGGGGTGGGATGAATAGATTGTGAAGTGTTGGGGTGAAGTCTGAGTAACTCAACTTACAATCCCTCCTTGGGGTTTTCTTACTTGTGTTCATTTTCCCCAAGGAACTGTTTTAATTTTTGTTGAACCAGCAAGTTTAGGATATTAAATATGCAGAAGTAACCTGGAAATAAAATAATGATGGCAATAGAGCATAAAAAATTGACATCCCTCCAAATTTTGATTTGTGCTATGTCTGTGAATTTGATAAGTTGAATGTGTAGGATCTGTGTATGACATGATAGGAACCGATAAGAAACTATGGATTAAGCTATAACATAAGCCAGATTCATTGATGATTTAATAAGTGCAAGAAGGTTCCATGTGTGTGTGAGGTCATTAGTATGTTCATATGGTACGTGCCAATCTAGAACTTGTCCCGTTGGTCTTGCTAAGGTTATTTAAACTGGAAACTGGGAAATGATCATAGTCCATTGTTTATAATGAGTCCACCTAAGCCTAAAAACAACCAACCAAGAGGATAAATTGCTCCCTTTGATCCAAATTTTTGAGCCTAAAGAATACCATTCTTTCTATACACCAAATTCGCCTTCCCTGATAATATTGTAAAACTCTGTTGTGGCCCTGGTCCCTCCTTGGACATTTTTACCTTGACTTAAAATTTTTGACTAAAAGCCTAAGTTGAGGGTGGCTACTGTAAAGTTGTACCTTAATTCTGGCACTGGTCCTTCCTAGGACATTGTGCACCTCAACTCATCCTAAGCATCTAAGTTGAGGGTTGCTATTATAAAGGAAAACAAAAAAAAGGGTATGAAAAGAGTCGTGTGTAGATAAAAGAAAGAAAAATGAAAAAAAATGTTGAGAATGATGTGACTAAACAAAAAGAAGCAAAAAGAATGAAAAGTGTAAGAAAAAAGATGAAGAAAAGATGAATCAAACAAGATGATCAAGTAAAAAGTCACACTCAAGCTTAAATGAATCATAAGGAGAAGAGCATAAAGCATGATGATGTAACAATTGGTTGTAAAGAGGTAAACTCGCTAATGTAATGTCAAGGAGGGAAGAAAAGTCACTTAATGTCCAAATATACCACACCTGACCCTGAGCCTACATTGCAAGCTACTTAAGTACTGGAGTGATCTTAAGTGAACAGTTTTGAAAGTCAAAGCATGGAAAATAAGGGCAAGCATATGGTATTCAGCACACACTGTATTATTTTCTCTTCTGAGTGCGAGAGTATAGTGATTCCATAACTATAAATATTTCAAATGTTGTGTGAACAAAGGGATTTTTTTGTGGTAAGGGCACAAGTTGCATTATTGAAGAATTGGTATCTTGGTGATTGTTGTCTATGTACATGAATATGTCTATTTGTATATCTATGCATTGATCCGCATGAGTTAGCTTGCTGAGTTTATATGGAAAATAAATAAGGAGGATGATAATTGAGAATGATGTGTGATTGATTCAATTATGGCTTGCCTATGCACAAGTATCGTTTAGAGTATGTTGTGTCACTTGAGGACAAACAATGATTTTAAGTTAAGGGTGTTGATGTACCGTGAACTTACGGTACTTTTGGTGCATTAAACTTAGAGTTTTGCGCACTTCTTAGGCATTTTGTTAGTAGATGTGACGGTATTCATGTTTAATTTTGCAAGAAATAGGTTTTGGAGAAGTCGATGGTGAAAGTGTTGAAACAGTGGAGTTTTTGTTGGTGTACGAGTTGAATTACGAGTCATCATTCCTTTGACGAGCCGTAGACTGAAGTCGTGGGTTCAGGTGCTTGAAATTTGAGCTAAGTATGGAACGACGATTGAGGATGACGAGCTGTGGTTCCTACTACGACCCATAGATGAAGAACCATAGAAAAATTTAGAGAGGGGGAGTTTGAGTACTTGAACGATGGTTGAACAGGACGGGCCGTGCTTAGACCTACGAGTCGTAGGTTGTGCCCGTAAGTGGACTTCTCCAAGAATATGGTTACCTGCTAAACAACGAAGGAACCTATGAGCAATCGTTTCTCTAACGAGCCGTAGGTGGCCAGCCGTAGATGACACTGCCTAAAACCAAATTTCCTTGGTTTTCCTTTTCCTACATAGTTTAGGATTTATTTTCTATAAATATAAGTTGTAATTTTCATTTTCCATAAGTTTTTGGAGATAGACGTTTTTTGATACATTATTTTGGTTTGAGAATTATTTGTGCAAACACTGTTTGCATTTAATTCTTGAAGTTTGGTTTATGCAATGGCCTTTCGTTCTTCAATTCGAGATTTTGGGATTCCATGTATTCTAATTGTTAGTTGATGATTTTTTATTTAAACCCTAATATGAATTGGGAATACTCAAGCATGAATAGTTAAATCCACAACTAGGGTTGTGAGAACCATGAGTAATTAACAATGTAAAACTAATAATTAAGTAATTCTTGATAAGTTTTTATGCATGTATTGTTAATCTCTTCGTTTTGAATACTTTTTAACGGTGTACAACATTAGAGCTCGCCTCATTCCTACTTGTCGGACCAAGGAAGTAATGAATGAGAAAGAGGTTAAACAACGGAGATTTAGTGTGTTAATCCACTATCTAATAGCTTGAACCAAATACGTTGAGGGCTAATATTGGTACAAGGTAAGGGTTAGTAAAGCATACACCCGTAGACAGACCAAGTTTCGTGGTGAATTTCCTAGTTGGAGGACCGATCACTTAGGAGATACCTAACTTACCGACTATGCATGTTAAACACTAGGAAAAAGTTACTATTATTAGGATTAATGAGTTAAGAACTTATGGCGAACACATATGCCCTAGTTTCATTCTCATTACTTGTTACTACACATCAATCAATTATAATTATAATTTTCAAATCACCCATTTTACAGAGATAATTTGTCTAAACGTACAATCAACAATAAATTAGGCTAAGCCTGAACCATATTCCTCATGGGATGAACCCTAACCTTTGTTAGGTTCTTTATTTGATAACGACCGCTTATACTTTCTTAAGGGAGGTGTAATTTGGGTGTATCAGATGCCTACTGAGTACCTTTGCTTTGGTACTTATACTACACTCTGCATCTTTTCGTGATATAGGTCCTAGTACAGGCTACCATTGGTGATCGTTCGTTTCATCTTTTGTAGCTTGTGGATATCGGAGACAAGGGTGAGTATTTGGCGTCCTGGACCATCCTGTGTCATTCTATACTTATGTTAGCTTGTCTTTTGCCTTTGAGACGGCTTGTTGTGTTACACTTTTGGGACTTATATTTATCTCGTAAGACAGCTCTGTGCTCATGACTTCCAAGTTCTGGGAGGGTTCCTTTATATATAGTTTTTGGTTTGCTTTCCACTTTTGTCTTTGTTTATTGTCAGCATTATTTTCTGTTTAGTTCTACCTTTGTACTCACTACTTCTTGTTCTGGGTATAGGTCGGCTTACCTACTAGTAGGTTTTCGTAGATGCCATCATGACTCGGGAAGTCGGGTCCTGACAAGTTTGTATCAGATCCCCAGGTTCATTGGTCTCACCTGTAAAAAGCTAATACCTAGTATAGTCCTATGGATCGTTGTAGAGACTTCTGTGTCCTATCTTTAAGAGGCTACATGGTGTTTTTAGGAATCCCTCTCTTTTTGTATTACTTTCGTGCAGCGTGTGTGTTCTTGGTTTCTTGGAATCTCACTTTTTTCACTCTTTTTGCAAGATGGCTCGTACGTGCCACACGACGGCTTGGGGTAGATGTCGACCTCTCTTGCTTGGAAGAGATGCAGCACCACCCTTAGATAGGGAGTAGGGTCAAGAGCCCATAGTGGAACCTCTAGCAGCCCGTGTTCCAGATCAGCCGGGGGGCCGGGACCAGCCAGGCACCCTCCAGACCGATAATGGTGTCGGATCTTTAGGCAGCTATTGCCCAGCTTTTGACTGTGCTCGGTGGCATGCAGCAGGCTCCAGCACCAACACCTGCTCCAGCACCAGCACTGACTCCTACGCCAACACCAATTCAGTAGGATTAGCCTACAACAGAGGCACCCAGGGCCCAAATACCACCTGGGGGTGCCCAGCCCGTGATCGCAGTCGGAGCTATGCTGCTAGAGGAGCAAAAGATGCTCAAAGTGTTCCTTAAGCTTTCACCTCTGAGATTTTTTGGGGTTGTGGGTGAGGATGCCCACGAGTTTTTGACCACTTGCCAGGAGTGGTTGTATACTTTGGGTCTTGTGGAGTCGACAGGGGCTGATTTCACTGCATATCAGTAGGATGGGCCAGCCAGATAGTGGTGGCGTATATTTATGGAGACCAGGCCATCTGGTTCCCCTCTGGTCACCTGGATTGAGTTTTCTGAGGCCTAATATACCTGGGGCTGAGCTTGCCCCGCCTGCCGAATCTCATCACGCTCTTCATGGGTGATACTCGGAGAAACACTCTGTCTCCCACAGCAAATCTCAACGGTCGATGCTTGTGATCTGCGTAGCTTTGTTGTCTACTCTGAGCCGTCCTGAGCCTATCCTGAATCAACCTCACATGCTCCAAGTTCTCCTGAAATAGATTTGTACCTCTCGGCATAGGCTCCGTAGACTCAAACCAACCAACAGGAGTGTGACAATGCCTACCGTATAAGGCCTCGAATAGGGCCATCTAAATGCTGGAATGGTAGCTGTTGTTGTACGCAAACTCCGCTAAATGCAAGAACTTATCCCGCTAGCCTCCAAAATCAATAACAAAGGCCCGCAACATATCGTCAAGAACCTGAATAATACGCTGGGACAGGCCATTAGTCTGCAGGTGAAAAGTTGTGCTAAGATTGACACGGGTGCCCAACTCCTCCTGAAGTACACTCTAAAAGTTGAAAGTGAACTGTGAACCTCGGTCTGAAATGATAGAAACAGGCACACCATGTAGACGGACAATCTCTCGAATGTAGATATGAGCTAACCTCTCAGCACTGAAGGAAGAATGAACTGGGATGAAGTGTGCTGACTTGGTCAATCGATCCATGATGACCCAAATACTTTCAACACCTCTAGAAGTTCGTGGCAACCCCACAACAAAGTCCATAGTGATGTGCTCCCACTTCCACTCAGGAATAGGTAATCTCTGCAACTCTCCACCAGGCCTCAAATGATCGGCCTTCACCTGCTGGCAACACAAGCAATGGGACACATAGTGTGAGATGTCTCGCCTCATTCCGCTCGGTACCAAAAAATGCAAAGGCACAGATAAGGGCTCAGGACTCACTCCCATATGAGGCACACAATAAGCCGACATATATGAATAAGTAGAACCTGGATCAAATAAGGCTGAAGCGGACTGATGGCATAAAAGAACCGTACTTGAGTTCACATTATCAGATGCCTCGGCCTCTGCTCTAGCTGGAGTTGCATAGAAATGGCCCTTGGCACCTCTACCCCGCGCATCCACTCGACCACCTATCCTGCCTCTTCGAGAGCCTCCCCGAGCACCTTGCTGCTTACCTCTTTCCCTAGCTGGAAGTTCTACCGCTGAAACCGGTCTCGCCGCCTGAGGAGCTAGTAAATCTGACCTAGTGACAGGTCACTCCCTAGTCAAATGACCAAGCTCCCCACAAGTGAAGAAACTCTGCGATGATCTGCCCACTGCTGAAGGCCGGCCACCTCGACCAGATGAACCTGCGTTGAAACTACCTCGGCCCTGACTCGGGCCAGTACAATACCCACTCTGACGGTACTGATCAACCTCTTACATCTATAATGCGGCCTCGAATGGGCGACTGAGCTGACCTGACTGGAACCTCTGATGTCCTCGATCTCGGGTATCCCTCGGCTTATGACGAGTCCCGCTGAAGCTATCATCTAGCCTGGCCCTCTTTTCGCTGCCCCCGTTGACCTTGCGACGGAGCTGCTCAATGGTGCGGGCATGGTCCACCACATCTAGAAAAGAACGGCCCGCTAATAACATAGACTGCGACTCAATCCTCAACTGCAGCCTCAACCCTCTAACAAAACATCGGACCCACTCTTCCTCTGTAGGCAGAACCATTGTGGCATGACGAGACAACTCCAGAAATATGGTCTAGTACTCAGACACTGTCATGGAGCCCTGCTCCAACCTCGAGAACTCATCACGAAGTCGGTCCCTGATGCTCCGTGGAATAATTCGGGCTAGAAAAGCCTCTGAAAACTCCAACCACGATAACAGTGGTACCCAGCTGGCCTGGACTCGATAAAAGAACATGGTCAATCTAAATGATATGCCGTGAAGTCGACTCCCCTCGACTCCACTAGGCCCAAAGTCTGCAATCCCTCCCGATAAGTAGTGATAAACTCATGGGCATCCTTCCCTGCAGCCCCTAAAAACCTCGGCGATGAGAGCCTGAGAAACACCCCGAGCATTTTCGAAGATCATTCTAGACAAAACTCGGCATTTCGAAACTAAATGCACTGTCAGAATTCTCATCCGAGCGCGTTCACCAAGAATGTTGACTAAAGTCAACTTTAAGCTAAATTTCGAAGGCTAAAAAGCTAACTGGCCCCAGAATCACATCGAAAATGTCAGGACTCAGGTCAACCATGCTTCTAGCCTAATGTGGCTACTCCGGAGCAAATGGAACCGTTAGAATTTCCATCTGAGGTTGTTTACCTGAAGTTATGACCGAAATCAGCTTTTCAAGTTTCAAAAGCTCCAGAACAGAAAAACAGGCATAAAACCCAAACGAACGACCAGGCGACAAAACCTATAGTGCCAGAAAGTAAGAAATGACTTGAGGTTGCTACATGAAAGCTCTAACTGACAGAAAAGAGGCACAAACACGCAAATAACCTGAAGGGTCATTACATGGAAACACAAAGGGTTATGTACCCAGTGTCGCGCCATGACATCAAATTGTGCGCTTGATAGGAGGAAATTGATGTACCGTAAACTTACAGTACTTTTGATGCATTAAACTTAGAGTTTTGCATACTGCTTAGGCATTTTAGAAGTAGATGTGATGGTATTGGTGCTTAATTTAACAGGAAATAGGCTTTTGGAGCAGTTTGATGAGTAAAGTGTTGCAGCAGTAGGACTTGGGTAATGTACAAATCGATTTACGAGCGATCATTCCCTCGACATGCCGTAGGTTCATGTGCTTAAAATTTAAGCTAAGTATGGAACAATGGTTGAAGATGATGAGTCATAGTTCCTGCTACGAACTGTAGATGAATAATCGTAGAAAACTTCAAAGGAGGTCAACTTCCGTACATGATTGACGGAAGAACAGGACGGGCCGTTCTAAGGTCTACGAGCCGTAGATCATGCCCATAGAAAGTGACCTTCAAAATATTGACTAATAGCTGAATGACGGAAGGTACCTACAAGCCGTAGGTCACCAATGTAGATGACACTGCCCAAGCCGAATTTCTTGAGCTTTCCTTTTCCTACTTAGTTTAGGTTTTGTTTTCTATAAATATAAGTTGTAATTTTCATTCTTTCTAATTTTTTTGAGATAGACGTATTGTGATACATTATTTTGGCTTTGGGAATCATCTATTCAAACACTTTTGGTATTTAATTCTTGAAGTTGGTTTATGCCATTGGCTTTTGTTCTTAAATTCGAGATTGTAGATTTCATTGATTCTAATTGTAAGTTCATGATTAATTATTCAAACTCTAATATGAATTGTGAATCCTCAAGCATGAGCAGCTAAATCCATAACTAGGGTTGTGGGAACCATTAGTAATTAACCATGTAAGACTAATAATTAAGTAATTCTTGATAAGTGTTTATGCATGTATTTATTAATCTCTTCATTTTGAATGCTTTTTAATGTTGTACAACGTTAGAACATGGCTCGTTCCTACTTGCCGGACCAAGGAAGTAATGAATGAGAAAGCGATTAAACAACAGAGATTTAGCATGATAATCTACTGTCTAATAGTCTGAACCACATATGCTGATGGCTAATCTGGGTCAAAGGTAAGGGTTAGTAAAGTATACACCCATAGACGGACCAAGTTGCATGGTGAAATTCCCTATTTGGTGGACCAATAACTTAGGCGATACCTAACTTACCGACTATGCATGTTAAACACTAGAAAAGAGTTACTATTATTAGGATTACTAAATGAAGAACTTGTACGGAACACATGTGCCTTAGTTTCATTCTCCTATTGATATTACAAATTGTGAATTTTGTTACTTGTTTACATGTTACTACACCTAAATCAATTATAATTTTTGTTTTCAAAACCCCCATTTTTAAAGTGATAACTTCGCTAAACATTCAAATAACAATAGATTAGACCAAGTCTGAACCATATTCCTCGTGGGATCGACCATAACCTTTGTTAGGTTCTTTATTTGTCAACGACTGCTTATACTTCTTAAGGGAGGTGTAATTTGGGCGTATCAAATTTTGGCGCCGTTGCCGGGGATTAAGACTTTTAGATTAGATTAATTTTGTTATTGCACTTTAGTGAATTATTTCTTGATTTATGTTTTATTTTGTTTTTATTTTCTACAGATCTTAGTTCCAGTGTATGCCAAATATAGAAAGTCAAGGCATTTCCCTAACTCCTTACGACACGGAATTAAGAAGAACTCTGCGAAGAATGGCTGGAACAGGTCAACAAGTGAGACATGAAGATGATCCAAATGGAGAGGGTCGTCAAGAGGTACCTCGAGTCCAACCTCTGAGAGTGGTGGACGTGCGAGGAAACCTTCAAGAAAATCCTCTTGTTGAGAATGTTGTTAGAGTGCAGAACCAACCTACACCCAATGTCCGCCTCAACTATGAGGTTGACCAAAATGTTGTAGGATCGAATGGAGCCATAGTCGTTCCTCCATTACTAGTTGTACACACGTTTGTGGTTACTAGTAATTTTATGTAGATGCGGACATCCCAAGGACTATTTGTTGGGCTACCATCAGAGGACCCATATGCTCATCTGAGTAAATTGATCAGCGTATGCAAGAGCAGTGTGGGGAGACCGGACTTAGATATGGATGGAATCGGTTTACGTGTGATCCCATTATCTTTGACTGGAGATGCTACTGTATGGCTGTTCGAACTCCCATACAACTCTATTACCACCTGGAATGAGCTGCATTGAGTGTTCCTAAAAAAATACTTCCCGTTATCAAAGAAGCAAAAACTCAAAGATAAATTTAATAATTTCATGTCTTTACATGGGGAGTCAGTCAGTGATTCTTGGGACAGGTTTACAAGTTTCATGAGGAGTGTTCCAAACCACCGCATTGAGGATGAATCGCTCAAGGAGTATTTCTATAGAGGGATGGATGACAATGGCAAAGTTGTGCAAGATACTATTGCGAGAGGATCTTACAGGGCAAACACATTCCAAGAGATTGTAGATAAACTTGAAAAGATCTCAAAGAATAATAAAGCATGGAACATTAGAACATCGGCTACTGCAAAGAGCACTTTCTCAATACAAGCTATACTAAATCAGTCCAATGATGATATTCGTGAAGAAATGGCAAAATTAAGGACAAAGGTAGACTTGGTGCTCAAACATGTGAGCCGTAATGCCGAAAAAGTTAATGCAGTCCAATATCATCATAATTCTCTACCAACTGGCTGGTATACATATGAGGAGGATGTCAATCTTGTGAATGAGCAATCGAGGAGTATTCAGACCAACGCCCAAGGATCCAATCAGGATAATTGGCACCAAGGTCAAGGGAATCAAGGTCGAAACTATAGAAACTACAATCAAGAAAGACAGTATAATCGTGAAGGGAACTACACCCGACATAATAACTACAATAGAAATGGGTATAACAATAGGAATAATAGAAGTGGCCCGTACAACCTACCAGGAAACCGAGATGGAGGATCGAGTATAAATTGCATTGAAGATATGATGAGCAAGCTAATGAAATGGTTTGACTCCGTGGATGAAAACGTGAAGGAGATCCGAAACTACTTATCAGGAATTAGGCAAAAAGTAGAGTCACATGCAGTGTCAAATAGATAGATTGAGCAGCAGTTGAGCCAACTATCTTCGAATGCAAATCCTCGCTAAGAAGGAACAATTCCTAGCAATATGGTTCAAAATCCAAAGAGTGATGTGCATTGTATAAAAGTTACTACTAGAGGTGCAAAGCATACTGTTGATCCTCCTATGCCGACTAGAGTAGAGAGTGCGAAAGAACCGAATGAAGATGAAGCAGAGGTAGCAGAACTGCCTAAAGATCAAAACGAGAAGGAGGCTGAAATCATGAAAAAGGTCATCCCTATGCCAAGACCTCCATCTCGCTTCCCAAAGAGGTTGGTAAAGAAGACGGAAGAAGGGAAGTATCGAAAGTTTATCTCTATGTTAAAGCATTTGTCTATAAATGTTCCTTTGATTTAAGCATTAGAACAGATGCCCGGTTACGCAAAGTTTATGAAGGATCTTGTGAGCAACAAGAGAGCTGTTAGTTTTGAAGATGATGATAAGCTGCAACATTGTAGCACCATTGCTACTCAGTCATTTGTGAAAAAGAAGGAAGATCCCAGAGCATTTACTATTCCATGCACGATTGGCGTGTTACACTTTGCGAAGGCATTATGTGACTTAGGTGCTAGCATAAATCTTATGCCGATGTCTGTGTTTAAGAAATTAGGCTTGGGAGCCCCCAAACCGACTGCAATGTGGCTACTTATGGCTAATGGTACTATGAATAAACCAATTGGGGTGCTTCAAGATGTTTAGGTAAAAGTTGAGGCATTCATATTTCTGGCAGATTTTGTGATACTATTTTGTGATACTAGAATGCAAGGTAGACTTTAAAGTGCCTATCATCCTAGGCAGGCCGTTCCTTGCTACAGGGCATGCTTTAGTCGATATGGAGAAAGAACAGATGAAGTTTCGTCTAAACAATGAAGAGGTGACATTAAAATCTGCATATCAATGAAGCATAAAAGTGAACTTAAGTCAGTATTAGTAGTGAACCATGTTGATAAGGAGAAGCTAGAGGTGTCCATTTAAGAAAGACTAGGTGTTGAAGCACTAGCTGCAGTGATCATGAACTTTGATGGTGATGGTATTGATGAATATGATGAGTTAGTTGCTGCACTTGATGAGGTTCAATTTCCTCGTCACCAACCAAAGAAGTTTGATTTGGATCTCAAGAGTTGAGACACTCCGCCTACAAAACCATCTATTGGTGAGCCTCCGAAGTTGGAGCTAAAAGCTCTTCTATCGCACTTGCGGTATGTTTTCTTAGGCTAAAGCAATATTTTACCTGTCATTATAGCTGTTGATTTGAATGAAAGGCAAGTACAAGATGTGATATCGGTGCTAGAGCAGTATAAAAGGGTGATTGGATGGACCAATGCTGATATTATTGGTATTCCACTAGGGATATGCTCTCACAAAATCCAACTCATCCCAGACAGCAAACCAAGTATTGAACACTAGAGAAGATTGAATCCATCAATGCAAGAGGTAGTGAGGAAAGAAATCATCAAGTGGTTAGATGATGGAGTGGTGTATCCGATTGCTGATAGTAACTGGGCTTGCCTGGTTCAATGTGTGCCAAAGAAGGGTGGAATCATTGTGGTTTCCAATGCAAAGAATGAGCTCGTCCCAATGAGGCATGTCATTGGATGGAGAGTCTATATGGACTATCGCAAGTTGAATGCATGGACTGAGAAAGATCATTTTCTAATGCCATACATGGACCAAATGTTAGATCGTCTTGCTGGAAAAGGATTGTACTGCTTTTTAGATGGATATTCGGGCTACAACCAGATCTCTATAGCCCAGACGATCAAGAGAAGACCACTTTCACTTGTCCTTATGAGACATTCACCTTCAAAAGAATGTCATTCGATTTGTGTAATACACCAACGATTTTTTAGCATTGCATGATGTCTATATTTTCTAATATGGTGGAAGATACTTTCGAGGTATTTATGGATGATTTTTCTGTAGTTGGTGACTCGTTTGATGATTGCTTGGTACATTTAGGTGACGTGCTGAAACACTGTAAAGAGTGCAATCTTGTGCTAAATTAGGAGAAGTGTCACTTCATGGTAAAAAAGGTATAATTTTGGGCCATAGAATCTCATAAAAAGGCATTGAGGTTGATAGAGAAAAAATTGAGGTTATTGAAAAATTACCATCACCCATTTACGTAAAAGGTGTTAGAAGTTTTCTAGGGCATGCAGATTTTTATAGGAGGTTTATTAAATATTTCTTGAAAATTGTACATCTTTTGTGAAAACTGCTCGAAATGGAGATAAAGTTTGTATTTGATGATGCTTGTCTGAAAGCATTTGAAGAGTTGAAAAAGAAGTTGATCTCTGCACCTATCATTATTTCACCAGATTGGGGCCAACCGTTTGAAATCATGTTGATGTGAGCGGTGTGGCACTTTGCGTAGTATTGTGGCAAAGGCGAGAAAAGATTCTTCATCCCATTTATTATGCGAGTAAAGCTCTAAATGTTGCTCAAAAGAACTACACAGTCTCCGAACAAGAATTACTATCTGTCATCTTCGCTTTAGAGAAGTTTTGATCCTATTTGTTGTGCACTAAAGTAATTATGCACACTGATCATTCTACAGTGAGGTATCTCATGGGAAAGAAGGACATAAAACCGAGGCTGATTCGATGGGTACTACTGCTGCAATAATTTGACTTTGACGAGAGAGATAAAAAGGGAACAGAAAATCCAGTAGCTGATCACTTGTCCAGATTAGAAGAAGAAGCTATGTTGAAGCTAGAGGATGGAGTTGAGATTGATGATACATTCCTAGACGAATAGGTTTTGGCTGCTTCTTTTAATCTTATCCCTTGGTTTGCAGATTTCGCCAATAACTTGGCAAGCGATGTGGTGCCTTCTGATTTATTGTTCCATCAAAGAAGTGAATTCATGTATGATGTGAAGAAGTTTTTCTGGGAAGAGCCTTACTTGTTTCATGTCTGTGCTGATGGGATTATTCGTCGCTGTGTGCCTGAGGTAGAGATGATGAGTATATTGGAAGGTTGCGATTCGTCTCCAGTTGGTGGTCATAATAGTGGTATCCGAACTGCTAAAAAAATCTTGCAATGTGGGTACTTTTGGCCTACAATTCACGAAGATACTCATGATTTTTCCAAGTCCTGTGATCGATGCCAAAGAGAAGGAGGTATTTAAAGAAAGCAAGAATCCCAATGAACCCAATATTGGTGATTGAACTCTCTGATGTTTGGGGCCTTGATTTTATGGGTCCGATTGTGAGTTCAAATGGGATAAAGTACATACTTTTTGTGGTTGACTATGTGTCCAAATGGGTGGAAGTTGTTGCGCTTTTGAACAATGAAGGTAAAAGTGTCATTGCATTCAAGAAAAAGAATATCTTCTCCAGGTTTCGTACACCAAGGGAAATTATTAGCGATGGAGGTTTCCACTTTTGTAACAAACTGTTCAAGGTGTTACTTAAGAAGTATGGTGTTCGTCACATCATAGCAACTCCTTATCATCTGTAGTCTAGTGGGTCGGTTGAAGTATCCAATAGAGAAATCAAGCAAATCCTTGCAAAGACTGTGAATGCGAACAAAATTGATTGGTCTAGAAAGGTCGATAATGCTCTATGGGCTTACCGCACTGCCTTCAAGACTCCCATAGGTATTTCTCCTTACCAACTTGTTTTTGGGAAGTCATGTCACTTACCTGTAGAGCTAGAGCATAACGCAATGTGGGCACTCAAGAAGTTCAATCTTGATTGGGATGTTGCATCCAGTCAAAGGTTGAACGAATTGAATGAGCTAGATGAGTTCCGCTTAAGAGCATATGAAAGTTCAGCCTTGTATAAAGAGAAGATGAAGAAGTACCATGATCAAAAGATTGAAAAGTGAGATTTCGCTCTTAGTGATATGGTACTTCTGTTCAACTCAAGACTGCGATTGTTTCCTGGCAAGCTGAAGTCCACGTGGACGCGACCATTTAGAGTTGTTCAATTATTTTCACATGGAGCTGTTGAACATGAGAACAAGGAAGAAACAAAATTCAAAGTCAATGGGAAGAGGATCAAACTCTATATGGGACAAATGGAAGAGGTCAACGAAGTGATTGAACAATGGAGTCTTGATAAAGTATGAGTAATCAAGATATTTGTATCGTGCCGCGACGTTAAATCAAGCGCTACTTGGGAGGCAACCCATGAATATAAAATCTAGCCCATTTAGAAATTTTATTGATTTTTATGAAGTTTTAGACTTTTTTCTTGAGTTTTATGTTTTATTGAGTCTTAGTATTTACTAGATTAGAGTAGTATAGGGTCTGTGTCAAAAAAGGGTCAATAAAAAATAAAAGGAAGTCCTGATGCTTGCTACATGTGTAGGAAAGTGAAAAATAATCTTGAAAAATATAAGTACAGAAGGTTCTACGGTTCCCATTGACGACGAGTCGTTGTTCACTCAACGAACAATCAATGGCATCCGTAGAACTTGATGTCCAAAAGCAGCTGCAACTTTAAGTCTACGGTTGCACAGTATGAACCGTACATCAATTGATGGTCCGTAGTCTGCAATCGTAGACCCTAGGTATGATTTCAAAATTTAACTAAGTGTTGGAGTAATAACAGAACCCACCTACGGGCCGTACAAACATGTACGAACTGTAGATGGGAAATCGTAGATTCAGACAGAGTCTTTAATTCGACCTGACCCACAAAATTAACTAAATATAACCCTTAATTTTTAAACATCCCCCATTTCCCTATTTTCCCCAACCATTAGAAACCTCCCCCCACTCCCAAATTCTATTAATCCTTCCCCCTCACACTCCTTAATCCACCCTTTTTCATTCACCCCACCATCCCCTTTTTATTGTTCTTCCTTTCCAAACTCCCTCTGCCAATTGTATTCCCCTTTTCTGATTTTTTTCCCAAGCACTGTCCACTCTTCTAAATTAATAAGTCGCGGGTTTAGAGTCTATCTAGTGGTTGCTTAAGGTGTCAAATACGCTCACTCAACTACACACTTCATTAAAGGTACTAAATTCTTACCTATATTTGAATATTAATGTTACTTGACCTCGGTAGCAATGTATGTGAAGTTGATTTTAATAAGTTGAAATTTACCCGTGGGATGATGGTGTTGTGGGTGTTGCTAAATTTTGATGTGAATCATGTGAGTACTGCCTTCTAGTTGTGTTCTTTACTTAGGTTTCAATAGAAATTATTGATCACAAACCTAATTGCATAATTGAAACCTTAGGAACGAAGGAATAACATGAAAATATGTTGAAATGTATATTCTAGAAGTGGTTTGATACATTAGATATTGTATTTGTGTTGTTGGTTACCAAATTGTTGTGATTACCGACACTGTGATGGTCGATGACCATGACCTACGGCTCGTAGGGCAACCTACGGACTGTAGGTCATGTCCAGTCAATTTGAAGTACACAACAGTAGCCTAAGTTAGTTTTGACAGTTTGATGTACAGACCGTAGGTGCTTTGATGGACCATCCTGACAGACCATCAATTCAAGTTCAGAAACTAAATATGTGGCTTCCTCACCTACGGTAAGGACCTATGGTCCATAGACTCTTCTACGCCCCATAAGTACTAACCGTAGGTACCAAAAATAGTAGCAGTCTGCATTTTTTTTGTTTTTCTATTTCTTTTCTTTTCTTGTTTTTCTTTCCATATCTAGGTACTAACATGGTTTCACAGGTACCATGCAACCTAAGGTCATCTAAAAATACAAGCGTAGGGGCAAATTGACCTCACCTTCGACCCGACGGAGGCTTATTGATGAGTCTTTCGAGGACGAGCGCAGTGGGTCTGAGTATGACCCTCTTATAAGGGATGGCTCACCCAAGTCACCCCGTGCGACTCATTAGCAGGCCAGGCAGTTAGCCATTGTTCTAGTAGCGGAGGGATCGACCTCCGATAGTCATGACGGTACTTCCCAATCTGAGGAGGAAGTACAGAGTTCGAGTAAGGGTAGGGGAGAGCCTCAGCCAGAGTTTCCCCCAGCCCCCAGCCTGCAGCTCAATTCGGCTCTGACTCAGAGTCAGAGTCTACTTCGGGTGACACAGAGCCTGCAGTGGAACATCGTATACGGAATGCAGGCGATCCCAACTTGTGGTGTGTTCCAGGCAAGTTCCAAATCTATAATGAAGCCATCCGCCAAAATGCCTATAATAAACATACTTGGAAAATTGAGGAGGAGCGGTGAGAAGTCATAGGAAGCCTCCACACCGTTCCAACTATACGTGAGCTATTTCGGAGGCACATATGTGACTGGATGGCTGAGAAGCTGGGCAGGTATAGCCCGATTATGGTGCAGGAGTTTTATGCATCATATGCGGCCACAGTTTAGAGGGACTTGCCCCGGAGGACAAAGGCATTGGAGCAGCCTCCACTCCTCTCTACACGTGTACAGGATATTCCCGTAGACATCTCTGAGACCACACTCAGCCGGTTAACACGGCTGAGTTTGATTATAGGATGCAATTGGTCTTTAACAGAGTGGCGATGCGAGACATGGAACAGAGGGCGACATTACTTTGATGGGTGGCCGGTTATATTGTTGACCAGGGGGTCAACGTAGAATGGGTCCGAGATATGACCCTTTCAATCAAGAAGGCCATGTTGAACTTTGCAGCCAAATTTTGGTGGTCCATTGTTCGCACCAGGTTGTCTCCTACGATAGCAGAAAACCAATTGACATGGGACACAACAGTGATGGTAGCGTGTTTGATGACAGGGCACAAGATTCACTTTGCCCGAGTGATTATTTCTGAGATCCATGAGCGGGTTTTCCGCAAGACGACTACCTTGCCATTTCCCTGTCTTATATTTAGACTCTGTCATGAGGCGACTATACCAATCTATTTTGCGAACTCTTATATTGAGGTGACAAAGACCGTTGATATCGGTCTTATCAAAGATGAGGCAAACCCCACAACACCACATAGGGGTATACAGATTGACTTTCCACCCATGGGTGATGCATCAACCCGCAAACAATCTAATGAGGACACTATCTCAGCGCCAACTACGGAGCCTTAGGGGTCTATTCCCCCTTTCACAATTTTAGGTTCTGTCGCGAGTACACCACGTACTCCCACTCCTATAGGGTAGGCCATGCTTTTGTTAGCCAGAGTCCACAAGTTAGAGACTCAAATGGCAACCCTTTTACAACACATTCGGCCATGGATACAGAAATTGGTGGAGGAATCTCAGGCCCGGACTGAGCGGATCATAGAGGTGAAGATACAGGTTGTGCACCGGCGCATTGATGCTTTTGAGAACCAGATGATGGAGAGGCCTCAGCCTGTGCCTATGATTGATATTACTGCATTCCAGATGGAGTTAGCTAGTCTCTATGCTGATATTAATACCTTGACCGCCGTTGACACTGTTGCTCTGAAACTTGGACCAAAAGCTGATGCTAATAATATAGTGGTTAACGCACTATTTTGTGCTGGGCAGCAGGCTATTGATTCCCCCCATGTAGTGGGGAAGCACATCCGGACTGAGGATGACACTGTTATTAACCCTGAAGAAATGCAGTGGCCCACAAGAGGGAGAGACGGGCACAAGAGGCTACCTAGTGCCACTCCGTCATAGATGAGCAGCTACGGCAGGAGCATACGCGAGAGTTGGGTGCGAGAGCTTCAGGATCGGGGCGCACTACTGATGGTGCACCCCAAACTACTATTGATGGCATTACTGAGGGCGCCGTACATGCTGATCAAGCGAGTTCTAGAAAACCGGACCCCCCGTCTCTTGATTGGTCTTCAACGCATATGCGCCAGAGGTTTGTCTCACCTAATGTTTTCATTTTTACTTGTGACTTGAGGGAATTGCACTACTTTTGTGGGATGAATGGATTGTGACGTATTGGGGTGAAGTCTGAGTAACTTTAACTCACAATCTGTCCTTGGGGTTTTCTTGCCTGTGTTCATTTTCACCAAGGAACTATTTAAATTTCTGTTGAACCGGCATGTTTAGGATAGTAAATGTGTAGAAGTAACCTGTAAGTAAAAGCATGATGGCAATAGAGAATAAAAATTGATATTCCACCAAATTTTGATTTGTGCTATGTCTTTGAATTCAATAAGTTTAATGTGTAGGATCTTTGTATGACATGATAGGTATCGATATGACACTATGACTTAAGTTATAACATTAACCAGATGCATTGATGATTTAATAACTGCAACAATGTGCCATGTGTGTGTGAGGTTATTTGTACATTCATATGGTTCGTGCCAATCTAGAACTTGCCCTGTTTGTCTTGCTAAGGTGATTTAAACTGGAAACTAGGAGATAATCATAGGCCATTGTTGATAATAAATCCACTAAAGCCTAAAAACAACCAACCTAAAGGATAAATTGCTCCCTTCGATCCAAATGTTTGAAGCCTAAAAAGTACCATTCTTTCTTACACCCAATTCACCTTCTCTTAAAATATTGTGAAACTCTGTCTTGGCCCTGGTCCCTCCTTGGACATTGTGCACCTCGACTTAGGCCAAAAAGCCTATGTTGGGGGTGGCTATTACAAAGTTGTACCTTAATTCTAGCTCTGGTCCTTCCTAGGACTTTGTGCATCTCAAATCATACTAAACATCTAAGTTGAGGGAGGCTATTATGTAGGAAAGCAAAAAAGAAAGGGTATGAAAAGAGTCGTGTGTGGAGAAAAGAAAGAAACTGAGTAAAAATGATGAAAATAGTGTGACTAAACAAAAAGAAGCAAAAAGAATGAAAAGCTTAGACAAAAAGATGAAGAAAAGATGAATCCAACAAGTTGATCACGTCAAAATTCACACTCTAGCTTAAATGAATCATATGGAGAAGGGCATAAAGCATGGATGATGTAAAAGATTGGTTGTAAAAGAGGTAAACTAGGCAATGTAATGTTAAGGAGGGTACATAAGTCACTTAATATCAAAATATACCACACCTGACATTGAGCCTACGCTACAAGATAAGAAAGTCCTATAGTGATCCTAAGTGACTAGTTTGGAAAGTCAAAACGGAGAAAATAAGCGCAAGCCTATGGTATTGAGCACAAACTGTACTGAATTAGTTCTAAGCGTGAGTGAATACTAAGTCCCTAACTAAATGTTAAATTATGTGTGAAAATGGTATTTCTTTGTGGTAAGGGCACAAGTTGCATTATTGAAGAATCGGTCTCTTGGTGATTGTTGTCGGTGTATGTGAATGTGCCTATTGATATGTCTATGTCATATATTGATCCGCATGAGTTAGCTTGTTGTGTTTATGAAGAAATTTGCACTATGCAGAGAATAAATTTGGAGGATGATTGAGAAAATGTTATGTGATAGCTTGAATTGTAGGCTACTTATGCACAAGTATCGTTTAGAATTTTTTGTGTCGCTTGAGGGCAAGAAATTATTTTAAGTTGAGGGTATTGATGTATTGTGAACTTATGGTACTTTTGATGCATTAAACTTAGAGTTTTGCATACTTCTTAGGCAGTATGGTAGTAGATGTGATGGTATTTGTGCTTAATTTTACAGGAAATAGGCTTTTCGAGTAGTTGATCAGTAAAGTGTTGCACCAACAGGATTTGGGTAGTGTATGAGTCGACTTATGAGCCGTCACTCCCTTGACGAACCGTAGGTTGAAGTCATAGCTTCAGGTACTTGAAATTTGAGCTAAGTATGGAATGGCGGTTGAGGATGTTGAGCCCTATTTCCTGCTACAAACCGTAGATGAGGAACCGTAGAAAACTTCAAAGGAGGTCAACTTTAGTACTTGATTGACGGAAGAACAGGACGGGCCGTTCTAAGGTCTACGAGCCGTATATCATGCGCGTAGAAAGTTACCTTCAAAATATTGACTAACCGCTAAATGACGGAAGGTACCTACGAGCCTAGGTCTGACTACGAGCTGTAGGTCACCGACCATAGACGACACTACCCAAGCTAAATTTCCTGAGCTTTCCTTTTCGTACTTAGTTTAGGTTTTGTTTTCTATAAATATAAATTGTAATTTTCATTTTTTATAGGTTTTTGGAGATAGACGTATGGTGATACATTATTTTTGCTTTGGGAATTATCTATTAAAACTTTTTTTGTATTTAATTCTTGAAGTTGGTTTATGCAATTGACTTTTGTTCTTAAATTCGTGATTGTGGATTTCATCGATTCTATTGTAAGTTCATGATTTATTATTCAAACCCTAATATGAATTGTGAATCCTCATGCATCAGTAGCTAAATTAACAACTAGGATTGTGGGAACCATAAGTAATTAACAATGTAAGACTAATAATTAAGTAGTTCTGGATAATTTTTTATGCATGTATTTGTTAATCTCTTCATTTTGAATGCTTTTTAACGGCGTACAATGTTAGAACATGCCTCGTTTTTACTTGCCGGATCAAGGATGTAATGAATGAGACAGAGATAAAACAACGGAGATTTAGCATGATAATCCGCTGTCTAATAGTTTGAACCACATATGCTGAGGGCTAATCTGGGTCAAAGGTAAGGGTTAGTAAAGCATACACCTGTAGAAAGACAAAGTTGCGTGGTGAAATTTCCTATTTGGAGGACCAATCACTTAGGCAATACCTAACTTACCGACTATGCATGTTAAACACTAGAAAAGAGTTACTATTATTAGGATTACTGAGTTAAGAACTTGTGGGAACACAGGTGCTCTAGTTTCATTCTCATATTGATATTACAAATTGCAAATTTTGTTACTTGTTTACTTGTTACTACACCTCAATTAATTATAAGTTTTGTTTTCAAACCCCCCTTTTTACAGAGGTAACTTGGCTAAACATTCAAATAACAATAAATTAAACTAAATCTGAACCATATTCCTCGTGGGATCAACCCTAACCTTTGTTAGAATCTTTATTTGACAACGACCGCTTATACTTCTTAAGGGAGGTGTAATTTGGGCGTATTAGCAACCCATCGGTATACAAATAAGTTTAGTTTTGAGTGTTTTATTTGTAGAGTAGATTTGATTTTTGTTTTTTACTAATCCTCATGATTTTAGAGTGTTTGGAGGTAATTTGAACACGTTTGGAGGCAAGGATCTTGAAGAAAATGAAGTTTGGGGCCAACCCCCCTTCAAAATATGACTTGGAGAGCTTTTTGGGTGCCCAGACTCACAAAAGCAAACCCCACTCTTTAATGGAAGGTCACAAAAGTGACCAGAATGTCGCTTAAGCAAAGGTAAGGATTTCAAAAGGCAGTGGTCAGAAGACAAACGGTTAAAAGACAAAAATAAAAGGTCCAAACTCTTCCCCTCTTCCTAACTTGTCTCAAATCGATTCCAAAACTCTTGGTCTTCTTTTTGAAAGCATAATCTGGTATGTCTCTCTCACTCCTACTCTCTTGAAATGGTAAATTTGTTCTTGAAATCTTGTTACTTTGTTGAAAGTTGGAGATATTATGTGGGTGACTACTTCTCAAACTTTGGGGGTTAAATTTTTGTATGTGTTGGCTAAATCTTGATTTTTATTTGATGAATGCATGTGTGCTGGCTGATTTAGTGTATTTGGGAAATTCTTGAGTACCCATTTCATAATCCAATTGATGAAAAATAGAGTGTACACCATGTGTTTGATAAAATGTTCATAAGAACTCAAGGATGATTTTTGAAGCTTTTGTGCTGAAATGATTTAGTTTTTACATTGCTTGTTTGGTTATTGGTTGTTTTGAACTATTTAAAACTGATGTTTGTGTTAAAATAGTGTAATCAAAATTGTTGTTCATGTTTAGGAGGTGACTGGCCGTGAAAGTGACCTCGTTGTCGGAAAAGCAAATTCCGCTTTAGCGACCCCTCTTCGCTTTTGCGTTTTCC
The DNA here is from genome assembly GCA_018342035.1 of Solanum appendiculatum. Taxonomy (NCBI): domain Eukaryota; kingdom Viridiplantae; phylum Streptophyta; class Magnoliopsida; order Solanales; family Solanaceae; genus Solanum; species Solanum appendiculatum. The sequence continues at coordinate 224,945 of JAGDQO010000419.1, forward strand.
ACATAAGCGGCCTCCTAGTCGCTTTTGCGATGTTCTCTTAAGCGAACATGGCCTTGATTTTGCAAGATCAAAGACCAGTTCCGGCCAGTCTTTAAATTTTCAGCAAACCTATTTTTAATCTTGGATTGGTTCCTAACCCTTTTCTTTGACTTCTACCAATAAAATAGCATTGTTTAACACATGTTTTTTACACTTTCATGCTATTGTGCTTTTTAGATTTCTAAATAGTCAAGAATGGTGCAGGAAATTGCTTTTGAAGAGGAAGCTGTGGTTGAATATGACTAACATCGATTTGTGTCTCTCTGAGCTCAAGAGAACTATTATTCTGATTTGAGCAAGAAGAAACTGCTCCTTGAGAGAGGCATTGCATTGGACAAGGTTGAAGAGATGCTTCCAAACTTCTACCAAAGATTGGAAAACTCCTAATGGATCTGCTTCGCTGTTGAACCATGCAAGGTGAAGGAGCAATGGGTAAGAGAATTTTATGGCAACCTCATGAAAATCGACATGTCAACAAGGTTGATCACTATTCGAGGCAAGGTTTTTTATTATGGTTTGAAAGTAAATGTCATCTATGGGTTATTAAATCACGATATTGAGGCCTTCAATGCCAAAGATTGTAAGCTGGGCGCTTGGCTAGCATCAAAGCTATGAACGGGAAAAAATGTCCCATGGGATATTACAAAGCCTAGAATTATATGCTTAGATTTGATGGCTGAGGCAAGAATATGGATGTCCATTGTATACAGCCACATCTCCATAAGTGGGAACATTAGAAACATTCCAGTGTTGTAGGCACAAATCGTGGCATGTTTACTAGATGATGTCCCTTTGAATGTGGTCATTTGATCGTGAATGAGTTCTGAGATTTCAAGCTTCATGATAGACTCTCCCTTGTTGTCCCTTCTTTGATCACTGAGCTATACAAACGGGCTGAAGTGGAAGAGCTCCTAGGTGATATTTGGGTCGAACCCAAAAATAAAATATTTTCTATGAAGATGTGTGGTGAAGGTACAATGGTTAAGAGCAAGAAAAGGAAGATCAATGTAGGAAAGTATGTGCATATGGTGGAGGATTCTCCTATACCTCTGGTTTTGGGGCCATCTGAATCGTTGACTAGTAAGTTGAAAATTTTGAAGGAAATTGTGACGAAGCTACATCAAGGATCGGGTGAGTCATCTTCTGGGCCAGTATCATATGTTCCACAACATGATTTCGATGCTTACTTGAGAGATCAAAGGAAGCAAAAAGCTAAACTTGCAAATCTGGAGAAGGCATACGCCGGTTTCCTAAGTTGCATGGCGAGGTGAGTATCTCATATAGAAAAATGAAGAAGAGGGAGAAAAGTCGAGGCAAGTTCTTCAAACGAATGTGGAAAGGGGTCAAAGGCCTTTGGAAGGTGTTGAAGTCAAACGAGCCACTCCCAACTTCTAGGCCGGAGGAAGATGGAGATGAGCTAGTTGCATGGAGTGATGGTGATGGAGCTGAGGACAACAAGGCCACCAAGAGTGAGGAGGATTGAGGCAGCCCACGGAGCCCTTTTGTATTCTCTTTGTGATTTCCATGTTGTGTTGTGAGGACACAACACCATCTTTAGTTAGGGGTGCTCCCCTTTGGGTTGTTTTTATTTGTTTGCCCTTGTCGTGGTTTTGTTTATAATGTATGTATTGGTAATTTTTATTATCTTTTTGCATTTCTTTTGGTAGTGTTTCTTTGTGAAAATAAATTGTCATGGTGGTGTTCTTCTTGTATGTCTTGGAGCAGGGGAAGTTTTAGTACCCGTAGCTTGTGAAATTGGAAGCCCTTACGAAAACTCAACATAAAGGCTTGAATTTTCCCAATGATAGATTGGGTGGCATCATTCTTAAGGGTAAATCATCATTTTGATTGACTGTTGTTGGCTTTATGGTGCTTTGATGTGAGGTTGTGACTAGTTTGGTCCTAATAAATTTAGTCATGCCTTGTGAATTGGAAGTGAACACCCCTCCTAATTTTTTGTGAAAAAGGAAGTTGTGGAAGTGAATAATTTTGTGACAATGGTTTGACTCTTTTTTGTGACTCCAGCTTACTGGGTGGTAAATACGAAAAACAACTCCTTTGTTCTTGACTAGGAAGTGAAATTGATCCATCTTGAATAGTTTGCATGCTATGTATTGTGAGTTATTGAAAATAATTCCTTTTGTTCACTTGTGTTAACTAGAACTTGCCCGGTTAGTCTTGAGATGTTAGTCTTGATTGAGTTTGGTTGGAGAAATGATCTTAGGCTTTCTTTGTGATTAACCTTGAAGTCCACCTGGCCTAAAAATCCCACCTTTGCACTAAATATATCCTTATTTGTACCCTTTGAGCCTAATATTTTTATTATCAACCACATTACAAGCCTTATCCTTTTTGTAAAAGTAACCCTCTTTTGAACCCTTCCCCCCTTGAACACTAGAATTTTGAAATTTGAGGCTAAAATCCCTAGTTGAAGGTGTTATGGGAAACTCATAGATGGATGCTTATCACATGAGGACTCAATAAAAAAAAGATTGAGGAATGGAGGAAAAAGTCTTAAAGAGAGAAAAAAGTTGTGAAAAAGAAAGAAAAAAAAGTGAATAAATAAGACTTGAATCCTCCAAAGAGTGAAAATGGTTGCATGTGGGGCATCTAGAATGTGCAAAGGTAAAAATAATGTAGAAATGTGCATTGGTCTGAAAAGTGAAGAAAATTGGAAAAAGTTTGAAAATGATGAGTTGTTGTGTAGTATTCAAGGAGTGTGTAGTCACTTGTACCTAAATGATATCCTAACCTTCCATAAGCCTACACTACAAGCTTAACAAACTCCTTTGAGATCCCTAACCAAATGAAGTTGAGTCAATGTTGATTGAAAATATGGGCAAGCCTATGATGTGACATTTGTATTCATGAGATGTTTCCTTGTGAGTGTGAGTGTGAGTGTTTGTATGCTTTTGTCACTTGTCTTGTAAATACTTGTGTGTGAATTTGTGGGATATTTCTTTTCTTGTGAGGGCATGAAAACTAGGATAGATTTGTGTTGTTGATAGATTCCGATATTAAGTCAAGGAAAATTGTTTCGTTGACTAGTAGTTGTGAGTCACTTCATGAGAATTATTGTTGTCACTTGATTATTCTTAAAAATGCATTGTGTTTTCAAATTGTGCTCGAACTTGGAGGAGTTTCTCACATTGGAAATTACTTGCTTGTTTGCTACCAGCAAAAACCATGACCATGATCCTTAGTTGAAATAGAAGTACGTTGTGCTTAAATTGAGTGCCTCTTGTGGTTTTAATTTTATTTTGCTTGAGGACAAGCAAAGTTTTTAAGTTGGGGGTGTTGATGAGTGAGGAATATCCACTCATTTGAGGCCCTTTTCTTATGATTTTGTGGCACTCAAGTAGAGAAAGAGGCTAATTATCTATTGAATTGTGTTGATTTCAGGTATTTGTTGTTGGGAAGGAATATGAAAGAAAAGAGTGGAAAAAAAGCTCAACTTGGAAGAAATTTTGCCTCTGATAATGCATATGTGAAACTATATTCACTTAACTGAACGCTCAACAGAGGTCAACAGACTGCTTTTGCGATCATGGGGGAGTCATTTTTGCAAATAGGCCACAAAAGGCGGGGTTCGCTTAAGCGCTAGAATCATCGCTTTTGCAATGTTTACTTTTGCAAACTCCCAACCGCTTTTCCGAGGCCCGGCTATCTGGACAAAGGTAGACTTGGAATTTCATAGGCTTTGGACCCAAGTTCTCACAAAGGGCTGAAGAGATCTATCATCCCACACGTAGACATTATTGAACCTTTTTTTAGCTTAGTTGGGAGTAAAACATGGAGATTTCTTAATTTGGGTTGAGACTTTGAATGCAAGTTGCCTCACAATTCACATTTGGGTTTGAAGATTGTGTGCTTAATAGTAAAATTTCTTGTTCCCTTCTTCTTTCCTTGCTTTAAATTGCTAGAATTGTGGGTGTAATTGTGTATATGAAATTGGGGTTTTCTGCTAAAAATAGACAATTCATTTGGGTATTTGATTTATCATTCTATTGCTTTTGTGATTCCTTGATTCTATGCCTAAATTCATGAAGTGGGTTTAATCTAGTTTTCATGCTTTAATCTATGATTTGAGAGTGCACGCTCGAATCTAGCTTTCGATCTTTGTGGGTTGCTCGAAAGAGAATTCGTGAAGTGGAGAATTAAGTTAATAATCATATTTTAGCTTTGAGTCCTAAGATTGAGACCAAAAGGAGATGATTCGGGTCTACTTTGTTGAATGCTAAATTTGCTAGAAATAGGGGTTTAGAGTAAGGTATTGGATTGCTTTGTTGTTGAACATGATTGAGACCGAAAGGAGATTTCATGACATAACACTTTGAGACCGAAAGGAGATTAGTGTTGATTGATGATGATCTAGCCTATCTATGATTGATTTAGCATGTCTTGAATTGCATTGGATCATTGAATGAGTGATGAATTCCAAATTTTCCAATTCCCATATAGCCCTTGCTTGATAATGTCTTTGTCCGAATCCTTCATTTAATTACAAAAATTGCTTTTAATTTGATAATATTGTATATTTTGTGTTTAGGTTCAAACTTTTAGCGATTTATCCTTTGTCTTTTCGATTGTCGACAAATTTCTCTCTAGAAGATTCGACCCCGACTCTCTTGTTGGGTTTTTATTACTAATGATTGTGTACTCTTACTTGTTTTTAGGGTAAATTGAGCGTTATCAAGGACTCGTTGTTCGATTCTTGTAGTGGTCAACTTGAGTTTTGCTTGTTTGATTGTTTTAGTGTCTTTTTGTGTTAATGTTTACTTTGGTCAACAATTTATCGAGACGAGCTCCATTAGTTATTTCAACGATTTTATTAAGTCTAAAATGTCATTTTAGTTGGATAGCAAATACGATGTGCATTCCTAGAACCCCAGATGAATCTCGAGGGTCCATTTAGGACTTGGGATGTGTATCCCAACTTGTCGATGCAGTAGTTGCACATTCAGCTGCTCTCGAGGTGCTTGACTCACTTCACTGGAGCAGTTGCTAATTAAGTGAAGAATAGTGACTTAGTTAGTTGTCACGGTTATTGGGCTTGATCTCTTCGGTGATCTCACTCCCACGGGCTTGAAGTCATTTCAGTAAAGCTAGAGAGATCCATCGAGCTCTACTCATGTGGTTTTTTCTCTGCTCCAGTGTTGTCACTCCTGCGACCTCGAGTCCGTTGGGGTTATGATAACTAGTGCTTTTATATATATATATATATGTATTTATGTATATAATGACATGAAGTTTTTGTTTTTGATAGAGTGCTAATGGTCTCAGGCTATTTGGAAATAGAAAGCTCATGAGCAGCTAGTCTAGGTAGTTTTGGCTTTGAGATAGGTTACGACTTTCTTCTTTAGATTTAGCTTAGTTAGATTATATATAAATTGGGTTGCATGATCGTTAGGATGATTATAAGGTAAATATTTATTTGTGTGATCCTTAGCTATGTTTTTGGCATTTTTGGGACTTTTGACTAGTAGTTTAAACTTAAGCCTTAGTTTAGGTGGATTTCATCCTTTGCTTGGTTAGTGTAGAATCCTTAGCATGCTTTTAAGTGGTTTAAAGTTAGTTTTAGGTTAATTTCTGTTCAATTTGATTGCGTGTTTATTCCGATGTTTGAGCTTTAATCATGATATTATGATTGTGGTCCTAAGGCCTTGAGCTTGGACTGGTGGAGTACTAGGTTAGTACGATTTTACTATATGGGTGTTTACCCTATATGTTTGTGTGATATGAATGGATTGTGGCTTGTTTAACTGTGATTTGCACGCATCCATGTGCATGGTACTTGAATTTGACCATGACTGAGATGGAGGCAAGAAATTATGGATTGTTGATATTAAAAAATTATATGCCTCAGATTTTACTTGATTTGGGCTCTGAGGCAGTGTATTATTGGTTTATTGAGGAAGGTTGGATTTTTATGAGAATATTTACCATTTTCTAGAGATTTTAGCTTTACAAATATTTTTACTGTAAATTCTAGTGATTTTATTATTTTAACATGGTTTTATGAAAAGATAAACTATTTTTATGTCAATTTGAACTGTAAAGAGACTTCCCCTTTTTGTTACTGGGTTTCTTGGTTTTCTTTCGAAAGATGAATTGTATTCGTTCTCTATTATGAGCCTAAGAGATAATTTAAGGCTATACTATTCTACATTTGCATATGTTTATGAGCTCTAGCGTCCCACAGTTTGGGTTTGGGGTTTTACTTTAACTCATATGAAGTTGAGCTTCGACGGGTCTGCAGAATGTCTCTAGGAGCCTATATGGCAGCCGATGAGGTGATTTTAGGGCTTTTTACATTATGCATTGGTCACATATGCATTGCACTCACTTCATTTTTGCATGCCATCTTCTGACATTCTTGTTTAGATTGTGACTTTTATTATTGTTATTATCTTCACTATTAGTGCATATGAGTATTATTCTAGTCAGCGGTTAGTTCATAGTTACAGAATAATCGTGCCTCTTATATTTATATAGTTTCTTTCTAAACTTGGTCGGGCTATGATGCCTACTGAGTACCCCATATTTTGATACCCATACTACAGTTTTGTATCTTTTTCTGATACAGCGCCTAGTATGATCCACCCTAAAAAACTCCTGGTCGTCCAAGGCCGTCGCTATTTGGATCATGGTGACTTCTTGAGGTTCGGAGACCTGTTACTTTCTCTCTTTTGTATTGTCTATATATTTTGTATCTGGTATAGAAAAACTGATTGTATATAGTCCTATTTCCTATACTTTAGATGCTTTTTGTTTTGCTTACACTAGGTTGAGGATTGTGGGTTCTATATATTCGTCTTTCTCGATCACTTTCAGGCCTGTATACTGTTTTGTACATATCTATATCATGGGCCTTTTCTATCTTGTTATTGCTTCCGCGTTAGTTATTTCTAGTTTTATTTATCTCATGTGGTTTGGGTTTTGGCTTGTGTACTGGGGGTTTATAATAGGCACCATCACGATCTGATTTCGGATCGTGAAAGGTTACTTACTAAGTTAAAGAATTTAAATTTAACATGATAAAAAATGAGATCATCCTCCTTAGCATGTGGAGACCATCTTCGCTTTGTTAATGGGTTTCATGATCCCTCCTTGATAAGCTCTTGAGGTTCGGAGATCTATTTGGCCCTAACATTATATTATATTACATTATTTTATTGTCATTTTCCTTGTTTTGTCTGATTGAGGTTGTTGAGTTCATTATTGGATTCTGTAGTGGTTCATGATTATCTATTCTACTTGTTGATTTATGCTATCTATCTGAATTGTATAACCATTTAATTTGTTATCTATCAAACATATTTGTATATTCTTATTGATCTAATAAATGTTTCACTGTGGAAGTAAGCATTGATAGGACCAATCCTCGCCACCATTTTAGTTTAGGATAGATCGATAATATGGATAGGTATAGGTGATCCCCTTGCCCAATCTATTATTGTTGTACCTTTTGTTTGGAAATTCTATTCTTAGCACTTGCGGTTTGCAAGAAGTCTTTGAACAATAAGGCTATCAGTTGGAGTTATCGAGATGATCTTCTTGGTAGATCAACAGCATCATACTTTACTTCTTGTTATTTATGGTTTACACAATGGAGTTACAATAGTTGATACGCCCAAATTACACCTCCCTTAAGAAGTATAAGTGGTCGTTGTCAAATAAAGAACCTATTAAAGGTTAGGGTCGATCCCAAGAGGAATATTGTTTAGACTTAGGCCAATTTATGGTTATTTGAACGTTTAGCCAAGTTATCTCTGCAAAAAGATGGGTTTTGAAAACTAAAATTTTGATTGATTGATTGTGCAATAACAAGTAACGAGATTAGCAGTTTGTAATATCAATATGAGAATGAAACTAGGGCACATGCGTTCCCCACAAGTTCTTAACTCAGTAAACGTAATAATTGTAACTCTTTTCTAGTGTTTAACATGCATGATCGGTAAGTTAGGTATCACCTAAGTGATTGGTCCTCCAAATAGGGAATTTCACCATGTAACTTGGTCCGTCTACGGGTGTATACTTTACTAACCCTTACCGTTGACCCAGATTAGCCCTCTACATATGTGGTTCAGGCTATTAGATAGCTGATTATCACGCTAAATCTTTGTTTATTGATCTCTTTCTCATTCATTATTTCCTTGGTCCGGCAAGTAAGAATGAGGTGAGTTCTAACATTGCGCAACGTTAAAAAACATTCAAAACGAAGAGATTAACAAATACATGCATAAACACTTTATCAAGAATTACTTCATTATTAGTTTCACTTTGTTAATTACTCATGGTTTCCACAACTCTAGTTGTGGATTTAGTTGTTCATGCTTGATTGTTCAAAAATCATGTTAGCGTTTAGAAAATAAATCATGAACTTACAATTATAATCGATGAAATCCACAATCTTGAATTGAAGAACAAAAGTCAATTGTATAAACAAATTTCAAGAATTAAATACCACAAGTATTTGATTAAATAATTCACAAAGCCAAAGTAATGTATCACAAATTGTCTATCACCAAAAACTCAAAAAAAACAAAATATACAACTTATATTTATAGAAACTAAAACCTAAACTAAGTAGGAAAAGGAAAGCTAAGGAAATTAGGTTTGGGCAGTGTCATCTACGGTCGGTGACCTACGGCTCGTAGGTACCTTCCATCATTCAACAATTAGTCAAAATCCTGAGAGTCACTTTCCACGGACATGATCTATGGCTCGTAGACCTTTGTACGGCCCGTCCTACTCTTCCATTGACCAAGTACTGAAGTTCACCCTCTCTGAAGTTTTCTATGGTTCGTAGCAGGAACTACGGCTCGTCATCTTCAACCGTCATTCCATACTTAGCTAAATTCTCAACTCTTGAACCTACGGCTTGTCAAAGAACTGACGGCTCGTAAGTTTACTCGTATATCACCAAAACTCCATTGGTGTAACACTTTCATCACCAACTGCTCCAAAAACCTATTTTCTATAAAAGTAAACACCATTCCCATCACATCTACTCCAAAATGCTTAAGAAGTATGTGAAACTCTAAGTTTAATTCATCAAAAGTACCGTAAGTTCACGGTACATCAACACCATCAACTTAAAATCATTGCTTGTCCTCAAGAGACACAACAAACTCTAAACGACACATGTGCATAAGCAACCCACAATTCAAGCAATCACACAACATTTTATCAATCATCCTCCTCTTTATTTATTCTCAGCATAGTGCAAATTTCTTCATAAACTCAATAAGCTAACTCATGTGGATCAAAATATGACATCGACACATCAACTAACACATTCACATACACAGACAACAATCACCAAGATACTGATTCTTAAATAAAATAAGTTGTGCCCTTACCACAAAGAAATCCCATTTTCACACCGAATTTTACATTTCGGTTAGGGAGTAGTATTCACTCACACTCAGAACGAATTCAGTACAGTTTGTGCTATATACCATAGGCTTGCCCTTATGTTACAGGCTTTGATTTTTCAAACTTTTCACTTAGGATCACTATAGGACTTTCTTAGCTTGTAACGTAGGCTCGAGGTCAGGTGTGGTACTTTTGGATATTAAGTGACTTTTCTGCCCTTCTTGACATTACATTGGCTAGTTAACCTCATTTTCAACCAATCTTTCATATCTTCATGCTTTATGCTCTTCTCCTTATGATTTATTTAAGCTCGAGTGTGAATTTTATTTGATCATCTTGCTTGATTTATCTTTTCTTCATCTTTTTGTTTATGCATTTGATTCTTTTAGCTCCTTTTTGTTAAGTCAAACTATTCTCATCATTTTTATTCAGTTTGCTTTCTTTGATCTACACACGACTCTTTTCATACCCTTTCTTTCTTGCTTTCCTTCATAATAGCCACCCTCAACTTAGACATTTAGTATGAGTTGAGTTGCACAATGTCCTAGGAAGGACAAGGGCCAGAATTTAGGTAACTTTGCAGTAGCTACCCTAGCCTAAGTTGAGGTGCACAATGTCCAAGGAGGGACCAGGGCCAAAACAAAGTTTGACAATAGTATTATGGAAGGTGAATTGGGTGTAAGAAAGAACAGTACTATTTTAGGCTCAAATGTTTGGATCGAAGGGAGAAATTTATCTTTTTGGTTTGTTGTTTTTAGGCTTAAGTGGACTTAGAATCAACAATGGCCTATGATCATCTCCTAGTTTCCTATTCAAATCACCTTAGCAAGACGAACATGGCAAGTTTTAGATTGGCACGTACCATATGAATAAACAGACAACCTTACACACACATGGCAACCTGTTGTACTTATTAAATCATCAATGAATCTAGTTAATGTTATAGCTTAAGTAAGTGTCATATCGATACTTATCATGTCATACAAATATCCTACACATTCAACTTATTGAATTCACAGTCATAGAACAAATCAAAATTTGGAGGGATATCAATTTCATGCTCTATTGCCATCATGCTTTTACTTTCAGGTTACTTCTACACATTTACTATCCTATACATGCCGGTTCAACATAAAGTAAAACAATTCCTTGGGGAAAAAGAACACTGGCAAGAAAACCCCAAGAAAGGATTGTGAGTTGAGTTACTCAGACTTCACCCTAACACTCACAATCCATTCACCCCACCCCCACATAAAAAGATAGTGCAATATCCTCAATGCACAACTAAAAATAAATACATTGGGTGAGACAAACCTGTGGAGCATATGCACCGAAGACCAATCAAGAAGCAGTGGATCCGGTTGCCCGGAAGCCGCTGGATCATCAAGCAAGGCGCCCTAAGTAGTAGTATGGGGTGCACCATCAATAGTGCACCCCGATCCGAAAGCATCTGCAGCCAACTCTCACTCCTGTCTCAACTACTCATCAATGATGGACTGACGCTGGGTAGCCTCTTGAGCCCGTCTCTCCCTCTTGTAGGCTCGCTGCGCCTTCTCAGGGTCAATACTAGTGTCATCCTCATTCCGAATGTGCTTTTCCGCTGCGTTAGAGGAATCAGTGGCCTGCTGCTCTGCACCAATAGTGCATTAAGCAATATATTATCAGCATCAACCTTCGGGGCAGAGGCTGGAACAGCACTGTCGATGGTGGGCAAAGCAATCAGATCAGCACGGAGACTGGCTAACTCCATCTGAAAGGCAAAAAGATCTATTGTAGGTCAAGGTTGTGACCTCTCCATCATCCGGCTTTCAAAAGCACCAATGTACCGATGTACATCCTGTATCTTTAACTCCACTATCTGCTAAGTCTGTGCATCAGATTCTTCCAATGATTTTTGCATCCAAGGCCGAATATGATGTAAAAGGGCCACCATTTGAGCCTCAAACTTGCTGACTCTGGCAATCGGAAGCAAGGTCAACCCTGTAGGAGCGGGAACACGTGGTGTGCTCGCGGCCAAACCTGAAGCTGTGGAAGGGGGAATAGACCCCTGTGGCTCCATAGTAGGAGCTGGAAAAGTGTCCTCATCAGCCTGCTCAGGGGCTGATGCATCACCCATAAGCGGTAAGTTGATTTGTATATCCCTGCATAGTGCTGCGGGGTTAGCCTCATCTCTGATAAGATCGATATCAACGGTCTTGGTCACCTCAATATAAGAGTCTGCAAAATATATTGGTACAGTTGCCTCACGACATAGTCTAAAAATGCGACAAGGGAAGGGCAAGGTAGTCGTCTTTCAGAAAGCCCTCTCATGGATCTTCGAGATAATAACTCTGGCAATATCAATCTCATACCCTGCCATCAAGCACGCTACCATCACTGCACGGTCCCATGTCAATTGGTTGTCTACCATCGTAGGAGACAACCGGGTGTGAACAACAGACTAACAGAACATGGCCGCAATGTTCAACGTGACCTTCTTGATAGGGAGGTCAAATCTTGGATCCACTCTATGTTGACCCCTTGGTCAGCAATATAATCGGCCACCTATTTGAGTATTGACTCCCTCTGCTCCATGTCCCGCATCGCCGCTCTATTGCGGACCAGCTGCATTCCATAATCAAACTCAGTCGTATTAATCGGCTATGTATGGGAGGGGCCGTAAATAAAATGGCGGAGAGTGGACTCTGAGATGTCTATGAGAATATCCCATACGAGTGTGGAGAGGAGTAGTGGTTGCTCCAATGCCTTTGCCCGCCGGGTCAAGTCCCTTTAAACCGTGGCAGCATAAAGGCATAGAACTCTCTACAATAATCGGGCTATATTGATCCAACTTCTGAGCCATCCAATCACATCGATGCCTCCAAAATAGCTCATGTATATGTGGAATGGTATGGAGGCTGCCCGTAAGAACTCGTCACTCCTCCTCAATCTGCTGGGTGAGTTTATTGTGGGCATTCTAGCGGATGTCTTCAGTATAGATTTGATACATGTCCGGAACACACCACAAGTTGGGCTCGTCAGCTACCCAAATAGGCTATTCTACCCCGGGCTCTGTGTCACCTGAAGCAAAGCAAAGCCAGAAGTAGACTCTCACTTCGAGTCAGAGCCAGGCCCGGACTGAGCTAGATGCTGGGGGTTAGGGGCAACTCTGGGCTAAGGCTCTCCCCCACTTTTGCCCCAACTCTGTACTTCCTCCTCAGACTGGAAGTACCCTCTCTACTGTCAAAGGTCGAGCTCTCACTCACCGAAACAATGGCCAATTATTTGGCCTGTTGACGAGTTGCTCGAGGTGACTTGGGAGAGCCACCTCTCAATGGAGGGTCATACTCGAACCCGCTGCGCTCCTCCTCAAAATACTCATCAATGAGCCTCCGTCGGGCCGAAGGTGCGGTAGCTTTGCTCCTTCGCTCATATTTTCGAGTGACCTTAGGCAGCATGGTACCTATAAAACCATGTTAGTACCTAAATATGGAAAGCAAAACAAGAAGACAAAAATAAATAGATATTTGCAGACTGCTACTTTGGTACCTACGGTTAGTACTTTACGGGCCATAGAAGAATCTATGGACCGTAGGTTCTAACCATAGATGAGGAAGTCAAATTTTAAGTTTCTGAAGTTTAAATGACGGTCTTCCAGGACGATCAGTCAAAGGACCTATGTTCCGTACACCAAACCCTCAAAAAATTACTTAAGCTATTGATGTGCACTTCAGACTGACGGGAGGTGACCTACGGTTCGTAAGTTGCCATACGAGTCGTAGGTCGTGGTCGTCGACCATCACAGTGTCAATTTTAAATCAATACTATAACCAACTACCCAATCACATCATCTAATCACATCTAGAGTATGTATTTCAACATATATGCATGTTATTCCTTCGTTCTTAAGGTTTCAATTATGCTATTAGGTTCATGAGGAATAATTTAAATCGAAACCCTAAGTTCGGAAGACAACTAGAAGCAGTACACACATCATTCACATCAACTTTAAAAAAACCCACAACACCATCATTCCACGGGTATTTTTAGACTTAGTAGACTCAATATTCACATTCATTTCTACGAGAGGTCTAGTAGCATACATGCGATCACAACTTTAAATTCAATTTTGAGACTGAAATTCCATACCTTTTGTAGTAGGATGAAGTTGGAAGTTGTGTGAGTGTGTTGTATGCCATAATCAACTACTAAGCAGACTCCAAACCAGCGACTTAATAACTTAGAGGGACTTTACATAGTTTGAGGAGTGAAATCAGAAAGGGGAAAATGGAAAAGAGAGGTTGAGGAAGAAGAAGAATATATAGGGGGTGGGGGATGATTGAAAGGGGTTAGTTAGATTAGGATGGGATGTATGTGAAGTGAAAGGGTGTGTTGGAGGGGATGTTTTATTGTAAAAAGGGGGAATGGGGGGAGGATTTAAAAATGAACGGTTTTATTAAAATGAATCGCACGTCGGGTTATTTAATTCTACCCAGTTTGAACATACGAAACCCCGTCTACGATTCATACATGATTGCATGGGCCGTAGATGGGTTCATCATTACCTCCCAACACTTAGTGAAATTTAGACATACCTGGGGTCTACGGTTGCAGACTACGGCCCGTCAATTGATGTACAGTTCGTACTGTGAAATCGTATACTTAAAGCTGCAGCTGCTTTTGGTCATCAAGTTCTACAGATGCAATTTACGATCCGTCAAGCTAATGACGACTCATAGATGGGACCCGTAGACCCTTCTGTACTTAAAATTTTCTAGGTTTTTAGCACTTCTTGCACATAGAGCAAGAATTAGGACTTTCTTTTAGCTTTTATTGACTCTTCTTGGACACGAACCCTATTCTATCCTAATCTAGGCAATAATATGACTCAATAAAACATAAAATTAAGAGCAAACGCTAAAAGTTTCATTAAAAAAAATTCCTAAAATTGACTAGATTTTACATCATGGGTTGCCTCCCAAGTAGCGCTTGATTTAATGTCGCAACACGATGCAGATCTCTTGATTACTCAGACTTCATCAAGAATCCATTGGTCAATCAACTCGTTGACCTCTTCCATTTGGCCCATATAGAGTTTGATCCTCTGGCCATTGACTTTGAATTTTGTTCCTTCCTTGTTCTCAAGCTCAACAGCTCTATGTGAAAATACTTGAACAACTCTAAATGGTCCCATCCACTTGACTTGAGCTTGCCATGAAGCAGTCACAGTCTTGAGTTGAATAGAAGTACCATATCACCGTGAGCAAAATTTTTCTTTTCGATCTTTTGATCGTGGTACTTCTTCATCTTCCCTTTATACAAGGCTAAACTTTCATATGTTTTTAAGCAGAACTCTTCTAGCTCATTCAATTCGTTCAACCTTTGACTTGATGCAGCATCCCAATCTAGATTCAACTTCTTCAGTGCCCACATCGCCTTATGCTCTAGCTCTACAAGTAAGTGACATGATTTCCCAAAAATAAGTTCGTAAGGAGACATACCTATGGCAGTCTTGAATACAGTGCGATAATCCCATAGAGCATCATCGAGCATTCTCGACCAATAGTTCTGTTCGCATTCACAGTCTTGGCAAAAATTTGCATGATTTATTTATTGGATATTTCAACTTGCCCACTAGACTACGGATGATAAGGAATTGCTACGCTGTGACGAACACCATACTTCTCAAGCAACACCTTGAACAGTTTGATACCAAAGTGGGAACCTCCATCGCTAATAATCGCACTTGGTGTACCAAATCTGGAAAAGATATTCTTTTTCAGAAATGCGGTGACACTTTTACCTTCATTGTTAGAAAGCGCAACAGCTTCCACCCATTTGGAAACACAGTCATCCGTTACAAGTATGTACTTCATCCCATTTGAACTCACAAACAGACCCATAAAATCAAGGCCCCAAACATCAAAGAGTTCAATCACTAATATCGGGTTCATTGGGAGTTCTTGTTTTCTTGAAATACCTCCTTCTCTTTGGCATCGATCACAGGACTTGGAAAATTCATGAGCATCTTGGTGAATGGTAGGCCAATAGTACCCACATTGGGAGATTATAAGTAGTCTGGATACCACTGTGATGACCACCAATCGAATACGCATGGCAAGCTTCCAATATACTCACCATCTTCATCTCAGGCACACAGCGACGAATAATCCCATCAGCACAGACATGAAACAAGTAAGACTCTTCCCAGAAAAACTTCTTCACATCCAACATGAATTTACTTCTTTGATGGAATGATAGATTCGAAGGCATCACATCGGTTGCCAAGTAATTGGCAAAATCTGCAAACCAAGGAATAAGATCACAAGAAGCTACCAATACATGTTCGTCTGGGAATGTATCATCAATCTCGACTCCATCCTCTACCTTCAACATAGCTTCTTCTATTAATCTTGACAAGTGATCAGCCACTTGATTTTCTGTACCCTTTCTATCTCTTACCTCAAAGTAGAATTCTTTCATTTGTAGTACCCATCGAATCAGCCTCGGTTTTGCACCCTTCTTTTCCATGAGATACCTAATGCAGAATGATCAGTGTGAACAATTACTTTAGTGCCCAGCAAGTAAGATCTGAACTTCTCAAATGTAAAGAATACGACAAGCAATTCTTGTTCGGTGAAACTGTAGTTCTTTTGAGAAACATTTAAAGCTTTACACGCATAATATATGGAATGAAGAATAGTCTCTCACCTTTGTCCCAATACTACATCGAGTGCCACCTCGCTCGCATCACACACGACTTCAAACGGTTGTCCCCAATCCGGTGACATAATGATAGGTGCAGAGATGAACTTTTTTTTAGCTCCTCAAATGCTTTCAAACAAGCATATTCCAATACAAACTTTATCTCTTTTTCGAGCAGTTTGCACAAATGGTGTGCAATTTTTGAGAAATCTTTAGTAAAATCTCCTATAGAAACCTGCATGCCCTAGAAAACTTCTAACACCTTTAACGGATATGGGCGGTGGTAATTTTTCAATCACCTCAACTTTTGCTTTATCAACCTCAATACCTTTTTGTGAGATTCAATTGCCCAGCACTATACCTTCTTTTACCATGAAGTGACATTTATCCCTGTTTAGCACAAGATTGCACTCTTCACATCGTTTTAGCATGTCACCTAAATGTACCAAGCAATCATCAAAAGAGTCACCAACTAAAAAAAAATCTTCCATGAATTCCTCAATAGTGTCTTCCACCATATCAGAAAATATATACATCATGCAACACTGAAAAGTCATTGGTGCATTACACAAACCAAATAGCATTATTTTGAAGGAGAATGTCCCATAAGGACAAGTGAAAGTGGTCTTCTCTTGATCTTTTGAGGCTATAGAGATCTTGTTGTAGCCTGAATATCCATCTGGAAAGCAGTACCATCCTTTGCCAGCAAGACGAAATAACATTTGGTCCATGAAAAGCATCGGAAAGTGATCTTTCTCAGTCCATGCATTCAACTTGTGATAGTCCATACAGACCTTCCATCCAGTGACAGACCACATTGGAATGAGCTCATTCTTCTCATTGGGAACCACAGTGATTCCACCCTTCTTTGGCACACATTGAACCGGGCACACCCAGTTACTATCACCAATTGGATACACCACTCCAGCATCAAACCACTTGACGATTTCCTTCTTCGCCACCTCTTGCATTGGTGGATTTAATCTTCTCTAGTGTTCAATACTTAGTTTGCAGTCCGGCATGAGTTTAATTTTGTGCGAGCATATTCCTGGTGGGATACCAATAATATCAGCAATCGTCCATCCAATTTCCCTTTTGTACCGCTTCAGCATCGATATCAAAGCTTCTACTTGCTCTTCATTTTAATCAACAGCTATAATGACAGGTAAAGTATTGTTTTAGCCCAAGAACATATACCGCAAGTGAGATGGAAGAGCTTTTAGCTCCAACTTTTGAGGCTCATCAATAAACAATTTTGCAGGCAGAGTGTCTCGATTATTCTTATCCAAATCCAGCTTCTTTTTTTGGCGACGATGAAAACGACCATCATTAAGTGCAGCAACTAACTTTTCATATTCATTAATACCATCACCATCAAAATTTATGATTACAGCAGCTAGTGCTTCAACACGTAGTCTCTCTTCAATGGGTACATCCGGCTTCTCCTCATCGGTATGGTTTACCACTAAGACTGATTTAAGTTCATTTTTATGCTTCATGGATCGGCAGATGTTAAATTTTACCTCTTCATTGTTCAAACGAAACTTCATCAGCCCTTTTTCCATATCTACTAGTGTGCGCCCTGTGGCAAGGAATGGTCTCCCCAGTATTATAGGTACTTGAAAATCAACCTCACAGTCTAATATCACAAAATTCATCGGAAAGATGAATGCCTCAACTTTCACCAAAACATCTTGAAGCACCCCAATTGGTTTCTTCACAGTACGGTCAGTCATAAGTAGCCTCATTACAATCGGTTTGGGGGCTCCTTAGCCCAATTTCTTGAACACAGACAGCGACATCAAATTAAAGCTAGCACCTAAATCACACAATGCCTTCGTGAAGTGCATCATGCCAATCATGCATGGGATGGTAAATGCTCTGGGATCTTCCTTCTTTTGCACTAACGACCGAGTAGCAATGGTGCTACAATGTTGTAGCTTATCATCATCTTCAAAACTGATAGCTCTTTTCTTGGTCACCAAATCCTTTATGAACTTTGCGTAACCGGGCATATGTTCTAATGCTTCAATCAAAGGGACATTTATAGACAACTGTTTTAGCATAGAGATAAACTTCATATACTTCCCTTCTTCCATCCTCTTTACCAACCTTTGTGGAAAGGGAGGTGGAGGTCTTGACATAGGAATGACCTTCTACGTGATTTCCGCTCCCTTCTCGTTCTGATCTTTAGGTAGTTTTGCTACCTCAACTTTATCTCCATCCGGTTCCTTCGCACTTTCCCCTCCAATCAGCATAGGAGGGTCAACATTCTGTTGTCCACCTCGAGTAGTTAATGACATGCAATGCCCATCATTCTTTGGATTTGGAACCATATTGCTGGAAAGTGTTCCTTGTTGGCGAGGATTTGCATTCAAAGATAGTTGATTCAACTGCTGCTCAATCTATCAAATTGACACTGCATGTGACTCTACCTTTTGCCCGATGCCAGATAGAATGTTACGCATCTCCTTCACGTTCTCATCCGTAGAGTAAAATCATTTCATATTCTTGCTCATCATATCTTTGATGTGACTCAGACTCGATCCTCCTTCTCAGTTTCCTAGTGGGTTGTACGGGCCACTTCTATCAATCCTCCTATTATACCCATTTCTGTTGTAGCTATTATCTCGGTTGTAGTTACCTTCACAATTATATTGCCCTTCCTAATTGTAGTTACTAAAGTTCTGACCTTGATTCCCTTGACCTTGGCGCCAATTATCCTTATTGGATCTTTGGGTGTTAGTTCGAAAACCCCCTGATTGCTCATTCACAAGATTCGCATCCTCTGCATATGTGTACGAGTTAGTTGGTGGAGTATTATTCTGATAATGGACTGCATTAACTTTTTCGGCGTTTCCACTCACATATTTTAGCACCAAGCCTACTTTTGTCCTCAACTGCAGCATCTCTTCACGAATATCATGATCGGATTGGTTTGGTTCAGCTTGTATTGAGAAAGTGCTCTTTTTGTAGTTGATGTTCTAGTGCTCCATGCTTTATTTTTCTTTGAGATCTTTTCCCGTTTATCCGCAATCTCCTGGAATGTGTTTGCTCCGTAAGATCCTCCAGCAATTGTGTCTAGCACAACTTTTCCATTGTCATCCAGCCCTCTATAGAAATACTCCTTGAGCGATTCATAATCAATGCGGTGGTTCGGCACTTTTCTCATTAAACTTGTCCCAAGAATCACTGACAGCCTCCCCATGTAAAGCCACAAAATTATTAAGTTTATCTTTAAGTTTTAGCTTCTTAGATAATGGGAAGTATTTTTTGAGGAACACTCGATGCAGCTCATTCTAGGTGGTAATAGAATTGTATGGGAGTTCGGACAACCATACAGTAGCATCACCTGTCAAAGATAGCGGGAACACATGCAAACCAATTGCATCCATATCTAAGTCTGATCTTCCCACACTACTCTTACATACGCAGATTACCTTAGATGATCATATGGGTCTTCTGATTGTAGATGATCATATGGGTCTTCTGATTGTAGTCCAGCAAACAGTCCTCTAGATGTCAGCATCTGCATAAGACTGCTAGTAACCACAAAAGTGTGTCCAGTTGGTAATGGAGGAACGACTATGTCTACAGTCGATCCTACAACATTATAATCAACCTCAAAGTTGAGGCGGACATTAGGTGCAGGTTGGTTCTGCACTCTAACAGCATTATCAACAAGAGGATTTCGCTGAATGTTTCCTGGAAACTCCTCCACACTCGGAGGTTGGATTCCAGGTATCTCTCGACGACTCTCTCCATTGGGATCATCTTCATGTCTTTCTTTTGACCTGTTCCAGCCATTTCTCATAGAGTTCTTCTTAATTCTGGGTCTTAAGGAGTCAGGGAAATGCCTTGACTTCGTGTATTTGGCATACACTAGAACTAAGATCTATAGACAACAAAAACAAAATAAACGTAAATTGAGAAATAATTGACTAAAGGGTAATAAGGAAATTAGTCAAATCTAAAAGCATTATTCCTCGACAACGGCGCCAAAATTTGATACGCCCAAATTACACCTTCCTTAAGAAGTATAAGCGGTCGTTGTCAAATAATGAACCTAACAAATGTTAGGGTCAATCCCACGAGGAATATGGTTTAGACTTAGGCCAATTTATAGTTATTTGAACGTTTAGCCAAGTTATCTCTGTAAAAAGGGAGGCTTTGAAAACTAAAATCATGATTGATTGATTGTGTAGTAACAAGTAAACTAGTAACAGGATTAGCAGTTTGTAATATCAATATGAGAATGAAACTAGGGCACATGTCTTCCCCACAAGTTCTTAACTAACTAAACCTAATAATAGTAACTTTTTCTAGTGTTTAACATGCATGATTGGTAAGTTACGTATTATCTAAGTGATTGGTCCTCTAAATAGGGAATGTCACCACGCAACTTGGTCCGTCTACGGGTGTATGCTTTACTAACCCTTACCGTTGACCCAGATTAGCCCTCTACGTATGTGGTCAGGATACTAGATAGCGGATTATCACGCTAAATCTCCGTTGTTCGATCTGTTTCTCCTTCATTACTTCCTTGGTCCGCCAAGTAGGAATGAGGTGAGTTCTAATGTTGCGCACCATTAAAAAGCATTCAAAATGAAGAGATTAACAAATACATGCATAAACACTTTATCAAGAATTACTTCATTATTAGTTTCACTTTATTAATTACTCATGGTTCCCACAACCCTAGTTGTAAATTTAGTTGTTCATGCCTGATTGTTCACAAATTATGTTAGGATTTAAAAAATAGATCATGAACTTACAATTATAATCGATGAAATCCACAATCTTGAACTGAAGAACAAAAGCAAATTGCATAAACCAATTTCAAGAATTAAATACCAAAAGTATTGATTAAATAATTTCCAAAGTCAAAATAATGTATCACAAATCATCTATCACCAAAAACTCATAAAAAATGAAATTTACAACTTATATTTATAGAAACTAAAACCTAAACAAGTAGGAAAAGGAAAGCTAAGGAAATTAGGTTTTGACAGTGTCATCTATGGTCGGTGAACTACTGCTCGTAGTCAGACCTATGGCTCGTAGGTACCTTCTGTCATTCAGCAGTTAGTCAAAATCCAGAGGGTCACTTTCCATGGGCATGATCTACGGCTCGTAGACCTTTGTACGACCCTTCTTGCTCTTTTGTCAACCAAGTACTGAAGTCACCCTCTCTGAAGTTTTCTAAGATTCCTCATCTACAGTTCGTAGCAGGAACTACGGCTCGTCATCTTCGACCATCATTCTATACTTAGCTAAAATTCTC
The DNA here is from genome assembly GCA_018342035.1 of Solanum appendiculatum. Lineage (NCBI taxonomy): Eukaryota > Viridiplantae > Streptophyta > Magnoliopsida > Solanales > Solanaceae > Solanum > Solanum appendiculatum. The sequence goes on from JAGDQO010000419.1 coordinate 246,333, forward strand.
AGCTCTTGAACCTATGACTTCAACCTACGACTCTTCAAAGGACTGACGGCTAGTAAGTTGACTCTTACATCACCAAAACTCCACTGCTGCAACACTTTCATCACCAACTGCTCCAAAAACCTATTTCCTATAAAAGTAAACAGAATTCCCATTACATCTACTACAAAAATTCTTAAGAAGTATGCAAAACTATAAATTTAATGCATCAAAACTACTGTAAGTTCACGGTACATCAATAGTATAGTTGTAAAATAACATTATCCCAAAGATAAACTTTTATCCAACCCCCTCCTATTCTCAAATATTTCTCTAGACATCTTATCAACAATATATGTCAAATTTTAACATAAAAAATAATAAAATTTATTGAAATCCAGTATGGGACACCCCCTACTTTTCATCTGTCCTTACTGCCAATCCTTCTTTTTCCACCACCGTCAGTCCTCCACTACAGAAAGATCCTAGAATCTAATCTAAACATATCTATCAAAAACTAAAAAATGAATTTTTTTTAAAAAAATAAGAAGATTATGAATACATTGATTATACAATGAATTCACAACGTATGTTCAAACTAAAAATTGAATATATATTTTGTGTAATCAATATATTATAAGTGTGTATATATATTATACATTAAAGATATACTAATAATGTATCAACTATTTATTGACTATGCATTAAACGCTAGTGAATGAATCTATGATTCCACAATTAAAAATATCAAATTTAGCAAGCAACTAACAATTGTTTAGAACTGCTTAAAGACTAGAACAATCGCCATGACTTCATCAAGAGACTACTAACAACTTTCTTTTTTCTTTGAAATACCATCCATCACCATAAAATCAACCATACAAAATTTCCTTTCGTAAACAACCATTAAAACTCATTCAAACAACTCAAATCCAGTACCACTATCAGAATTCCGTCGTCTTGAATAAAGCTCTGCTATACCAACTCAGATTTGGGAAACCCTTATCAATGACTTCAAATTCTAAACCATTTTAAAGAGATGGAGTGATATAGTAGATGAGGGGATGACGAAGAAGAATAGAGAAAGTTTATATAAGAAGAGAAAATGGAGGAGAATAGGGAATAGGCAAATATTAAGAAGAAGAGAAATAGGAGTGAAAAAGCGAAAGAGAACTAGCTGAAAACTGTAATCTTTTAGATCTGAATAATTATTTTGGATCATTTATAAATATCGAGGTTTTTTAAAATGGTTTTTAATAGACAATTATATGTAGGGTAAGAATTTCAAGATGTTAGCATGCACATGAAATACGCTCTTTATCAAATACAAATAGATTTCTAAAAAAATAAGTTCACTTTTCCAACAAAAATAGAGCAACCATCATAAATAACTGAAATAAAAATAAATATAAAAAATGGATTGAAAAAATGAAATAAATTAACATTAAAACTATGAAACACAACATAAAAATGATGATAAAACAACATAAGCATTACATTATCAATCGAGGTCCTTGGAATGTTCATTATCTCTATCATTGATGTCATCACCTTTTTTTTGTGCAAACTCGGTACCATTTCTCTCCCCTAAGCCAAAACAATCGTTGTTAGTAGTCATAGTCTCCACAAACCACATGTCATTGATCAAATATTCTATTGAATTTGGTACAGGGGCAAATTTTCATTTGCGAACTTAAAGTTTGAGGAAAAATTTTGAGGTTGAGAAGGCTGATGTTGTTGATTGACTTTTTCCTTTCTCTCATGAAGTTTAGCTAGAGTAGCAGTACACAACTTTAATAAACCTTGAATTTCTCTTGCAGCAAGTTCAACAATACTCTTTCCCTCCACAAGTTGATTGAAAAGGATTTCCATTTCCTTCTCCTCATTCTTTTTTACTATTTTCCTAATTGTTTTTGTTTCTCATTCACTTTCTTTGAAAGATAAGTTTCATGCTTAATTTTTTAACCCTTTCATCCTCAGGAAATGTTGAATACCTCATTAATACCTCCTTAGTCAAATTTGTAGATTTCCAAACAATGGGTTGGATTTCTCCTGGGCTAAAAATAATTATCTCAATATCTACATCACATAAAATAGAAAATTCTTTTTCTCTCTTAAATAAAGTTGTTGCTCTTTTGTATAGAAGGAAGTTTCGTACATTTTCACTACAGGTCCTAAAAGGCCTAAACCTTTTTCTATCCATAATTGATACTCAAATATAAAAATCACTCTCCTTAGCAGTAGAATACCCAAAGCGTGAAAAGGTGCGTGCCTTTTATAGATGTCTAACATGAATTTTTACTAGAGTCCAAGAAATTTTTAGTTTATAGAGTCACTTTTGTTAAGATATTAAATTAATTGATTAGCGTAATCTAATTCTGAAGGAAAATATTTTTATTTATAAAGTCAAAAGTTTTTGAATCTTACTTCAAATTCTATCTATTCTTTATATTTATGTATATTTCTATACGTTTATGTACATTAAAATTAACTAGTAACATCCTATTTATAAAAGTAAGAAACCAAATTAAACTAGGACCAGAAACTTATTCCTATTTGAACTAGTACAAACAAATTCTAAGTATACATTAATTAAATAAATACAAAAAATAACAAATTCTAAACAACTTAAGATTCCTACTCCAATTTTGAATTATTATTCCAACATCCTCTCATAATTCAAAGTTGTATATTCTTGTCGTTTTCTTCTTGTCATTGTTGTTGTATTGGAAAACACTTTTCTTCAATCTTCAATTTCATTCTTGTCATTGTTGTTGTATTGGAAAACGCTTCACTTCAATCTTCAATTTCATTCTTGTCATTATTGTTGTATTGGAGAACTTCTCTTCAATCTTCAATCTTCAATTTCATTCTTGTCATTATTGTTGTATTGGAGAACTTCTCTTCAATCTTCAGATGTTGGAGTACTTCTCTTCAATCTTCAATTGTTGGAGTACTTCTCTTCAATCTTCAATTATTTTTTTCTTGGTTGTGTTTGTAACACCTCAGTTTTTGAAAGAGAAATTTTTTCAATTTTTGGCCTAGAGTCACTTTCTACGGACGCTATCTACAGGTCATAGATCAGTTGACGAACCGTAGAATGCATCCGTAGAAAGAGGGTAAAATGTTTTGAAAATGAAGTTTCTGAAGTTGAGTCTACGGGCTGACAGGACGGACCGTAGGTCTTTCCACAAACCGTAGAAAGGTTCCGTCAGAATGTTCCAGACTTGGTCAAGTTTCTGAGCATCGAGTTGGGTTCTACGGGTTGGACCTACGGACCGTAGAATGGTCGATGGGCCATAGATCAAAGTCGTAGAAAGTGTCCTGAATTCTGGGTTTTTTTAAGTTTTCTACTGTCCAACAGGATGGTCCGTAGAAAGACCTACGAACCGAAGGTTGGGACCGTAGGTTTCTTCCGGCAATTATTTTCCAGGAGTTTTTATGTCTTTTCCCAATTCTTTTAAGTTTTTTTAATTATAACTTTGCCCCTAAATTTACCCACTATATAAGTCTTTTTTCCCAAATTATTCCTTCATTAATTACATTCTTAAATGCCCAACTTCCCAAATAATTCTCTCTCTAGAAAGTTCTCTCAAGTCTCAAGGAAGTAGAAGGGCTAGGATTCTCCATTGAAGGTCATCGATTTTATAGAAATTTCTTGTGGGCCTTGTTGAGGTATGTTAGCATTCACCATTGGAGACCTTTCCTCCAATGGGTCCCTAGTTTTCTTCAATTTTCAAGGTACAATTCCCCAAATTGAGTTAGGGTTTTGATCAATTCTTATGAGTTCTTCAATTATGATTCCAGTTGTTGATTTTATGATTCCTAGTGCACGATGTAGCGTGATAAAGTAATCTAGTGCACGGTTTAGCGTTATTTGTATGATTTGATTAGAAATTGTATGAACTCATGCATGAGCCATGATTCTTAGTTATGAATTCATGATGAAGTATGATCCATGGATTTATGAACTTATGAAATTGATGAAAATATGCATGATTCTAGTTTATTGCATGATTCTAAGATGAATTGACATGTACCCATACTAGATCATGATTTAAGAGATGCATGTATATGAATAGCTTGCATAAGAGATGCATGTTTCATGAGAATTATGCTTATAATTGCTAGGGTACATATAGACGATGGCATCCATGAGTTCTGAAAAGGTCTTCTTCACAATAAGATAAGCATATGAATGTGAAAGGTTTTCTCACATAAATTAGGGTTCATATGGTTGAAAGGCTTTCTCACCTATGAATCGATTTGGAGCTATTCTAATGACGTAAGCTCGAGAAAGCCCGTGGTAGTTGAAATGTCTTGATATGATCTTAGCTTGGATTTGGTAACCCTAGATGTACCTCTTCCTTGGTTAAAATATGAATAAGCTTAATTGACTATTCCATGGGATTTTACTTAGTACGGAGCGGGCTTTTGGGATGAAGGTTTCCATTTAGCGTCCGTGGACCTTTAATAGAAATCCCTAAGTCCCATAACTATGTACCTCGTAGGTTTTGTCTCAGATAGACACATAGCTAGTGGATCCATGTAAGCTACAGTTCTATGGTCCTTACCTTGGCAAGTAGGATACCCCTTCTAGTGGTGTGGGGTAGACATCACTCCCCTTTTTGGTGTGGGGCAGACACTGAATTCCATTTTATAGCTCACATGGTCTGTGTCGGCTAAATGTAAATATCCCATAATAATGAACTAGGGTACTAGAAGTATCTCACGAGACAAGACTTATGACATGACTAGCTTGCATTGACCATGTTTATGCATTGAGTTTCTAACCTTTGTCACATGATTTAGTTTCTTCATTGCATGTTCATGATGATATCTCACTAGCATGATTTCATATATGAAAGTATCTCATTGGCATGATTTATGTGATTATATGCATTTGCTTCATACATTGTACATTCCATGTACTAATGCATACTTGTGTCTACATTTTCTTATAATGTAGGGTTAGACAGTCATCATTCACACTCTCGTGGTTCGTTGTTTTTAGAGTTCGATCTATTAGCCATGGTGAGTCCTCGTGCTTCGGGGACGAAGAGACTTTATTGCTTTCCTTTACTTTCAATTTTAGACTTGTATATGATGTACGGGTTACGTCCCGATCATTTTATTGTATTAGTTGGCTTTTGAGACATAGTCAAAACTTTCGCTTGTAAACTCTTTACTTTTATGAGATTGCTATCTTTTCCGCATTCTTTTGTCTTTACCTTATGTATATGTATGCTAAGTGGCTTGTGTGGGGCCTCTCGGGGTCCTATACGCCATGTCACACCTAGGGGGTATTTTGAGTTGTGACAAACTTGGTATTCAGAGCACAAGGTTTAGAATGATCCTAGGATGTCTGAAAGCCACGTCTAGTAGAGTCTTATTCACAAGTGTGAAATGCGCCACATTTATGAATAAGAGGCTACAAGATGTTAGGAAATTCCACTTCTTTCATATTCTAGAATCGTGCTTTAGAGTTTAACTCTATACGTTCCTCTCCTAACCATGTCCTATGCTTTTCAGGATATGGTACCTAGAAGAGCTTTTGTAAGGAGGAACACAAATGAGAATGTGAAGCAAGAGGCTAACCAAGGTTTGGCAACTCCTTTGGCCGAAGAGATTACTAATGCGGAGTTTTGAGCCGCTTTTCACGCATTGGCCCAAGTTGTGACGGCCCAAGCCAATAGAGAAGTTGTGATCCTCGTGAACACACATTTGGCTATGGCGGCGGCAAGGGTGGGAGATTTCACAAGGATGAACCCTCCGGAATTCCATGGCTCCAAGGTGGAGGAGGATCCACAAGAGTTCATTGAAGAGGCTTACAAAACTCTGATGATCATGGGAGTGACGCCGAAAGAGAAAGCGGAGTTGGCCGCTTACCAATTGAAGGGTGTGGCCCAAGTGTGGTTTAACCAATGGAAAATGGAGAGGGCTAGAGATGTGGGTCCTCTTGAATGGGAGAAATTTAAGGAAGCTTTTCTTGATCAATTCTTTCCTCTTGAGATGAGAGAGGCTAAGGTCCTTGAGTTCATTAACTTGAAGCAAGGTGGTATGAGTGTCAAAGAATATGCATTGAAGTTCACTCAACTATCAAAATATAAGCCTTCCTTGGTGTCCGATTAAGGGCCAAGATGAGTAAGTTTGTGTCGGGGGTGTCCGACTTGGTGGTCAAAGAGTGTAGGACTACCACGCTTATTAAAGAAATGGACATTTCACGGTTGATGGTACATGCACAACAAATCAAAGAAGAGAAGCTAAAAGGGAGGTCCAAAGAGGCAAAGAGGGCTAGGACCGGTGATGGTGACTTCTCAAACCAAAAGATTGGAGGACATGGCCATTCTAAGTTTCGACAAAGGTTTTCGAATCAAGGGTCTTCAAATGTTCCTATGCCTAAGTTTGACAAGAATAGGGTGTCTAAACCTAAGCCTCAAGGAGGCAATGGTTGTGGTGATAGGACTCCAATTCCCCCATGTCAAAAGTGTGGGAGGAAGCATGAGGGGAGATGCTTAGCCAGATCGAATGGTTGCTTCACTTGCGGCAAAGGTGGTCACAAGATGAGGGATTGTCCAATGAATGTTACAAAAGGGAAAGATGGTAAACAAAGTGCTCCTAGTGGTTCGGGTTCTAGTGCTCCCAAGCAAAACCGATTTTATGCACTCCAAACTCGCCAAGAGCAAGAAGGTTATCATGATGTGGTTACGGTATGTTGAAAGCCTTCCATCTTGATGTATATGCTTTACTTGATCCCAGTGCTACTTTATCTTTTGTGACGCCGTTTGTAGCTATGAGATTTGATATTGCCTCGGATGTGTTGTTAGACCCCTTTTTTGTCTCTACTCCTATTGGTGATTCTATTGTGGCTAAAAGAGTTTATGCGAAGTGTCCCGTTTCCTTGTTCCATAGATTCACCTATGTTGATCTTGTAGATCTAGATATGATAGACTTTGATGTCATTCTTGGGATGGATTGGCTTCATTCTTGTTATGCCTCGGTTGATTGTAGAACCCGAGTGGTTAAATTCCAATTTCCTAATGAGCCCTATACAATATTTAAATGCGGAAGATATAAGAAACCCAGAAATGTAAGAACATGGAAGTAAAGATAGAAGATAAACACAAGTAAACGAACTAATTGTCAACTATAGCTATATTTAAGCTAGAACCTCTAATTTAAGAATCAAAACAAGATACACAAGAGAAATGAATTCTCAAGCACGAACCTATCTCTAGATAATTCTCAAGAGGATTGATCCTCAAGCAAGCAATCCCATCAACATTTCCTATCAACTATGGCCTTAGCCTCAAGGCTCAAAGTCTATTGAGAGTTACACTTAATTCATGAGAATTATACATAACAACAAAATCTACCTAACTAAAATTACAAATTCTAGTATTTATACTAAGTTAGACTACGACTAAAGTCTAATGATGGTTATTACAAAGATATTCTTAATGAATTAAGGGTCTTCTTAGTCTTATTTAATAAGAGACTTTCATTTTAAGAATATTCATTTTTTGTTATCAAATAAAGATAATGTACTAAAATTAAGAGGAGTAGAGATAGAGAGAGACACAAAGAAATAGTAGTAGTAACTTTTCTCTATTATTGAATATTTTTCTTCTTCTTTTCATTTTATATTACAATAGGGGATATATATTGTAATGAACCTCTAGGTCATTTCTGTATTTATGCGTTCTTTTTGTCATTTAGAGAGTTCCTTTAGCGACTACAAGTCATTTAATACTTGTTTAGTTTAATAGTTTATTCACCTAGTTTTTCCTTTTGTTTTTATTCAATTTTCTATGTTTTAGAGCTTTTGAACCTTGAACAGTCAATTTTGGTCAAAAGCTTTAGAAGATGACCTCAGAATCAAATTCTGACGATGCTATTAGCTTCGAAAGGGTCATTTTAGGCTCGTAGCATGATCAGCATGACTCCTGACGCTTTTAGTGCCCCTATTGCCGCTAATATCTGGGCGAGCATCGCCTGAAGGTCCGGAGCAGCAGCTGGTGCAGGTGGTGGCTGGGTTGGTCCCAGTCCCACCGACTGAGGAGGAATATGATCAACCTGAGGCTCCGCCTCCGACTCAGGAGTCCTCCCTCTATCTCAGGCTGGTGCTGCAGCCCAGCCTCGACCTCGGGCCCGACCTTTTCTCCTAGCTGGGGCTTTATCTACGAGCCAAGGTGTATCACCCTTGGCCGCTCTACCGCGTGTGCGAGCCATCCTGCGATAGAGTGAAACAAGTAAGATTCCATGAAACCAACTGGACAAATGATGCACGAAAGCGATACAAAATAGGAAAAACTCCTAATGATATCCTATAGCCTCCTGAAGATAAGTCACGGATGTCTCTGTACCGATCCGCAGGACTCTACTAGACGTTAGCTCTTAACAGGTGAGACTGACGAACCTGGCTCTGATATCAAGCTTGTCACGACCCGATTTCTTGAGTTCTGATGGCGCCTACTACAACCCGCTAGTAGGCAAGCCAGCCCAAATCCCATAACCAACTAGTAATTGGATTGGGGGAAGAATACCAAACCTAACCAAGTGAAATCATACATAACAGAATAAATAGAAGGAAAGAAAAAACAAGCCAAACACTATATAAAATAAAAGATCCCTCCCAGAACCTGGAAGTCAAAAGTACAGAGCTACTACAAAATGAGTACAAGTCCCAAAAGTGGACCATAGAAACAAGACTGCCTCAAAAAGTAAAAAGGCAAGTCAATATATATACAGAAGGAGACGGGTAACCCCAAGATGATGTGTGCTCACCATCACCTCCGAATACGACTGCAGCAGGCTCGATCTCAATGCTGATAGCTGGTGCTCGGACCTACATCACGAAGGTAGATGCAGAGTGTAGCATGAGTACCATAACAATAGGTACGCAGAAGGCATCATAAGTCGACTGAGCAGGAAAGGTAAAAGCAATCTGAAAGGATAGAATCTAGACTAGAGAAGGAGCCCAACCAGGTATAAAAGAAACACAAGAAAACACCGAAAGAAATAAAACAACCGCTAAGCTAAACTTAATTGAACCCCCATAAACCCAGAAGATACACTAGTGCAGAAGAAAAATAAAACTTAAACGGACACCCATAAGCCCGACAGGTACACAAAATGGCTAAAACTACAGGAACGAACAGTACAACTCCACACCAGACAACTCGAACCTCGTCCACAAGTCTGAGTTTCAAATCCGGCCGCCCAGCCAGCTAGCAACTCTAGGGGCATCGGCAGCCCAGCTAGCAAGAATGCCCAGGGGCATAACAGCTCCACCAAAGGCCAAGATATCCAAGCTGCCTAGCCAACTAGTAACTCCCGGGGGCACCAGCCTAACCAGTAAGAGTGCGTGGGGGCATATCAACTCCGAAGAGGATCTCATAGTAACATAAATACAAATCTGCCCAGCCAGTTAGCAACTCCTAGGGGCATCAGCCCAGCTAGTAAGAGTGCACGGATATCAACTCCGAAGAGAATCTCATAGTCCAAGTCATCATGGATCGACGTCCACTCCAAATCAATACCACCACCAACACCAAGCCAGAAGCACTCCAAACCCCAGAAAACACACCCCCCCTCTCCGGTAACGTGTCGGAGCCATAGAAATGGGGAGAAAAAATAGAAAGGCTAACAAGCAGCACAATATTGTAAGATAAGGCTCATACTATCAGACCCAAGTCTGTTAATCCGGTCTACAAAGACATAGTCCATTCGACACGATGTCGGAGACATACCACAGTCACAAGGTTCATGGGTCTAAGGCAACACTAGTCTATCCTAGACTAAGGCCACAACATGCTCCAAAAATCAACTATCAACTAAATAAAAACACAAGGCATGCAACAACACACAAGCAGCCCCCTATCAGCATGATACTACCCTCAAATTAACGAAAATCACCCTAAATCATGGTTTATGATAAGAAGAGAAGAAATACTAGGTACCCACCGTCGATTCACGCCAGTGATCATGAATTCACACATTCATGCTCAATCTAAAAGGAAAGGAAGTTGTAACCTACCTGAAGGCTGACTGCGCACACTCCAAATCACTCTGCCGGAGCTTTTCCTTTTCGAACGGCCTTCGAATGCTACAACACTATCAAGAATAGAATCACAGTATCAGCACGGTCATTTAGACATTAAAATCATCAAAATCGGAGACGAACCAATTTCGGAGTCAAAATCAGGAAATGTGGGACCCACTCAAGAATTTCTGTAATTGACTCCTTGAAGAGGTCCTAAACATTCCCCCAAACTTGTGTTCCAAAACAGAACACAATTCTGGGCTCAGAACAGCCCCAATAACAGCCATGCAAGAAATCCAACAAAAATCACAAAACCCAACTATGGCAGCCCACAAACATACAATTTTACCTCAAACGAGGACTCCCCGACACTATCCGATCAACCATCGTCGTAGCCACGACAATTTTGGACACCTGGGACTTCAAATTGCCAAAATCCGATAAAAAACGAGGGAGATTTTGAATTTCAAACTTCCAACAATATGTTGATCGTGTCTTGTTTTTAAATAAAAGGCCAGATGGATTATCCCTCCGCGAATGCGGCTATTAGCCGGCGAATGCAAAGATGGGGGTTCTAGACCCCCGCGAACACAGAGCCTTTCCCGCGAACGCGGAGAAGAGGAACTCAGTCCCCCGCAAACGCGAATAACCTTCCACGAACGAGGAAGGGAAACTCCCAGACCTCCACTAACGCTGAGCCAGGACCGCCAACGTGAAGAAGGAATAGGCCTGCAACATCAGCTACTGCACCAGTTGAGTTTTGGCCTTTGCCAAAACTCTGACGGGGTGCTCCGGATTTATTCGGAACCTCCTGTACGCAAACGAGATATGTTACTCCATTAAATTTGATATTCTAGACTCAATGGAGCAATCAAAATTTCTATACATGGTCGTTTCGACAAAAAGTGGGTCCCACATCCGTATTATCATTTTTGCCAATATCCACAGAGCGCCTAAGAATTAGATCGGAAGCCTCAAAAAACACACGAAAGGTTATTCTAGACCAAATTTGGTATTTCAGAACTAGCCGTTCTGATGGAATCTTCATCCGAGCGCGTTTACCAAGAATGTTTACCAAAGTCAAACTTATGCAAAATTTCAAAGGCTATAGGCCAAATGGCCCCGAAGTCACACCGAAAGCCTCGGGACTTGTGCCAGCCATGCTACTAGCCCAATTTGGCCATTCCGGAGCTGATGGAACCGTCAGAATTCCCTTTTGAGGTCGCTTACCTGAGGTTATGACCGAAATCAATTTCTCAAGTTTCAAAAGCTCCAAAACAGGAAAACGGACATAAAACCCAAATGAATGACCAGGCGACCGAACAGTTAGTGCCAGCAAGTCATAAATGACTTGTGGTCGCTACAGGATCACTCTAAACGATGGAAAGAAGGCATTAACTCGAAAATGATGAGGAGGGTCATTACAAAGTAAATGCACAATATCAACACATATTTTTTTATAAATCAATACATTTACTATTTTAAAAAATAGTTATCAATTAGATGTTTAAAAATATATATTAAACTATCAAAAAATTGATAAAATTAAAGTAAATATAAATTCTGAATTTTTAAAAAAAATAATGATAAAATTTAAAATTTAAATAATTTAAAAATCATGGGGTGATATTGTTATGTAGTTAGAATACGTGGGTTGACTTTTCATAGGATAATAGGATTCTTAAAAATTCAAATAATTATAAAAAAGTTTTAAATACTAACAAAAACTGTATAGAAAAATAACTATTAAAATTCTGAATTTATTTTTAAAATTATAAAAGTTTAAAAGCTAGTTAATTATTACCTAATTTAACTAATTTGTCCTAGAAATGATACATGTCTTTATCCTATGCTTCCACTTGGCTTAATCCTAGGCTAGACTTTGTAGCAGATGAAAAATTGGTGAAATAGGAAAATGATTTGGGGCATTAACGAACGATTCGTTTTTAAAAAAATAAACAACCCCAATTAAAAGGATTTTTATCTTAAATTTAGCATATGATTTAGGACTTATAACAACGTAATAGTATAAATTGTTGTTTGAATCTTGATAACTATTTAGGTCTGTTCCACATATTTACTTTTCTATTTTGATTTCTTTTTTTGTCAAATATATCTTATATACGTCATAATTCAACCTGCAAATTTGGTGATAGAGCTACATGGTCCAAATGGTGTTCAATTGAATCCTCCTCTCCGGTAAATTGTACTATGTAAAAAGGAAGAAAACAATATTTTTATGTGTATATATATAAATTTGTTGAATCTCCTTGATAAAAAAGAATCTTCTAGTATAGTGGTAAAGGTAGCTCAAAAGTTACTCTAGGTGGCAGGGTAAAATCCGAGGTGTAACATTCTTGCATTTTTTTGCATCCCGTTGTTAGAATTCTTGGCTCCATCATTGTGCACATCATTGGAATATGTGACGTTGTCACTAACAAAAAATGGGTGTGATGAATCTCGTCTAACTCAAGAAGATAAGTCAGCCAAAAACAAAAACATAACGATAGAAAAGCAGAAATTAAACTATTAATAACATAAATGGGAATAACTAAGTCCATCTCAAAAATGCCCCCCAAAACATGGTTGTCACGTTTACAAGCCACTAATGTGTTACAGCTGAATCGAAAGAAATTACAAGTTTCAAATGACTTTATTTCTAAATTAGAAAAAGAAAAAATAAGGAATAAGAGGGCCTGCAGAGATGACAAGCAGCTATCCCTCTAGTATCCATAAAAAAGTCTCAGATGAAGTAGAAAAGGAGAATAATCATGCAAATCCGGGCTTGTTACCTACACAAGTGTAGAAGTAAGGAGTGAATACCAAAAAATACGGTATTCAGCAACTAAACAACTAAACACTAGGTAAAACAATAGAATATGAGTACTCCTTTCATCCCAATCGAACATCCACAAACTACAACCCGCACCAAAATCAGCCCAAGCTAATAGTTCACAATTCATATAGCTAATGGAAATATTACAACACTTAAACATTTACGATTAATCAACACAAAGTTCCACAACAAACTTACAAGTTCACGGATGATAAAGATGTGAAATACAATGCAATGGAATTTCTAGTATCATGATGCATGTCTATCCTAACATTACACACCCGTTGCCTCACATCACAGGACACATGGGGGACATATCAGTTGATGCAACTACAAAGACGTGTGGTGAATACCTCTAATATAGTATCAACCACGATTTGTGGCACGTCCCTTGATATAGTACATCCTCTTTGTTCTTTTTTTCCATCATTTCACAAAGTACCATTACAACTGAGTTTCAAAATCAATGCAAATAAGTATGTTCACACAATAATGAGTAGAGGGAAACTTCCATATCGATTCACAATTCATAACCACTCAATCAATGTACTTTATTAATAATGTATCAACATTACCACTCAAATCATTCACAATATCATAAACATCGAATTACCATCTCGTTGCCATTTTTCCTTATCCCGTTTTTATTATCATTTAGATCAATCAATGTGAACAATTCAACCCATCACAAATTCTCATTACTCCCCAACACATAGACAAGGAAATACAAGATTCTATAAGCTTAACAAAGGTACATAAGTCTACTTGTCTTAACCAATCAAACAATCACTCTAGGACTTGAGCTTTTCTCCTACTTTAAGTCACCAAATCAATGCAATCTAATCAAATAATTTATCACAATAAGATTTTGGAAATATAAACACTCATATCAAGAGTTTTGTAAAACAGGGTCAAATCGACCCAAATACTCGATTCTGAAAACGAGGTTTGAATCTGAAAATTAATCTATGAAAGTGTTACCCAAATAATTTAGAAGTCATTGATGAAAACCATTTTTAAAATAGAGTAGCATTACACCCGAAATCACCATTTTTGGCAAACTTTGGAGTTCTTGAAAAACCTTACAACTTGAAATTTAAAATCACTTACTTGGTGGTTAAATGTCAATAACAATTAATGGCAAATGAAGATTCAAGGTTAACATTACTAACCCAAAAGATTTTTCTTGAATTCTCTCTTTGAAATCACCTTCAAGGGTTCTCTGAAATTCAAAATGTTGGAAAATGGGGAAGAACCCAAAAATTTGTAAATAAACACTTACATGGGTCCACCACAACCCTGCTGCAAATGTGGACCCTTGACTCATTAACTCTCCGCGAATGCAAGAGAGACTATACGAACACGGAGGTCTGGCATCCTTACCCTCCGTGAATGCGGGAGCTCCTCTATGAACATAGATGTCTGGCCTCCTACCCTCTACGAAAGCGGCCCAAACCTCACAAACATGGGGGTCTTTAGACACTGCTAACAAAAATATCACAAGGCACAAAAAGGACACTCGAGCTTCAGTCGAAATCCCATACACACAAACAAAATATGCTACACAACTAAACTAGATGTTTCACACTCAATGGAACCATCCAAACAAGAATATGAGGTCTCCTTGATCCGAAATCCATGAAAGTTACAATAAACTAACTTAAATCTCAAAAAGACAAAACTAACCTCGGGACCTCTGAAAATTAAACAAGATCTCTCCTAGTCTTTAATTCATCCTCCAAATCTAATGAAATTGTCGGAAATCTGATGCGAGCATCCAAACTCCGAATGTTAACCAAAGCTAACTCAAAGACCAAAATCACCAAAACTTCAAACTTAAGACCAAAAATCCATGAAACAACTCTGAATATGAAATCGACGATTCTCCTAGGCCAAATTCTACATTTATGAGCTGGTGGAACTGAGGAAATTCCATCATGTTACACAAAACTCCGATTGACACCAAAAAACACTTTTAACCAACTTAAGCCTTTCAAAACTTTAAAACTTCTAAAAACCACAACCTTTTACTAAATGTTCAAAACCAACTTCACAAAAAAATTAGAAATGACTAACGATAACTATCGGGAGAGGTAAAATGGAAATTTTAAAAAACTTTCCATAAATGTCCTTCCGAGTTATTACATTATCCACCATTGAAAACTATGTTCATCCTCGAATATAAAGTACCTGAAGCCTAAAAAAACTAGGAAAATCTTGCATGCATGTCATACTCCATCTCCGAAGTCGCCTCTCACACTGAACGGTGCTTCGACTACATCTTAACCGAAGCAATCTCCAATTGGTTCTAAGCATTCGAACTTGCCTATCCATAATAACTTTAGGGTCCTCCTCAAATGTTAAGTCCATACCCAACACCACCCAATAGAGTGTAAGCATATGAGACTCATATCACACATACAACCGAAGCATGGAGACATGAAACATAGGATGCACAACTTAGAATCTAGGTGGCTCGACCAACTTATAGGCCACCTGTCTAACTTGACTCAAAATCTCAAAAGTAATAATGAATATATGACTAAGCTTATAGTTTTTCCTGAACCTCATAACACCTTGCATAGGTGACACTCAAAGCTAAACATGAACACCCTCTCCTATCTACATGACTCTTCTATCGACTCTGAGCCATCAACAATCTACACTAAATCATATTGACCTGCTCCATGGAATATCTAAGCAAGTCTGTATCTAAGGAGTCCATCTTAGCTGAATAAAACCAACCAATCGGAGATGTATAATATATGCCATAAAACACCTCAAAAGGAGCTATCTGAATACTGGAATGATAATTGTTTTTGTAGGTAAACTCCACTAAGGGCAAATATTGATCCTACCGAGCATCAAAGTCAATCACACATGCTTGAAGCATGTCCTCCAACACTTGAATCATCCACTCAGACTGACTATCTGTTTGAGGGAGAAAGTTTTAACTCATGTCTAGCCGAGTACCCAAACTATGTTCTAAGGCCCTCCAATGGTAAGAAATGAATAGTGAACATTGATTAGAGACAGTAAGAACAGGCATCCCAAAAAGTCAGACTATCTGAGTAATATAGAGCTAGGCTAACTTCTCTATTGTATACTTCACCCGAACAAGAATGAAATGGGAGTATCTGGTCAGCCTATCAACAATCACCCAAGTAGAGTCATAACCACTCACGATGGTAGGAAAACTCACAACAAAGTCCATGGTTATCTGTTCCTACTTCAAAGTAGGAATGGTAATCCTCTGAGACATGCCTCTAGGGTGCTCATGCTCACACTTCACCTATTGGAAAATCAAGCACCTAGACACAAACTTAGAAATATCCCTCTTCATGCCACACCACCAGTTATGATGACTCAGATCTTGATACATCTTTGTTGTTCCTGGATGAATAGAATATCAAGAATGGTGAACCTCTTCTAGAATTAATCTAACCAACTAACCCACCTTGGGAAAACACATCCTACCTCTGATCCTAAATATGCCATAAGAATCAAGAACAACCTCCTTGGCCACCTCTCTTAAAACCTTGTCTCAGATAAGGCACAACTTCTCATCATCACACTGACGCTCACAGATCTGCTCAACCAAAGAAGACTGGGCCTCAATGAAAGCAGTCATACCACCACTCTCCTCAAAAATCTGCAATCCTACAAGACTGTTGGCTAACCTTTAAACATTTATAGCCAACGGTCTCTCCTAAACATTGATCGCAACGAGACTCCCAATGCTAGAAATCTTCTTATTCAAAGCATCAGCGACTACATTGTCCTTCCCTGGAAGATAAAGGATAGTCATGTCATAGTCCTTCATCAACTCAAACCATCTACCCTACCTCAACTTTAGATCTTTCTTACTGAATATGTACAGAAGCCTCTGATGGCTAGTGAAGACCTCACAATGCACTCCGTACAAATAGTGATGCCATAACTTAAGCACAAATACCATGGCTGCTAGCTCCAAGTCATTAGTAGGGTAGTTCTTCTCATGGGTCTTCAGCTGTCTAGAGGCATAGGTAATGACCTTCCCCTTTTGCATCAAAATACCATCCAAAACGACTCAAGAAGCATCACAATAAATAGTAAAGTCCACACCCTCTTCGAATAGAGTCAACATAAGAGCAAAAGTCAATAAAGTCTTTAGCTTTTGAAATTCCTCCTCACACTCATCGGACCACTGAAAACCCACATCCGGTCAAGTCAACTTGATTAATGGCGGCTGCAATAGTGGAGAAACTCTAAACAAAACGTCAATAGTAGCAAACCAGCCCCATGAAACTCCGAATCTTGGTAACTAATGTAGGCTGCATGCAGCCTATAACTGCCTCAATCTTTGCCAGATCCACCCTAATACCCTCCGTGGAAAACACATGTCCCAAAAATACCACAGAGTCTAGCAAAAACTCACACTTCGAGAACTTGGTATACAACTTCTTCTCGTCAACCTCTGGAGCAGAATCCTCAAGTGTCGAGCATGGTCTTTCTCATTCCTGGAGTATACAAAAATATCATCAATGAAGACAATCACAAGCGAATCCATGTAAGGCCGAAACACCCTGTTCATCAATTCAATGAACATTGTAGGGGAATTAGTCAACCTAAAAAATATCATTAGAAACTCATAATGACCATATCGAGTCCGAATAGTTGTCTTAGCGTCATCCAGTACCCTAATTTTTTAATAATGATAGCTAGCCTCAAATCAATATTAGAAAACAATGATGCTCCCTGAAGATGATCAAATAAGTCATCAACACACGAGAGAGGATACTTGTTCTTTACTTTCACCTTGTTCAACTGTCTGCAGTCAATACACATTCTCATAGACCCATCCTTCTTCTTCACAAATATGACAGGAGGACCCCGAGGAGACACATTGTAGTGAATAAACCCCTTACTCAGTAAATCCTACTGTTGATCCTTTAACTCCTTCAACTCAGTTGGAGCCAAACTATAATGAGAAATAGATATAGGCTTTGTGCTCGGTTCCAAATCAATAGCAAAATCAATGTCTCTATCAGGAAGAACAGGCGTAAGATCAGTAGGAAACACATCTCAAAACTCCTGAACCACGGGAATGGAATTTATGGGAGGCGACTCAACACTAGTATCCCTGATGAAGGATAGATAAGAAAACCACCCTCTCTATACTAATCTCTAAGACCAGATGAAAGATACAACCTTGTTAGAACACGAACTACTCGCACCCTTCAACTCGACCATCATGACACCAAACATCTCTAAGGTAATATTCTTAGCATTACAATCAAGAATAGCATGATATGGAGAGAGTCAATTCATATTGAAGATTACATCAAAGTCTACCATACCCTGAATGATCAAGTCTACCCAAGTGTAATACCCCACAAAAGAAACAAGACATGATAGATAAACTCGATCCACCACTAAGGGCTTACCCTAGGCATAGTCATACTATCACACATCATATCAAGCTCAGTAACAAAATAGGAAGACACATAAAAAGAATGTAGAACTCGGATCAAGTTAAACAAATGTAGGTCGATGGCATACTGGGATGATACCTATAATAACTGCATTGAAAGCCTCTGCCCCGGGTCTCCCTGGGAATGCATAACACTGGACCCCTTGCCCACTATTAGGTGGTACCTATACCCCTACTCTACTTGGCTAGTGAAAACCCATTAGAAGTCTGACCACCTCTACCAGACTGAACTCTACCTCGGCCTCTATCATGTGGTACCGGTGATCTACTCTAGGCTGAAGAGCTGGGATGGGACCCTCTTGGACCGTGAATATGACACTTCAAATGAAATTATCTAGGCTCCCGAAACCATAACAATATCCTAGAGCCGATGACTTCCTAGATGATCCGAACGAACTACCATAGCTACCTCAACCCACATACTGCTGTTGTGACCCAAAAGAACCTTGACTAGTACTGTAGGACCCTAGAGGTGCCTGACCACCCTCAGATGCTTGTATGGATTCATGAACAAGCCTTTAACACTTGAAGGAGCCACTACCTCTATGCTATCCTATACCTCCAGATGAATGACAAAAAACTGATCAGAGGAATTGGCCCTCTTAGGGTCCCTAAACTTCTCCCTCTCCATCAACTCCACCTGCTTGGTGGCACTCACTCTGGACTTGAAGGAAGCCTCCTCTCAAGCTTCTTTGACCACATACGATCTAATAAAGTAATTAAACCCCCTAACAAACCTATGGATCTTCTCCAGCTCTTCTAGGATAAGGGACAAATCATGTTTGCACAACTAGAAAAAATGAGTCTCATACTCAGCAATAAATAAGTTTTCCTATCTCAAACCCTCGAACCTCATGCATATAATTTCTCTCAGGCTCCAAGGGATGAAGCGGTCATGAAAATGACCAGAGAACATCTCCCAAGTCATCGGAGGAGACCCAACTAGCCTAGACCCTGAATATATCCTTTACCACCCTTAAGCTAGTCCGTGAAGCTGAAGTGAATCGTACCGAACCCCTTGTGAATTGGCCAAACCCATTGCTTCTAGCAACTCTTGGCATATGGAAATAAAATCATGAGCGCCCTCACTTTTCCCACACTAGAACTTGGGTGGGTCCATCTTGTAGAACCTCTCATATATATGCTACTCATCCTCTATTAGGACTACCAAAGGAGCACCCTGCACCCCAATTGCTAGAGCAATTCATTAGTGGCTGAACTACCGAATCCTAAATGACTAGATCCTGATGCTACTCAACGTTTTAGCCCCCACCCTCATCTTAGAACCTGTGGTATGCCTTTCACATCACCTTGATAAAAACTCTCTAACACGCTTAGCACCCTCAATAATGTATCCTGAAGCAAAAGTGTGAGTGCATACTCAAGAGGAACTTGGTCCTCTTTAATCTCAACCTATGGCTCTAGAGAGATCTCTCTAGCATGGAATCTTATTGGTCGCTCCAGGGGCACAAACTCTGAGTGGTACCACTCCACGGGCACGACCTCTGGCTTAGGCCCTACCCCTACCCCTAGTTGTGGTATCAACAACTACCTCAGGTAGTACCTCCCTTCTACCATCACCAATAGTAGCTCTGGTCCTCCCCATTAGCCAAAATAAGATGCCACACTAAGTACTAACATAGGTAACCGACACGATAAGAATGAATGAATAAAAAGGAAGTTTCCTAACAGTCTTTGTAGCCTCACAAAAATAAGTATAGACATCTCCATATTGATCTTCGAGATTCTACTTAGCCTTGGCTTGTATACACGTGAGATCTATGAACCTGGCACTCTAATACCATTTGTCATGACTTATGATTGGGTGTGGTGGCACTCGTCTTACCCAACAAGATGAGTCAATCGAAAACAAAAACATAATGATAGAAAAGTTGAAATTCAACTATTTATAATGTAAATGAAGATAACTACGTCAATCTCAAAAATACCCCCAAAACCTGGTTGTCACTTCTACAAGCCACTAATGTGTTACAACTAAATAAAAAAAAATTATAAGTCTCAAATGTCTTTGTTTATAAAGTAGAACATAAAAACAAATAAAGGAACAAGAGGGCTTGCGGAGATGGCAAGCAGCTACCCCTCTAATATCCACAAAAAACTTAGAATGAAGTAGAGAAGGAGATTAAACACACAGATTCGTGATCGTAACCTACCCAATTGCAGAAGCAAGGAGTGAGTACCAAACATCATGGCACTCAACAAGTAAACCACTAAACACTAGATAAAGCAAAATAAAATTCGAGTACTCTTTTCATCCCAATTGAACCTCCAAAATCTACAACCTGTATAAAAATCAGACCAACTTAATAGATCACAATTCATATAGCATATAGCATAATAACAACACTTCAACATTTACGAGTAATATAAATAAAGTTCAACGACAGCACTCACAAGTTCACAGATAATGATGCATGTTTGTCCTAACATTATACACGCTCTACCTCACATCACGAGACCCATGGAGGACATATCAATCAATGCAACTACCATGGCGTGTGGCAGGTCCCTCGAATATAGTGTCAACCATGGTGTGTGGCATGTCCCTTGAATATAGTACATCCTCTTTGTTCTTCTGTTTCCATCATTTCACCAAGTACCATTACAACTGAGTTTGAAAATCAATGCAAATAGGTATGTTCACACAATAATGAGGATAGGACAACTTCCATATAAATTAACAAACCATAACTACTCAATCAAAGTACTTTATAAAAATTGTATCAACATTACCACTCAAATTCACAACATGATACATATCAAGTTACATTACGTTGCCTTTTTCATTATCTCTTTTTTATTATAATTTAGATTAATCAACATGAACAATTCAACCCATCACCAATTCCCATTACTCCCCAACACGTAGACAAGGAAATACAAGATTCTACAAGCTTAACAAAGGTATAGAAGTCAACTTGTCTTAATCAATAAAACAATCACTCTGGGACTTGAGCTTTCCCCTTCTTTGAATCTCCAAATGAATGCTATATAATCAAATAAATAATCACAATAAGATTATGTAACTATAAACCCCAATATAAATAGTTTTGGAAAATGGGGTCAAATCGACCCAAAAGACCAAATTTTGTAAATGAAGTCTGAATCTGAAAATTAATACATGAAAGCTTTACCCATAGAATTTAGAAGTCATTGACGAAAACCATTTCGAAAATGGAGTAGCATTGCATTCAAAATCACAATTTTTACCAAATTTGGAGCTCTTGAAAAATCATACAATTTGAAGTTTAAAATCACTGATTTGGTGTTTAAAATTAAACAAGAATTAATGGTAAATGAAGATTCAAGGTCAAAATCAGTAACCAAAAAGATTTATCTCGAATACTCTCTTGGAAATCACCTCCAAGGGTTCCCCAAAAATTAAAATGTTGGAATATAGAGAAGAACCCTAAAATTTTGAAATAAACACTGCCAGGGGTCCACCCCGAATGTGGACCCCTGCCGCACACATGGACCCTCAGCTTATTAACTCTCCATGAATGCAGGAGAGTCTTTAAAATACAGAGGTCAGACATCTCAACCCTCGACAAATGCAGAGTTCTGGCTTCCTACCCTCTATGAACAAAGCCAACACCCCGTGAACGCGGGGGTCATCAAACACCAGCTAACAACAATTTCACAAGGCACAAAAATTCATCGAAAAGACCTTCGAAATTCGTTCAGAACCTTGCACAGATAAACCAAATATTCTACTCAACTAAGCTTGATGTGTTAAGACTCAATGGAACCATAAAAAAATGAATCTGATGTCTCCTTGACCCGAAACTGGTGAAAGTCACAATTAACTAACTTAATGTTCAAAAAGACCAAACTGACCTAGGGACCTCCAAAAAACTCAACCAAGGCCTCTCCTAAGCCTAAAATCATCCCCTAAATCTAATGGAAATGTCAGAAATCTTATTTGAGCATCCGAACTCTTAATATTTACCAAAGTTAACTCAAATACCAAAATCAATAGAACTTCAAACATAAGACCTCAAATTCACGAAACAACTCTGAATCTAAAATCGATAACTCTTCTAGACCAAATTCCACATTATAGAGCTAATGGAATTGACTGAATTTTATCTCAAGACTCAAAATTATGATTTACACCGGAAACCACTTTTATCCAACTTAAGTCTTCCAAAACTCAAAAACTTCTAAGAACCATAACTTTTGACAAAACTTTCAAAACCAACTTCACAAACCAATTAGAAATAACTCGAGACAACTATCGTGAGGGGTAAAATTAAATTTTTATAAATTTTTTGAAAAATGACTTTCCTGGTCATTATAGATGTGTCTAGTTATTACTCACATTTTTGCATCTATTATAATTCTTGGTTTATTCAATGTGCGCGTCAACGGGATATTTGATGTGTTTGGCTATGAATCATATTTTTTCATCTATTAGAGTTTTTTATTCTGTCACTAGGCACATGGAACGTTTGATGTGTTTGGACGTTTGGTTATGACTAACATTTTTACACCTATTTGAATTCTTGGTTCCTTCAATGTACAGATCAATGGGATATTTGATGTGTTCGGTTATGACACATTTTTGCATCCATTAGACTTCTTGGTTCCATCATTGTGCATATCAATGGAATATTTGATGTGTTTTGTTATGACTTGATTTTTTGAACGTATTAGAATTCTTGGTTAAATAGATAGAATACTTTATGTGTTTGGCTATGACTCATATTTTTGCATCTATTTGAATTCTTGGCTCAGTCACTGTGCCCATCAAAATGAGTTATTTGTAATGTTTTGATTATGACTTGTTGATCATGATTTTCTTTAATTTAGGTCGGGCAACTATTTTGATGTGAGCAACATAGGTACTGGTTAACTCTGTGCATTAACAAACCTCTATGTATTATATTTCTGTCTTTTTCTAAATCACAAAACCCTCTTCCATATAAAAAGCTTCAACCACCATTTTCAACAAATAAGTATTCTTTTTTATCATTGATTTCTTCAATATTTGTTGATTCAAGTAGAACCCATTTTCAACCTTTTGATAATGGAGTTATTGAAGAACCCATAAATCACATAAATGTTTTCATTAAAGAGGGAAAAAAATACTCTGTTCAAGACAAAGGTGTACGAAATTATAAGAAAGTGTAAGAAGGTATTAGCAGATTGTATGAAGGACTATAAGTTGGCTGCGTTTTATAACACAAGCTACCATGTCTGTAAATATTTGTTAATTTTCTTTATTTTTATAGAAAAATCAGCATAAAGGTGTACGAAATTGTAAATATATATGTATATATATATTTATATATATACATATATATATTCAAACATCACTTTCTTTACTAGATGGTTAGGAAAAGAAGTGTTGATAACTATTCTTAAAATTCTTCCATTTAATCAAGATATTGTTATTGAAATGCTTGATGAAATTATCTACCAATATATGGTAGAAGGACATCCGTCATACGAGTAAGAAAATGAGTTAGAGATAGCTAATGATATTGAAAGAGATTTAACAATTTATGAGGACTTATCCGAGTAAAAATTGTTATGTAAACAGGATGGAATCCTCGAATTATAGAGGAAGAGGAAGAGGAAGAGGGGGAAGATCATCCCCACAACAGAGATTATACTCTCAGGCATCCTCATATGGATCATCATCATATAGCTCCCCAGTCATACAAATGGGAAGGAAGAGTTTGGTCAATGAAAAGATTGCCCAACCCACTTCTTCAATACATCTGGAAGATATTCCAGAAGATAATCCATTATATGCCCAATTGCAGGCATATTTGGGAAAACAAAAGCAAAGTGATACATTTGCAACAATTGCTCGAGAAGAAAATGATGATATCAAATCCTACGAAAAGGTAACAAAACGAGAAATGATATTTCTTGTTGAAAACTCTGAAATTCAGAGAAAAGAAGAACCTTGGAAGATATTCCAAAGGTATTTAATTAATGGGTTATATTACCCGGCTGAGTCATACAAAACCCGTTCTTACTACGAAACAATTCTGAAAGAAACAGGCAGTGCAGATTTTCAGCACTTTTCGGGATATAGCTCGGATGAAAATGTTTATAACTTTTCAAAAATAATTATTAAGCAGGTTATAACCATTGAAGAATGGGGAATATCCACCTTTAAAGAAAGGCAGATAAGCCTTAACAAAACTCGAATGAATTTCACTTATTGGGGTTATATCCAATCTTTTGTTAAAGCGTTATATTATAATAATGATAAACAAAAACATACTTGGTTTATCAAAATATGTTCAAAGATATTTGAACGGACTATCCCAAATTGGTTTCTAGTATGGTGGTCAAAGCATGGACCAATGGTAAAAATTTTACCGGAACCTTTCTTAAAGTTATACAGAGAATGGGCAAAGATTTCACCCAAATTAAATGAGTTATACTGCGCAGATCATATATGCTACTTAGAAAGAATTGATCAAATATATTTCTTTATTGAGTTCTGTATTCCTTGGATCCATAAATGGGCTCCGGAGTTAGGTTATACCGAAGAACAAGTTCCTTGTTTATACAGGATATTTTATAATAATTTTTGGGACAAATTAATGAAAATTGATCCCAAGACTAAGAATTTGTTTGGCCAAGAGCTCTTGGATACTATTGCTATCAAAATCCAAGAATATACAGATCTCCCAAGCAAGGAATTAATAGATGATACGTCGGTTAGGCATATTGCCAGAAAAATCTCTTTTCAAGAAGGAGATAAAGATGAAATGATAAATCGATATTTAGAGGAAGTTAAAAGAAATTTGCTTTCCTCAATTAATCAGTACGAAAAGTCAGATGCTTCAATGAACAGTGAAGTAAGCAATGATGATATTCCGCTAGACGCTCAGCCAGTGGAATCAGATCAAATGACGGAAGAAGCTTTAGTTAAAGCAGAAGCACTGATCCGAAGTTTGAGAGGAAAAGACAAATGAGAAGATAAGATGAGGACCGATGAGGGCCTACCTTCAAGTAGATAAACTTGTGGTTACAGTAGAAACACTGTAAAGGGACCTAGATAAGGGACCTAAACTCCTGTACAAAGACTCCTTTTCTTTTATATAAATAGGATTGTTTATCTTAGATAGAAGCAAGTTTTTTTGGGTTCTAGTTTAATTTTCTCTCTCTAGTTATAAAACTCTCTTGTATCATATATCTGAAAAATCAATAAAATCTTCAACTTTGAAGACATCGGGGGGAATCTCAATCGGAAGGTATTAATTTTGCTTTATTTTTTATCTGTTCTAGACCGGACGATGTCCGGCTAAGTTATTTCATATCTATGTCGAATATCTAACTTCTGGGCTGTGTTAACCATGAAAATATTCTAGACTCAATCTAGGTATAAAAGAGTTTTCAGTTTCGATTATTTTGACTTGGTTTCGAGATGGTGGTACAGTCAGATCTGAGTACTATTCTTGTTGGCTCCGACTAGCTAAGCCGGGGAAGTAAGTCCCGATAAATGGAGTTAAGAAAGGGCAATTTATTCCCGATCAGAAACTGCTAGTCATGGGCTAAACTGAATATGTATTCTGATCTTGACAGACCCCTTGCTCGGGTAAAAGGGGATTTTGCCCCAGTTCCATACAGTCATTAGAACTAGATGAAAATTCTCTTATATTTCGGTTGTATGTCCCTTGTACGGGTACTAGTATTGATTGATCAAAGAAGTCATTAAAACTAGATGAAAATTCTCTTATATTTCGGTTGTATGTCCCTTGTACGGGTACTAGTATTGATTGATCAAAATGACAGCTTTGATCAATCAATACTAGTACCCGTACAAGGGACATACAACCGAAATATAAGAGAATTTTCATCCAGCTCTAATGACTGTGTGGAACTGGGGCAAAATCCCCTTTTACCCAAGCAAGGGGTCTGTCAAGATCGGAATACATATTCAGTTTAGCCCATGACTAGGAGTTTCTGACTGAGAATAATTTGCCCTTTCGTACCACCATGACAACTTTGATCAATCAATACTAGTACCCGTACAAGGGACATACAACCGAAATATAAGAGAATTTTCATCCAGTTCTAATGACTGTATGGAACTGGGGCAAAATCCCCTTTTACCCGAGCAAAGGGTCTGTCAAGATCGGAATACATATTCAGTTTAGCCCATGACTAACAGTTTCTGACCGGGAATAAATTACCTTTCTTAACTCCATTTATCGGGACTTACTCCCCCGGCTTAGCTAGTCGGAGCCAACAAGAATAGTACTCAGATCTGACTGTACCACCATCTCGAAACAAGTCAAAATAACCGGAACTGAAAACTCTTTTATACCTAGATTGAGTCTAGAATATTTTAATGGTTAACACAGCCCAGAAGTTAGATATTCGACATAAATATGAAATAACTTAGCCGGACATCATCCGGTCTAGAACAGATAAAAAATAAAGCAAAATTAATACCTTCCGGTTGAGATTCCCCCCGATGTCTTCAAAGTTGAAGATTTTATTGATTTTTTTCAGATATATGATACAAGAGAGTTTTATAACTAGAGAGAGAAAATTAAACTAGAACCCGAAAAACCTTGTTTCTATCTAAGATAAACTATCCTATTTATACCTTAAAATTTAGATTTATTGAAAAAATGGACGATCCCAAAAGTCTCGATGAAGACTGTTTATGACTATGGTTGGTTTGATAAACTATCCTCTAAGCAATTGATTAAAACTACTGAACAATCTATTGCTTTGAATTCTTCAGAACAAACCATTAGTTTGTTGAATGAGCGTGATATTAATTTATATAGAAATCAGTTTAATTTTATGCATATTGGCATGGTGCAGATTGCATTTAAACCTCTTACTCTGAAAGGGTTACCTGAAACTTTTATGGCAGCTCTAAGAGATGCTAGAAACTATAATTTCAGACAATCTTTGATAGGTTCGATAGAATCTACTGTTGCTTATGGTCCAGTATATTTTAATACTCACCATAATTTGCAATTATCTTTTTCAGATGTAAATATACTTGATGCTTTGACATTAAATGTTAAAACGCATGGTTATAATTATGCGACAGGTTCAGAATTATTATGTTTATCTTATAGAATCTATTATCGTCTTTTGTCTACTTTGAATCCAAAGTGCAAGTTATATGATACTTCGCAGCAAACTGTGTTAATGGAAACCAATTTTGTGAGGTCAAAAATAACCACAAGAAGAACTATTTTGTGGGATGAGATTGATTTTCCGTCTACTTGGACTTTAAATTCTGTAATAGCTCCTGAGCAACTGACTAATGAAGTCAGTACTACTGAGTATTCGCATATATCTCAAAATCCTGATGGTAGGATTACGATTCAGTTTGATAACAGTTCTACTGGGAAATTTGATGATAGATCATCTATATATTCTAGACATTCGTTCTCAGATCAGAGAATGCGTCGTCCTATGGTAAATCATATTTCTCCAATTGAACCAGTTTATAACTTGGCTAGAAATCGTGCAGCCTCTTTCCATGCGCTGTCTACAGAAAGGCCAGTGGAAAAGGTCAAATCCACAGAAGTAATAAAGGTGGATCCTCAAACAAATTTGTGCAGGTGGTTAATACGCAGGGTGATATCCTTACTGCTTCTCAAATAGGTGATATACCTACGAATTCTGAGATGGGATTCGATATAAACGATAGTTAATGTTTGCACATCAAATTGATTTTAGTCCTGGTTCACAGGCAAGAAATTATATTCAAAAAGAATTCTTCGATAAAAATGGAACCATTTCAAAACTTGGTTATTTACTACTTATAGTAAAGATGATCTTCATAATATTTCTCAAGAGTTTTATGAAACCTGTGCATTGCATAATCAAATTATGTATTTTGTACCATGGTTTATAACCACTTATCTTCCTTTATATATAAATGTTTTGGAAAGATCTTATAAAGATGGGAGTGGAAAAATTTGTAAAACCATTTACCCTCATCAATCATCATTTGTTTTACCTAATAATACAAGTATCACTTTTGAAGCCTTCCAAAGATTCATTCATAATGATTTCATAGGCATAAGTATAGCTGAAATAAATAAAATTATTTTGCAAAATAATTATTTAAGCCTTTATGTCAAAGTTTTGGGAGAACATATAAGTTCCCTCGATAAAAAACTTGCTTCTATCTAAGATAAACTATCCTATTTATACAAAAGAAAAGGAATATTTGTACAGGGGTTTGGGTCCCTTATCTTGGTCCCTTTAGAGTGTTTCTACTGTAACCACAAGTTTATCTACTTGGAGGTAGGCCCTCATCGGTCCTCATCTTATCTTCTCATTTGTCTTTTCCACTCAAACTTTGGATCAGTGCTTCTGCTTCAACTAAAGCTTCTTCCGTCATTTGATCTGATTCCACTAGCTGAGCGTCTAGCGGAATATCATCATTGCCTGCTTCACTGTTCATTGAAGCATCTGACTTTTCGTACTGATTAATTGAGGAAAGCAAATTTCTTTTAACTTCCTCTAAATATCGATTTATCATTTCATCTTTATCTCCTTCTTGAAAAGAGATTTTTCTGGCAATATGCCTAACCGACGTATCATCTATTAATTCCTTGCTTGGGAGATCTGTA
The DNA here is from genome assembly GCA_018342035.1 of Solanum appendiculatum. Taxonomy (NCBI): domain Eukaryota; kingdom Viridiplantae; phylum Streptophyta; class Magnoliopsida; order Solanales; family Solanaceae; genus Solanum; species Solanum appendiculatum. The sequence goes on from JAGDQO010000419.1 coordinate 275,264, forward strand.
TATTCTTGGATTTTGATAGCAATAGTATCCAAGAGTTCTTGGCCAAACAAATTCTTAGTCTTGGGATCAATTTTCATTAATTTGTCCCAAAAATTATTATAAAATATCCTGTATAAACAAGGAACTTGTTCTTCGGTATAATCTAACTCCGGAGCCCATTTATGGATCCAAGGAATACAGAACTCAATAAAGAAATATATTTGATCAATTCTTTCTAAGTAGCAGATATGATCTGCGCAGTATAACTCATTTAATTTGGGTGAAATCTTCGCCCATTCTCTGTATAACTTTAAGAAAGGTTCTGGTAAAATTTTTACCGTTGATCCATGCTTTGACCACCATACTAGAAACCAATTTGGGATAGTCCGTTCAAATATCTTTGAACATATTTTGATAAACCAAGTATGTTTTTATTTATCATTATTATATTATAACGCTTTATCACAAGATTGGATATAATCCCAATAAGTGAAATTCATTTGAGTTTTGTTAAGGCTCATCTGCCTTTCTTTCATGGTGGATATTCCCCATTCTTCAATGGTTATAACCTGCTTAATAATTATTTTTGAAAAGTTATAAACATTTTCATCCGAGCTATATCCCGAAAAGTGCTGAAAATCTGCACTGCCTGTTTCTTTCAGAATTGTTTCGTAGTAAGAACGGGTTTTGTATGACTCACCTGGGTAATATAACCCATTAATTAAATACCTTTGGAATATCTTCCAAGGCTCTTCTTTTCTCTGAATTTCAGAGTTTTCAACAAGAAATATCATTTCTCGTTTTGTTACCTTTTCGTAGGATTTGATATCATCATTTTCTTCTCGAGCAATTGTTGCAAATGTATCACTTTGCTTTTGTTTTCCCAAATATGCCTGCAATTGGGCATATAATGGATTATCTTCTGGAATATCTTCCAGATGTATTGAAGAAGTGGGTTGGGCAATCTTTTCATTGACCAAACTCTTCCTTCCCATTTGTATGACTGGGGAGCTATATGATGATGATCCATATGAGGATGCCTGAGAGTATAATCTCTGTTGTGGGATGATCTTCCCCCTCTTCCTCTTCCTCTTCCTCTATAATTCGAGGATTCCATCCTGCATACATAACAATTTTTACTCGGATAAGTCCTCATAAATTGTTAAATCTCTTTCAATATCGTTAGCTATTTCTAACTCATTTTCTGACTCGTATGACAGATGTCCTTCTACCATATATTGGTCGATAATTTCATCAAGTATTTCAATAAAAATATCTTGATTAAATGGAAGAATTTTAAGAATAGTTATCAACACTTCTTCTCCTAACCATCTAGTAAAGAAAGTCATGTTTGAATATATTCTCTAGATAAGAAATATGGCAAGGAATTATCACTTCCTTTCTTATAAAGGATTTCAAAATCAAAAGAGGCTAGTTGTACTTGCCACCTAGCAAAGATTAGCTTTGAAGCATCATGCTTAAAATCTTTATTAAACATAAACTTAACTGATTGAGCATCAGTTTTTATTAAAAACTTTTGATTATATAAATCATCTTGAAATTTTAAAACACACTTAACAATCGTAAGCATTTCATGCGCCACAGTTGTATATTTTTTCTGGGCTTCTGTCCATTTCTCGGAATGAAATTTAATCAGATATTCAGTATTATCATGAGGATTAATTTGTTTTAATATTCCTCTGTACCCGATATTAGACGCATCCATCTCAATAATCTTCTGCCAAGCAGGGTTAGCAAGAGTAAGACAAGGCAAAGCATTAACTCTTTGTTTAACAAATTTTACTAAAGCAGTATGACTATCAGTCCAAGGTTCTTTATACCCTTTCTTTAATCTATCATAGAGGGGAGCCAAATATCTAGACAAATTCTTATAAAATGGCGAGATATAATTTAGACTTCCTAAGAACCGCTGTAATTGAGTTCTATCAGTAATAACATCAGGAAATCTTGACGCAAACTCAATAGATCTTTGAATAGGCGTTATCTTGCCTTGACTAATGGTATGACCCAAAAACCTTACCTCTGTTTGAAATAAACTCATTTTTGGTTTTAATATAACTAAACCATTTTGAATTACCAATTTTTTGAAAATATCTAAATGCTTAATATGCATTTTAAAGGTTTTAGAATAAACCAAAATATCATCAATATAAACAATAATAAAATCCATATGAGGATTAAAAATATCATTCATAATTTTTTGAAATTCTGATAGGGCATTTTTTAACCCAAACGGCATTACGTTCCAGTCATATTGACCAAACGGAACATTAAAAGCAGTCCTATTTGAATGCTCCTTGAAAACTGAATTTGCCAATATCCTAACTTTAAATCAAATTTTGAAAATATGTTAGCATCATATAATCTTGATAATAAATCCCTTTTATTGGGGATAGGATATCTAATCCATTTCAAATATTTATTTAGGGGTTTGTAATTAATCACCAACCCGGGAACCCCTCTTTCTTTCTCAGCTGCGTTATTAACATAAAAAGTTGTACAAGACCAAGGAGATTTAGAAGGCTTTATCAAACCCTTTTGTAACAAATTATATATTGTTACATATATATATATATATATGTATGTAATTTGTTATATATATATATATGTATGTAATTTGTTATATATATATACATGCATATATATATATATATATATGCATGCAACAAATTATATATTGTTACCAGTTTAGAAGTCGATTTACTCGATTTTTCTGATGAGGAACAGGTTTGTGATAATACTTGTAATACTTGTCAAGATGATAACTGTGTTTGTGAAAATGATGAATTTTACAAATTGCAGGCACAATTTCAAGATTTAAATGTCAAAACTATTACAGTTGATAATGTGATAGAACTTTTAAAAGAAGTAACTAATAACAAACTTCGGGAAAAGATTATTGATCTGGCAGATAATTCCGGATTAAGTTCTTCAAACACTTTTGAAAAACCCTAAAGCTTTGAATATCAGGCTCCCTATTCTATTAATGAGGTTAATAACCATTTGAATAAAATAAATGTTCCAGCAAGAGATTCTTCTTTCGATGATTTAAAATATGAAATTGAGAATCTTAAAAAAGAGATTAAATCTCTAAAACAAAATCAAATGATTTGTGATCACAGGATATCTCAGGTAGAGAAAAACAATTCTTTGACTGAGGCCTCCAGTGACAAAGAAAAAGAGGTGGATTTTGATGAAGAACCAAAAATTTTTACTGATAATCTTAATGCAGAAAATAATTCTTTCTTTGGTATGATGCAAGTAATAACTGCTCATAAGTGGCATGTTAAATGTACTATTTTAATTGATAATAGTTTTTCAATAACTGATATAGCCATGATTGATAGCGGAGCTGATGTTAGCTGTATTCAAGAAAGACTGGTTCCTTCAAAATATTTTCAAAAAACCACTCATACAGTTAAATCTGCTTCTGGACATGCTTTAGATATAAAGTATAAACTGTCTAATGTTAGTATTTGCCAAAATAAGGTTTGTATTTCGCATTTCTTTTTTTGGTTAAAAATCAGTTATATCCTCCAATTATTCATGGAACTCCGTTTATAAATGCTATCTATCCTTTCACTCATATTGATGCAAAAGGATTTTCTGCAGGAACTGATTATCGGAAAATAAGTTATACTTTTATTACTGATCCTGTTTCCAAAGAAATTAGTGCTTTGATTGATATGAAGCAAAAGCATGTTGATACGTTGCAATTAGAATGTTTTAGTATGAATATGTTTGATGTTTTAAAATCTGTCAAAGTTCAAGAAAAGATCAAATTGATTACTGAACAGCTTTCGGTTGATATTTGTGCTGATCATCCAAGTGCTTTTTGGGATAGAAAAAAGCATATTGTTACTCTTCCTTATGAAGAGGATTTTGTAGAAGATAATATTCCGACTAAGTCTCGACCTTGTCAAATGAATTCTGAATTGGTCAAATTTTGCAAAAAGGAAATTGATAATTTGTTACAAAAGGGTTTGATAAAGCCTTCTAAATCTCCTTGGTCTTGTACAACTTTTTATGTTAATAATGCAAGGTAGAAAGAAAGAGGGGTTCCCAGGTTGGTGATTAATTACAAACCCCTAAATAAATATTTGAAATGGATTAGATATCCTATCCCCAATAAAAGGGATTTATTATCAAGATTATATGATGCTAACATATTTTCAAAATTTTATTTAAAGTCAGGATATTGGCAAATTTAGATTTTCAAGGAGCATTCATATAGGACTGCTTTTAATGTTCCGTTTGGTCAATATGAATGGAACGTAATGCCGTTTGGGTTAAAAAATGCCCCATCAGAATTTCAAAAAATTATGAATGATATTTTTAATCCTCATATGGATTTTATTATTGTTTATATTGATGATATTTTAGTTTATTCTAAAACCTTTTAAATGCATATTAAGCATTTAGATATTTTCAAAAAATTGGTAACTCAAAATGGTTTAGTTATATCTAAACCAAAAATGAGTTTATTTCAAACAGAGGTAAGGTTTTTGGGTCATACCATTAGTCAAGGCAAGATAACGCCTATTCAAAGATCTATTGAGTTTGCGTCAAGATTTCCTGATGTTATTACTGATAGAACTCAATTACAACGGTTCTTAGGAAGTCTAAATTATATCTCACTGTTTTATAAGAATTTGTCTAGAGATTTGGCTCCCCTCTATGATAGATTAAAGAAAGGGTATGAAGAACCTTGGACTGATAGTCATACTTCTCTAGTAAAATTTGTTAAACAAAGAGTTAATGCTTTGCCTTGTCTTACTCTTGTTAACCCTGCTTGGCAGTAGATTATTAAGACGGATGCGTCTAATATCGGGTATGAAGGAATATTAAAACAAATTAATCCTCATGATAATACTAAATATCTCATTAGATTTCATTCCAGTAAATGGAAAGAAGCCCAGAAAAAATATGCAACTATGGCGCATGAAATGCTTACGATTGTTAAGTGTGTTTTAAAATTTCAAGATGATTTATATAATCTAAAGTTTTTAATAAAAACTGATAGTCAATCAGTTAAGTTTATGTTTAATAAAGATTTTAAGCATGATGCTTCAAAACTAATCTTTGCTAGGTAGCAAGCACAACTAGCCCCTTTTGATTTTGAAATCCTTTATAAGAAAGGAAGTGATAATTCCTTGCCAGATTTCTTATCCAGAGAATATATTCAAACATGACTTTCTTTACTAGATGGTTAGGAGAAGAAGTGTTGATAACTATTCTTAAAATTCTTCCATTTAATCAAGATATTGTTATTGAAATACTTGATGAAATTATCTACCAATATATGGTAGAAGGACATCCTTCATACGAGTAAGAAAATGAGTTAGAAATAGCTATCGATATTGAAAGAGATTTAACAATTTATGAGGACTTATCCGAGTAAAAATTGTTATGTAAACAGGATGGAATCCTCGAATTATAGAGGAAGAGGAAGAGGAAGAGGGGGAAGATCGTCTCCACAACAGAGATTATACTCTCAGGCATCCTCATATGGATCATCATCATATAGCTCCCCAGTCATACAAATGGACAGGAAGAGTTTGGTCAATGAAAAGATTGTCCAACCCACTTCTTCAATACATCTGGAAGATATTCCAGAAGATAATCCATTATATGCCCAATTGCAGGCATATTTGGGAAAAGAAAAGACAAATGATAAGATAAGATGAGGACCGATGAGGGCCTACCTCCACGTAGATATTCTTGTGGTTACAGTAGAAACACTGTAAAGGGACCCAGATAAGGGACCCAAACCCCTGTACAAAGATTCCTTTTTGTAAAATTCGATCAATTCAGAATTCATTTGACAAGGTCGAGACTTAGTCGGAATATTATCTTCTACAAAATCCTCTTCATAAGGAAGAGTAACAATATGTTTTTTTCTATCCCAAAAAGCACTTGGATGATTGGCACAAATATCAACCGAAAGTTGTTCAGTAATCAATTTGATCTTTTCCTGAACTTTGACAGATTTTAAAACATCAAATATATTCATACTAAAACATTCTAAATGCAACGTATCAACATGCTTTTGCTTCATATCAATCAAAGCACTGATTTCTTTGGAAACATGATCAGTAATAAAAGTATAACTTATTTTCCGATTATCAGTTCCTGCAGAAAATCCTTTTGCACCAATATGAATGAAAGGATAGATAGCATTTATAAACGGAGTTCCAAGAATGATTGGAGAATATAACTGATTTTTAACCAAAAAGAAGAAATGCGGAATACAAACCTTATTTTGGCAAATACTAACATTAGACAGTTTATACTTTATATCTAAAGCATGTCCAGAAGCAGACTATATGAGTGATTTTTTGAAAATATTTTGAAGGAACCAATCCTTCTTGAATACAGCTAACATCAGCTCCGCTATCAATCATGGCTATATCAGTTATTGAAAAATTATTATCAATTAAAATGGTACATTTAACATACCACTTATGAGCAGTTATTACTTGCATCATACCAAGGAAAGAATTATTTTGTGCATTAAGATTATCAGTAAAAAAATTTGGTTCTTCATCAAAAACCTTCTTTTTTCCTTTGTCACTAGAGGCCTAGTCAAAGAATTGTTTTTCTCTACCTGAGATATCCTGTGATCACAAATCATTTGATTTTGTTTTAGAGATTTAATCTCTTTTTTAAGATTCTCAATTTCATATTATAAATCATCGAAAGAAGAATCTCTTGCTGGAACAATTATTTTATTCAAATGGTTATTAACCTCATTAATAGAATAAAGAGCCTGATATTCAAAGCTTTTGGATTTTTCAAAAGTTTTTGAAGAACTTGATCTGGAATTATCTGCTAGATCAATAATCGTTTCCCAAAGTTTGTTATCAATTACTTCCTTTAAAAGTTCTATCACATTATCAGCTGTAATAGTTTTGACATTTAAATCTTGAAATTGTGCCTGCAATTTGTAAAATTCATCATTTTCGCAAACACAGTTATCATCTTGATAAGTATTACAAGTATTATCACAAACCTGTTCCTCATTAGAAAAATCGAGTAAATCGACTTCAGCTTCTGACTCGGACGCTGAACCATAAACTGATTCAGAAACAAAAGTGTATAACAACCCGTAAATTTTTTCATGGAGATCTCCTTCAAGTTCAAGAGCTTTAAGCTTTTCAAGCTTACAATTTGGTGCTATATTCCCAAACTTTCCACATCTGTAGCACTTAATATTTGCCAAATCTTTTTTAGAACGATTTTTGGCAAATCTCTTCGATTTTCGGTAGCTCTTTCTAGCTTCCCGTTCCTCTTTAGATCTTTTTCTAGATCTCTTTTTCTTATACGGACTATCCTCCGAAGGATATCTGTGATACTTATCCTTTTTCCTTTTGCTGTGACCAGAGGTTTCTGGTAATCCGAATTGGGCACAAAAATCTCCCAATAGATTCTTTTCTTTCAGCTTGTCTATCTTAAGCTGTCGTGATAGTTTTAATTCATTACACAAGTTTAGACCTTCTTGTGTACATATCCCTATCAATTTTCCATAGGTTAAATCTCCATAAGGAATTTCTATCATGTTTCCTCTTAGAGCTTTTCTTACTCTCTCTGCGAATAATGAAGGAAGACCATCTATAAACTTGGCTTTCCAGTATTGTAACTTGTTTTCGGGTAACTCCATAACCCGACTCATGAAAGTATCTTTATACCATCTAACTTCTCCCAAGGTCCTGCATCTAAGACCATTTAGTAAAGTACGAACAGTTTCGTACTGGTTAGTATACCTTCCATTAAAATGTTTTAAAATTGTAAGAACAAGTGTATAAACAGCATCTTCTCTATTTGCGACAAGAGCCATACCTAGGTTATCAACCCCTTCTGCGGTTGCTCTGGCGTTTATTACCATTGCTTTTTCTTCCATAGATAAATAATTATACCACCAGCCTCTTAATTGACCAGTGAAACCTGCAACAATCATTTTGCAGATATATCTATCTGTGTTTTGCACACTCCTGCAAATGGTTGCATACATTAACATACGATGAACCAAGATAGTAAGTTGTCTATCTGTTAATCCATCCAGATTCCATTCATAAATTTCAGACCCACTGTATGAAGTATTAGTCTAATTTCAATCCCGCTCTTCAATTAGAACATCTTGCGGAGTTGGTCTAGGATAATAATAAGTTCTCATGCGAGGTTTATTAGCATACCCATTATTATTTTTGAAATAACCTTTAAGTTTATTAATCTCGGAAGAAATCTCTTCTTTATGATTAACAGAATTTTCAATTTTTCAACAAAATCTTCAGAAAGATTTATTGGTTTTAAACTTAAACCCGCAAATTTTTTATTTAATTTTGAAAACTTCGCATCAAGAAGTTCTTCTAAATCATTTAAAGATTTAAATTTAAATCACTGAATCTCAGGGGGCCTTTGGATATTAGCAATGGCAATTGGAGCATTTGAAATACCTTTTGAAGTTGAGGCCACATCAGACGTCTTTTTGCTGTTACTAATTTCCTTTATCAAAGAAGTCAATTCATCAAGCTTTTTATCGAGGGAACTTATATGTTCCCCCAAAACTTAGACATAAAGGTTTAAATAATTATTTTGCGAAATAATTTTATTTATTTCAACTATACTTATGCCTGCAACATCATTATCAATGAATCTTTGAAAGGCTTCAAAAGTGATACCTGTATTATTAGATAATACAAAAGATGATTGAGGAGGGTAAATGGTTTTACAAATTTTTCCACTCTCGTCTTTATAAGATCTTTCCAAAACATTTATATATAAAGGAAGATAAGTGGTTATAAACCATGGTACAAAATACATAATTTTATTATGCAATGCACAAGTTTCATAAAACTCTTGAGAAATATTATGAAGATCATCTTTACTATAAGTAGTAAATAACCAAGTTTTGAAATGGTTCCATTTTTTATCGAAGAATTCTTTTTGAATATAATTTCTTGCCTGTGAACCAGGACTAAAATCAATTTGATGTGCAAACATTAACTATCGTTTAAATTGAATCCCATCTCATAATTCGTAGGTATATCACCTATTTGAGAAGCAGTAAGGATATCACCCTGCGTATTAACCACCTGCACAATATTTGTTTGAGGATCCACCTTTATTACCTCTGTGGATTTGACCTTTTCCACTGGCCTTTCCGTAGACAGCGTATGGAGAGAGGCTGCATGATTTCTAACCAAGTTATAAACTGGTTCAATTGGAGAAATATGATTTACCATAGGACGACGCATTCTCTAATCTGAGAACGAATGTCTAGAATATATAGATGATCTATCATCAAATTTCCCAGTAGAACTGTTATCAAACTGAATCGTAATCCTACCATCAGGATTTTGAGATATATGCGAATACTCAGTAGTACTGACTTCATTAGTCAGTTGCTCAGGAGCTATTACAGAATTTAAAGTGCAAGTAGACGAAAAATCAATCTCATCCCACAAAATAGTTCTTCTTGTGGTTATTTTTGACCTCACAAAATTGGTTTCCATTAACACAGTTTGCTGCGAAGTATCATATAACTTGCACTTTGGATTCAAAGTAGACAAAAGATGATAATAGATTCTATAAGATAAACATAATAATTCTGAACCTGACGCATAATTATAACCATGCGTTTTAACATTTAATGTCAAAGCATCAAGTATATTTACATCTGAAAAAGATAATTGCAAATTATGGTGAGTATTAAAATATACTGGACCATAAGCAACAGTAGATTCTATCGAACCTATCAAAGATTGTCTGAAATTATAGTTTCTAGCATCTCTTAGAGCTGCCATAAAAGTTTCAGGTAACCCTTTCAGAGTAAGAGGTTTAAATGCAATCTGCACCATGCCAATATGCATAAAATTAAACTGATTTCTATATAAATTAATATCACGCTCATTCAACAAACGAATGGTTTGTTCTAAAGAATTCAAAGCAATAGATTGTTCAGTAGTTTTAATCAATTGCTTAGAGGATAGTTTATCAAACCAACCATAGTCATAAACATTCTTCATCGAGACTTTTGGAATCGTCCATTTGTTCAATAAATCTAAATTTTGAGGTATATCTACCTCCTGTAGTCTAGTACTTTTAGTACTCGAATCTCCCTGCTCCATAAACAAGTCAAAAGATGTTCATATCTATATAAAATATTTTCACTTCTTAAACTTATGTTTACCATGAAAATCCTTAGGCTTTAATACCAAATTTCAGGATCTTTGCCGGGCGGTAGTCCGCCATGACAACTTTGATCAATCAATACTAGTACCCGTACAAGGGACATACAACCGAAATATAAGAGAATTTTCATCTAGTTCTAATGACTGTATGGAACTGGGGCAAAATCCCCTTTTACCCGAGCAAGGGGTCTGTCAAGATCGGAATACATATTCAGGTTAGCCCATGACTAGCAGTTTCTGACCAGGAATAAATTGCCCTTTCTTGACTCCATTTATCGGGACTTACTCCCCCGGCTTAGCTAGTCGGGGCCAACAAGAATAGTACTCAGATCTGACTGTACCACCATCTCGAAACCAAGTCAAAATAACCGGAACTGAAAACTCTTCTGATTATTCCTATAAAAATAAATTTAAAAAGAAACTAAAAAATAATTTTTCACACGTAGTGGCATGTGTTGTACAAAACAGTCAACTTACCTGGTTGAAGGTATCATGTCAGCATAAAAAGTGTTAAAAAATATTTAAAAAGTTTGAATTAATAGGTTCCTAGTTAAATTAAGTTGTGTCACTGAAATTTCGATTATAGTTTTGAAATATCTTCTAATGAATTTATCCTCCCAAGTTAAGTTGTGGGGCTAAGTTATGAGCCTATAAATTTCTTCTGGAAAAAACATAATCATGTGACAAACCTCTATGTATTATATTTCTCTACCATCTTTTTCATGTTCACAAAACCCTCTTCCTTGTAAAAAGCTTCACACCATCATTTTCAATAAACAAAATTTCTTTTTTTTCATTGATTCCTCCACTTTTTTGTTGATTCAAGAAGAATCCATTTTCATCCTTTTGACAATGAATCCATTGAAGAACCCATCAGTCTCAAATATACTTTAATTCTTGAGAAAAAAAATACTCTGTTCAAGAGAAATGATGGTCTTTTATGACAGATATTTTAGTAGATCATGAAGAAAATTTCAAGACTAGGATGGAAATAGTGGAAACAAATTTTGAGGAAGAAAAGAGCGGTTTGAAGGAATGTATTAGAAGATATTAGCATATCGTGTGGTGGATTATAAGTTTGTTGTGTTGCATAACACAAGTTGACATGTGTGTAAATATTTTTTAAATCATATTTATTTTTTATAGAAAAATCAGCACAAAAAGTGCACGAAAGTGCAGAAAAATGAGTTCTGAGGGATAATAGGACACTAGTTAAGTTAATGTGTGTCACTGAGATTTCGATCATAGATTAGATGTTACTTGTGCATAAAATAATCCTTAGGAATTTATCTTGACAAGGTGTGATATATACTTTTATAAAAAACTATATCTTAAAGTTTAAAAAATAATTACACATGTGGTGGTGTGTGTTATACAACACAACCAACTTACTTGGTTGAAGGTACCACGTCAGCACAAAAAGTGTATAAAAATATAGAAAAAAATGAGTTTTGTAATAAATATTGTGAATGCCTATCTTTTAGAGAAAATTTAGGAACCTTAACTTTGGGACCAAGTCAATTTTTCCCTATAAATAGAGGAGTTCTCTTCATTGTAAAATCATCCCTCAAGAGAAATAATAATTGTTCTCTCTTCTACCTACTTTCTTCTCATTGTTTTATATAGTTTCATAACGCGTTATCAGCACGAGTCTCTTTCTTCTGTGATTTAAGGTTATAAGGTACGATTTGATATTTTCATGTTTAATTGTTGGATTAACATACGGTATGCACGGAAATTACTTCAACAATAAGTTTTTGTATGTTCACAATAGATGTAAAAATATATATGGTGGCTACTACATGTAAGTAATTTGAGACTTTTGCTTACTGAATAATTTCACAAGAAAGATTTTTCTTTTCTTCTCGTGATTTTGCAAAATCGTGTGGTAATAGACCCAATAATTTAATCTATTAAATTAAGTACATATTCTCTGCTTGTAACTGTAGAAAGCACACCTTGGACAACACAACGGGGCCAGCATATTCTATTGGTTTCGTGAGAACATGTCTTTGTATACATAATTTGCAGATCTGACAATTTATACTCATATATATTACTATGATGACATGATCTTAGGCTTATCTGTAGATGAGATAAATTTTGGGATATGAATTAACACTGTTATGTGATGTTTAATATCGTTAGCTAATTATTGTTAACTCTTTTATGTGATGTCTTATATCATTAGCTAATTATTGCTCGTCCATTTATAAGAAATTTCTGGTCAATAAAGTGGGATAATATTTTAAGGGCTCAAAGAAGATTTCTATCAAACTTTGGCCTATTATGTCAGTGCTGGAGGGTAAGATGATGGATTCAAGTCCTATCCCATCAATAGGATAAGACATCGGGTAAAAAGTCTTGTTGCACCATCATGATAAGATTCCCATCTATTTATGGCCTAAAACACCTTTTTATGGATAAGACGTTGGGTTTGAGTCTTAATGCACCATATTTATAATATCATGATGACTAACATAAAATAGTATATTTTTTGATAAAAATAGTCATGAAATCTATCTCATTGAAATTGCTCCATTCCCTAAGGTGAATGTGGTCGAAGTGCATAAAATGTATGAAAGAAGACAAATGATTGAATAATGCACATGAATGTGGAATAAGGTGCTAAGTTATCATAATTTAATGTACTTAGATTGTGTTTCATTCATGAAGAATGAGAACTTCTGATAAATGCTAAAAATATAGATCCATTCTCTGAAGTGAATAATGTGTAAGCTCACCATGCTAGGCATGGAAAAGATCGTGACCTTGGTCATGGACGTAGTATCACCAAGAATGTCTCTTGACAGACATATGCTATAGAAAAGTTCCATACTCTATCTTTTGGGTTGTATTGGACAAGAATTAGTGTAATTGAGTAATATTCTATAATAAATCAGAAATTTACTAATTCCAATACTTTCTTACTTTGACATGATCATCTAGGACATCATGGGTCTATATGATAAGACTAATTATAAAACATTTAAATGGACATCTATTAAAGAACATAAAGATTCTTTTAAATAGAGAATTTTCTGTATGACTTGTTATCAAGGCAAGTTAATTGTGAGACCATCGTCAACGAAGTTGAGATTGAATGTCATGCATTCTTGGAACGTATACATGAGAAAATTTGTGGACCGATTCACCCACTTAGTTGGTTGTTTAGATACTTCATGGTCAAAATAGATGCTCCTTCTAGATGGTCTCATGTGTACCTATTATTATCTGACATCTTGGAGTCTGTAAAATATTGCCACAAAAATATGATTACAGGCCCAATTTTCTATTTATCATATTAAGTTCATTCGCCTTGAGAACAATGTAGAATTTTCTTCCCAAGCATTTAATGATTATTGTTTATCAATTGGGATTGAATTAATCCAATACTGAATTGAATGTGACAGTGTAAAATAAAATTTATCAATACAGATGTGTATTCTATTGTGATGGGATCGCAATTCACCTCCGGAAGAGGTAGAGTAATTAAGAAGAAATAAATCAAAATTTTACTCTTGGAGTAATAAAGTTGAAATTTTCTCATATTATAGTAAATTCGAAATTACTAAAGCAAAAGGCATAAGCAATAACCCATAGTAAACTTGGAGTTTACTAGTACTAACAATTTTATTAGTGACAAGAATGATATGGGAATCTCGAAGATGTACATACTGAGTAATAGACATATATTGAAGAAGTATAAGATTCTTAAAATTTTCTTTATGTTGCTTATTCTCATGATAAGTTGATTAGATCAATTAATGTTTAGACTAATTTCCTAAATTGTGAAAGTATTAAAGGTGAATATGGGCATGTTCATCTGTCATGTGATATGATAAAGAGATGCATCTATAAGATAATCACATGTGCGTTTGTTGTCAATCTATAGTTTGACATTTGAAAAAATTATTTGTGCAAAATAATTGAGTTAAAAGCACAACTTTCAAATACGTAATCAAGACATTTCATCTTGATAATATTGATAAAGATTCAAGATGATGTGAAATTAAATATCTAAGATAATTGTCAATCATTGTTTCAGAGAATAAAACATCATGGTATGATATAATATATTGCATAAAAAAGTAACATCAGACAAATAAATTAGGATCAATTTTTCTCTCAATTGGTTTATGGTCAGGGACCAGATATTTTTTATTTGATAATTTTGATATGCGGTATATGATTAATAAATATATCATGATTCATAAAAAGGGATTCACCAAAATAGATTTGGATATATGTTAATTTGTCTAACATAATGGGAAGATAATAAGAAGCCAAGAGTTGCACATGCTCCTATTGATTGTCCCTCAAGGACAGAGTCTACGATATGCATGAAGCATGATAGACCAATCAATTATACATAAAATAATCCTTGAAAAGGTGGAGGATCAAATGATTAAAATGATCATAATGTGGAGGAAACATGCTTTTGAAGATCCTACAAAATAACACTTCATCAAACCTCATGAGAGGGGTAAGTACCTGAAAATAATGAAGTCATGACATCTCAATAAGTTATTTCATATTGTAAATTGATACAAAGTGATCAATATATTTGATACAATATAGTACTGTATTGTAAAAGATTATGAGGATATAAATTTTACGTCTATTAAAGTATGCTGGTATAGAAATGTTTATCAAGTGAAAAGTGAAATGATGCATCTTGGTAAGCGTAAGGCTTATTTGACTTGAAGTGTAGACACTAGAAGATATCACACATATAATAAAATGTTGTCACTTGAAAAAATTGATATGAAAATATCTGATGGATCAAAATGCATCAAGCATATACAAATTTTTGAAAAACTTATTTATAATCCTCATATGGATTAAATCAATCAATAATCTTTCATATTGTTATTCAAATTGATAACTTGAATTGGAACTCTTGAAGAATTTTCAAAAAGGCAATAGATTATTTGCTTAAAGAAGTTGAAGTGAGGAACTTGCAGAATTCTTTGATTCTAAAGGGATTATTCATTAAAGGAGATAGAACAAAGTACATTTATCAAAAGCTTTTTATACACATGAACTCCAAAATAATGGTGATTTAAATGTGCAACAAATTCGTTCAAGTGAAAATTTGGCTGACCTATTCATTAAGTCTCTGCCAATTGCAACTTTTAAGAATCTAATGACACTCCGGGTCAATTCTATATTTATGCCTTCTATCATTTTGAAGAGCGTTCCTGTAGCGACCCCAAGTCCTTTATGACTTGTTGGACTGACAGTTCGTTCACCTGATCATTCATTTGCTTTTTTGTTAGTTTTCGTGATTCCAAGTTTTAGAACCTTAAATGGTCATTTTTATCAAAAGTTCAAGAAGATGACCTCAAAATTCAATGCTTACGATTCCATCACCTCGGGAAGGGTCATTCCAAGCTAGTAGCATGGTAGGCAAGACTCCCGAGGCTTTTAGTGTGAGTATGTGCACTTATATGTTTTAACTTTAAAATTAAGGCCTAAGTTTGATCTTAGTCAACAGTCTGAGTAAACAAGCTTAGATGAGAATTTTGTCAGCGCGGTTAGCTCTGAAATATTGAGTTTGGTCTAGAACAGCCCTTCGTTCGGATCCTAAGGCTACAAGGCAAATTTTGAGAATTTTAGCTTAAAATAGACTTTGGGGATGAAACCCACTTTTTTTCAAGATGACCTCCTATGGAAATTTTTACTGCTCCGGCGAATCAAGAATATCAAATTTGGTAGGATTGCATATCTTGTTTGCTTGCAAGGGTTTTGAACGAATTTGGAACATCCAATCAGAAATTTTCAACTAGCAAAAAAACCAGCAGATATGCATCAGGTGGTGCGTGCCAATATGACGTGTTCTTAGAAGTTAGGCAGCCTGGTGGCCGCGTTCATGAAGGCCAGGCTAAGTTTGTGGGATTCCCTACTGCGTTCATGGTGGCCCAATTCCCTCTTGGCCACTATCGCTAGGCCCTCACCGTGTTCACGTGAGGGGATCCACGTTCATGAATATTAGATTCATCTGGTCTTTTATTTAAATACCAGACTTGACCAGCTTTTGTTGCAAAGGTTCTTATGGCGATTTCTCCTCTATTTTTTCTCTGAATAAGGTTATTCAAAGTCCCACATATCTGGAATTATTGAGGCTGTGGTGTGTAGTGATCAGGAGTCATTGGTGGATCTTCGTTTGAGGTGAAGTTGTGTTAAAGCTGGTTGTCCTTATTCTTTATTTGAGTTTAATTGTTGGAATTTTTAATGTTGTTGGTTGTGGCTGTTTCGAGCCCTGAATTATGTTCTTTTTGGGAATTCAAGTTTGTGGCATTGAGTAGGACTTTTTGATTAGGAAATTCTGATATGGGTCCCACAATTCCCATTTGACTCCAAATTTGGTTTATTTCTATTTTATATATTTTCTGTGTCTACACAATGGTATTGACGTTATGGTATTATTTTTTATAGCGTGGCAGTGTTGAGAGGCTGTTCAGAAAGGAAAAGCTTCAAACTTCTGATTTAGAGTGCGCGCGATTGGCCTACAGGTATGCTACGACTTCCTTTCTATTTAGATATGCTTGAATGCGTAAATGCATGTTGATTAAAATGAATTGGGGCGTGTACCTAGTTTTCCTTACTTTCCTCTCTTAGATTCCATGCTTAGGCTTGACCAGCCATATTTTCGGGTGTAATACCATGCTAGTTGGGATTGTATGTGTTCGATGGTTTTGTAAATTGTTTGTTGTTATTACTTATTATATAATAAGCATGGTCGGTCTTAGTCTAGGATTAGACTAGTGTTGCCTTAGACTTGCGATTTTCTTAATCTTGTTCCTTCTCCGACGTCATTTTTGACACACTAGATCCATGTAGACTTGAATAGCAGACTTGAGTCTGATAGTATGAGCCGTAGTTTCGGCAATTTGTAGCTTCTTAGATCTTCTTTTCTCTCTCCCTATTTATGTGGCTCCGATGCATTACACAAGGTTTTGTGCTTTCGCGGCAACTTGTGTTTGGATTGTTCTATGCATGGAGTCTTCTGCTGAATCATTGTGAGTGGACGTCAATGTCATTCCACAATGACTTGGTATCTATATTGAGATCATATTCAGAGTCGACACGCCCCCGGGTCACTCTTTCTAGTTTGGCAGCTTACGCCCCAGGGAGTGGACTTGCTTACTGGGAAGCCTTGATATATTAAGATCCTCTTCATAGTCGACACACCCCCGGGTCACTCTTGCTAACTGGGCTGGTAGTGGAGGGACTGGCTTGGCATCCTATATTGTTTGTTGCTCTTGCTAGATGGATTGGGAGTTAACTGGATTACTGGATACTATAGGTACTTGGACATAGAGCATGGCTTTCGTTCTTGGGTTCAAATTCTAGTACTCTTCTCTCAGTAGAGTTAGATATTACATGTACTCTTCAGGCTTACGGGGTCCGTTCAGGTTTTTATTTAAACTTGTGCATAAGTGTACCTTCTGGGCTTATAGGGTCAAGTTAGGCTTAGTGAAGTTGTACTTAGATTTACTTTCTGTTTGCTCGAGTGCTTTCTTTTAGATTCGCTTTGACCTTTTTTTGTGTCTAGGTTCTATCTTCTAATATTGTATGTATCTTTCTTTCTTAGTCGACCTATGATGCTTACTGAGTACCATTATTTTGGTACTCATGCTACACTTTGCATATGTTTCGTGATGCAGGTTCTAGTACCAGCTAGCGATGCTGATTATTCATGCCATCAGCAACAGGTTTTGGATTGGAGACGTGGATAAGCACTTGGCGTTCTAGATAGGCCTATCTCTTTCTGTACATATTTAGATAGTCTTTTGGCTTTTAGACGACTTTGCTTTTGGTCCACTTTTTAAACTTGTACTTTTATTTTAGGAAGCTCTTTACTTGAGACTTCAAGGTTCTTGACGGGATTCTCTTATATAAAGATTTTTTCTTGCTTTCGGTTCTATCTTATTTTATCATTTAGCATTAATTTTGCATAGTTCTACCCTTATACTCATTACTTGTCATTCTAGGTTACAGGTTAGCTTACTTACTAATAGGTTATAGTAGACGCCATCATGAGTCAAGAAATCAGGTTGTGACAAGTTGATATCAAATCCCTACGTTCACCGATCTCACTTGTAAAGAGCTAATACCTAGTAGAGTCCTATAGATCGGTGTGGAGATATTTATATCCTATCATTGGGAGGCTATAGAGTTTCTTTAGGAATTTTCCATCATTTGTATCGCTTTTGTGCAGTGAATGTGCATTTGTTTCTTGAAATCTCACTTGTTCACTCTTTTCGCAGGATAGCACATATGCATGGTACAGAGGCTCAAGGTAGGGGTTGACCTACCTTATCGGGTAGGGGAGAGGCACTACCCCAACATAGAGAGAGGGTCCCAATGCCAGCAGTAGACACTCTAATAGCTCAGGTTCTGGATCAATCAGTGAGGCAGGGGCCAGCCCAGCCGCCACTTGGACTAGCTACGACCCTAGAGCTTCAAGAGGCTATTGAAAAGTTATTAACCGTGCTAGGGGGTGTACAGCAGGCCCTAGCTATAGCTGTAGGTTCACTAGCACCAACACTATAGGTTCAGCCTACAGCGGAGGCACCTCAGGTCTAAGTACCACCTAGGGTGCCCAGCCAGTAATTGTGGCCGAAGTTATGCCGCTAAAAGAGTAGAAGATGCTAAGGATGTTTCGTAGACTTTAACCTCTAAGGTTTTTTGGGGTTGTGGGTGAGGATGCCAATGAGTTTTTCACTACTTGATGGGAGCAACTTTATACATTGGGACTAGTAGAGTCGATACAAGCCAACTTAACTTCATATCAATTAGATGGACCAGTCAAGTAGTAGTGACAAACCTTCCTTGAGACCAGGCTAGCTGGGTCTCCTCTTGTCACTTGGACCAAGTTTTCTGAGACTCTTTTGGCTAGGTTCATCTCTCAGAGCATAAAATATCATCTCCAGGATCAGTTCTCTAAGTTAGAGTAGGGCTCCATGACTGTGTCAGAGTATGAGGTGAGGTTCAACGAGATCTCACACCATGCAACAATGATTCTACCTACCGAGGAGGTGAGATTGATGCTTGGTTTGTGGGTTGAGGCTCCAGCTTCGGATTGAGATTCAGTGTATGGTATCCACAAGTCATTCTATTATGGATGTTGTTGATTATGCTCGCACTATTGTGAAAGTCCATCCTGAGGCCCAAGTGGCAGCGACAATAGAGCTAGATACGAGTGCAGCTACAGTGGGTCCCGTTCCAAGTCAAAAGACACATATGATAGGACCCAACAACGGTTTAAGCAGGGTCAGCCCACTTGGAATGTTCAAGCCTCATTGCATACTTCAGAGGGTGACAAATATAGCCAGAGTGAGGTTTTCTCCGGTCAGAGTCATGGGTCCCAGTCTTGTGCTTCAGGCCGTTGTGGCAATTCTTCTAGGAGTCGATCATCTCAAGGTAGTTTCAATTGTGGAGAGTTTTACCACTAGGCAACAAATTTCTCTTTGCATATGCAGATTGCTCCATTCCATAGCCAAATCCACTAGCTTTGCAAGCTCTACTAGTAGCACTTAGAGCTAAAGGTCAAGGTTAGGGTCATGACCATCGCGGTAGTCATCAAGGTATTTGGGGTGGTCCCCGGGGAGGTAGGTCAGGTGGTAGGAGTCATAACTAGGGTAGAGGTGGACAGGGCCATTTCTATGCAGCTTTAGTGAGAGTTGAGGCTGAGGCATCAGATGATGTGATCATAGGTACAATTCTCTTATGCCAGCATCCCATGGTCAGCTTTATTTGATCCGGGCTCTACTTATTTTTATGTGTCTTTTTATTATGCTTCTTGTTTGGGTTTGATTTTTGAGCCTATGGCAGTGTCGTTCCGTGTGTCGACCCCTGTGGATGATTCTTTAGTAGTGGATGTTGCTCCCAAATGCACACGCAACTGTACGTGGTTGCAGAAGTAATAAGTGGCTCTTTCAGAACCGAGTTGTCGAACCCAAGGGACTTCTGATAAGTTTATATCAATTCTATCAAATCTATTCTTTAACAAAAGTAACTGAGGAACTTGAGACTTTTATATAATACTATTGCAATAATTTGAAAAGTAAAATTTACTAATACGGACAACTTAAATTTTCGGTGCTTAATCAAGTAAGAGACAATTCCAGGGCTGTAGCATGCATTGGGTTTCATGTATCATATCTTATGCAATGAATGAATTAAGGTTATCAAATTATAGATTTACAGGATTGATTTTATGATCATGGTCTCCCAACCTCTTATCGCCTACCGCAATTAGCTGTCTAACTACATTGTTGAGCGGGGATAGACAGTCATAATTAGTGAGCATTTATATTTCATCATGTGTTGTAACAAAGCTTGGTGTTTGTCCGGGCGTCACTCCTAAACACGAATCTAATCAAGTGATATGCAAGTTAGATCAAGCTCTTTGTATTCTTTGGTCTATCTATCTCTTCGTCTCCCGAGTCCAAGACTAGACAATATGTTTATTTCTATGGTGGTCAATCACAAAATAATAAAACAAGAATACAAAAGTAATTTTGAAGATAACCCAAACGCAATTCGATAATAAAAAATAACCCGTAGATACAGCCCCAGAACAAGAGCGTTTAGCCTCTCATAATGTTCATAAACTAAAAAATAATAAGTTTCATAGAATTCAAACTTAAAAAAGAAGTAGAGAATTCAAACCTAAGATGAATTGTAATGTCTTGCTCTTGCACACCAAAAAGTAGTCAACCTTTTACAAAATAACCCTAGGATCCTATTTATAGAGTTCCCAAAATAATTTTCCAAAGTTTAGACTAAAATAGGAGTCCTAATTTAACCCAATTTCACTGCAAAAGTCGGGCAAAGGCTGGCGTGGGGCGCTAGGATCATGCCTGAACTATGCCTCAGTAGTTCACTACCTTGCGTGGGGCGCCAGTAGTGCGCCACTGCCCTACCTCAGCAGTTTGCTGCCTGCAGTGGGGCGCCAGCAGTACGCCAAGGCTACTAGGTTTTTTTCTTCTCTTAATTCCATTCGGCACGTGCTTCCTTGCCTTGTCTTCATGCTTCCCTCCTCGCGCTTTCTTCCATAGACTCTATTTTTCTTTGGAAACTCTTGCATACTCTAATCATATGTCTTAGTGCAAAATCATTGCAAGTTACTCAAAACACAACAAATAGCTTGAAGATTATTCTTAAACACAAGACTAATATGGGTAATAATTGGTAAATCGGTCTATAAATATGCCTAAGATCACTACCCCACACTTAAACTCTTGTTCGTCCTCGAAAAAACTTTTCACTATTACCTTTTCATCATTCCCGTTGGACTTATCTACTCGCCTCAAAATCAACCAAACATATTTAATCATGCTTTTGTAGTACAGACATTATGCAACACCCAACATTTTTAAATCTTTGTGCTAGCACCCCTATCAACAACACATAACCTCAATGAATGACTCTTTTTCCATAATTCCAGGCTAATGCGATTATATAAAAACACACCAAACAACAATACACCCAAACATGTGTCAAGGATGCCCTCACCAATTTTTAGTATAGCCTTCACTTCTACAAATATTACGTTCGCACATTTATTTCAATACAAGGCCTTTTTCAAAAAATTTCAACATTGAACTCTCACTCTCACAAATAAAATTTCTGCATATCGTAACAAGCCATAAGCTTGCCCTTAGTGTGAATCAATTTTCACAAAGTATTCATCATGGAATCAAGAGGACTTGAATTTGGTTGTAATGTCGGCTTAAGGTAAGGGAGGATACATTTAAGATATAACTAGTGACTATTCCTCCCTAATGCACATGTTTTATTTCTCTTTCAACATACCTCTTCAACCGCTTTTCTTCTCTTGTGGTAACCCCTCACTAAAATCTTTCATGTTTCAAGTGTTTCAAGCTATGCCCTTTTTTTATTTACGCACTTGTTTCTTATTTATTTATTCATTTTTTTTTCTTTTGTTTTTTTCCAAGTAACCTCATCATTTTTTTCTTTTTCTTTTTCTCATCACAAGTGCTTTTACATTTGAAGATCACGGGCCATCTTTTTCCTCCTCTTTTCTTTGAGTCCACCACACAACAACATTTTCACCCTATTTCTCTTATACCATTCTTTGCATTTTTCTTCTTAACATAGTGCATTAAGGATCAAATTTGGATCAAGCATGGTCATGGTATCAATAAAAATGGATTTGGCTCAATATATTGTTTAATCAAAAATATTGAGGCTAAGAGGCTCAAGGGGGCTTAACTAAGGATCATTCATTCAGAGGCATACAAAAGAGTAAGAATTGGCTATTCAAAGAAACGCATCAATCATGTTCCATAATTCATACAAGTTAATTATTAAGCACACACGGGGCAAGTTCTAGATGTCATTCAATGCAAGAACTAAGCAATTGCTCACCACACATGGCATCAAGACTCAAGTAAGGATACAATCATTTTTAGTATGCTCATATACATCGCATTACGGAGTTTCCACACAATTAAGCCCACTTTATTAAATTAGAGTCAAACAAAGAACCCATAGTTGTTTCAAGGTTATAACGTTCTTTCAAGTTGCACACAAGTGAGACTACCCATGAAGTCTGGCTAACTTTTAAGACATGGTTTCAAAATACCAGAAGGTTGATTTCTTATTCACTTACTCCTAGTGACTAATTTTCCCTTAACACGATCGTCATCCATCCATCATTGGGAACGATCACTTCTACGACTCTATGACTCAATCATACTAAAACAAAATACTAGACCTAGTCGATTCAAAGGGACTATCCTCAGGAAAGTACAAAAAACAAAAGCCAAGGAACCCACCTAAATATACAAAAAGACTCGATAAAGCGGTAAAATATTTACAAGGATGTTCATCTCCCACCCCACACTTAAAGATAGCATTATCCCCAGTGCACAATATAACACAAAGTATATAGTTAGAGAGAAACTTCCTTAGGCCTCTAGGCCTCATCGTCGTCATCAGCACGACCACCCGCCATAGATATGGCACCATCAACTACCATCAATGCAGTATCGACCTCCTCACAATCATCATCATCATCAAGCTCCTCATCGACAGTGGCCTCGTCGTCATCAACCGGCCCTTGAAAAGCCAGGCCCAATTTGCACATGTACATGGCACTATCCGTCAGTGAACAACACTCGGCCAATGTCTCCATCTCCTCATTTGTGACAGGGTGCCCGCCAATGCAAAGCTTCAGCTCCACCATGCCAAACATCTGTCCCATCTAACTATCATCTCTCGCCTGTCGATCAGCCGTAGATAAAACTGGCCAGTGAGACACATCATGCGCTTTCGTGCGAGTCATATCCACAAGGTTGCATACTAGGTATGGGGCTCTAGCTTGGTCCATGTTATGCACCTCTTCCTCAATGACTTCTGCTAGTAGAAAATGAGTCATCAGACTGCCATAACAGAAGTGCAACCACTTGTTGTTTCTAAACTTCATCATGTTCTGCCTCAGTAAAGAATTCACATTGATCGGCATCCCCTTCATCAACATGTACACTAGCACAACTCGTTCTCAAGTCACCTTCGTTGTGCGCTTAAAAGGTAACAGCACACTACACATAATTTTCAACAAAACCCTCGCCTCTTGATTAAGATGAGAATAATAGAGGTGGGCATGGTGACCCGTATCCTTTTTGTGCTCCCACCTCGCCATGGAGTCAACCCCACACAAGGTATGCCTAATATCCCTATAGGGAGGGGTGTCTTTCAACCAATTATAATCAGAAGCATCACAATGGGGTGTGCCCAAAAATGAATTAAGCACTTTAGAAGTAAAACGAACCATCTGCCTCCTAACATCCACCGAATGATTCAACCGATGCTCAGTGATCCGGTTAGCATAGAATTCACGAACAAGGGTAAGATTACAATCCCCTTGATCAACAAAAATGTACTGCAGCCCAAGAGTATAGACGGTTTCATAAATGCCAGGAAATTCAAGTTCCAATCTTACCTCATTGACATGTTCATCCCCAAGGTACTTGGCCTCCTTTTTGCACTCGAACCAAACAACGCCATAGGGCTCCACCGCTTGCTTCCCGAACCGCCTAGATGGATGTTGTGTACTAGATGTTCCAGTGGTAGTTCCTTTTCAAGACCGCTTGCTACCCGTGCCCACTTCCAAATTCTTGCCTTTAGGTTCCATTAGAACATTAAGGGATGAAGAAAATGGAAAAAAATAAATTGAGTGAGGGTGGGGGAAGTCGGGTAAGGGCAATGGGGGTGGGGTTTTTGGGTTTTGAGTTTTTCTTAGTGATTTGTGGGTTTTGGGTGTTGGGGATAGAGGAATACGGTGTAGAAGAAGCTTGGGGGAAGGATTAATGGAGGATTTGAGAGTTTGGGGAAGAAAGTGAGTGAGAGGAAGAAGAAAACTTTGGAGAAAATGAGAAAAATTTGGGGTATGGGGTCGGGTGTGGTGTTTAGAGAGAGAAAGTAAGATTAAAATTTAGTGGGTGTAAGAATTAAAGGAGAATTTGGGGGTTTCGGTCAGGTTTTCAATAGATTGGGCCGACCCACCTAAACATTTTCGCTTGGCCGCGGGGCGCCTAAACTGTGCCTGAAATTGGTTGCAGCAGTTTTGGTGGTTGTGTGGGGCGTCAGTAGTGCGCCGCTTCTGGAGAATAGCCTGGCGCGATGCGCCAGTTAGGTGCCTGAAAATGGTTGCAGTAGGTTTTCCCCTGGTGTGGCGCGCCAACAGTGCGCCTGCCAGCCAGGGGTCTTGCTTTCCAAGGTTTTCTCCCTCTTTCGATTTGCCTGCATCATGAACAACCATTATTAAAGCAATGGTGGGTCGCCTCCTACCCAGCGCCTTAGTTTCAGTCGTGGCACGACTCTTATTTTTGTATTTTTCTTATTTTCATATTTCCTAGTTACACATGAGCTAAAATCAACTAAAATCCTATCAAAATAAGAAAATACAACTAAATCCTAGAAAACATTATCTAATTATTACAAGAACTCATCACGAAGCTAATCTCTAACGCTCCGTGGGATAAATCTAGCCAGAAAGGCCTCAGAAAACTCTTTCCACATCACCAACGGGATCCAGCTGACCTGGTTTCCAAAAATAAATGCCACCGCTTCCTGGCCGGTCCATCTAACTGATACGCAATGAAGTCAGCTCCCCTCGACTCCACTAATCCAAGAGCATGCAATCGCTCCCGGCATGAAGTAATGAACTCATGGGCATCCTCGCAAACTACCCCAGAAAACCTCAGCGGTGACAACCTTAGAAATACCTGAGCATCTTCTGCTACCGAAGTGGCATGAACCAATCTAAGACATCCGGCTGAATGGCGGCTGGTGCTGGCGGTAGCTAAACCTCTGGGACCCTATGGCACTGGATCTGGATTTGGAACTGGAGCTGAGGCCTGCTGCTGCTGCTGAATACCCCTATTGCAACTAGAATCTGCGCAAGCATCGCTTGAAGATCAGGGCGGCAGCTGGTGAGGGCGGTGGCTGGGCTGGTCCCGACCCCACCGGCTGAGGAGGAATCTACTCAATCAAAGGCTTTGCCTCCGACTCTGAAGTCCTCGCTCTATCGCGGGCTGGTGCCACAGCACCACCTCGACCTAGGGGTCGACCTCTATTATTTGTGTGAGCCATCCTCCAACATAATGAAACAAGTAAGATTCCAAGAAACCAATCGGACAACGCAAAAAATTGATAGAAAGACTTGAAAACCCCCTAAGTACATCGTGTAGCCTCCCGAACATAAGCCACGGACGTCTCCGCACCAATCCGCAGAGCTCCACTAGAAGCTAGCTCTGTACAATTGAGACAGGCGAACCTGGGCTCTGATACCAACTTGTCATGACCCGATTCCTCGAGTCTTGATGGCGCCTACCAACCTGCCAGTAGGCAAGCCAAACCCTATCCAGAAACTTAACAGTAATGGGACTCAGAGTGGAAATTATCCTTAACTAAGCGAAAGCATAAGTAAAGGAACATAGAAAGGAAAGACCGAAGCGAAAACATCTATATACAACAACGATACCTCTCTAAACCTAGAAGTCACATATATAGAGCTACTACAAAATGAGTACAAGTCCCAAAAGTGGACCATAGAAACAAGATTGTTTCAAAAATGAAAGACAAGCCAAAATATACAAAACAGAAGGAGGCAGGTAATCTCAGGACGCCATGTGCTCACCCTCACATCCGATACAGACAACAGCAGGCTCGAACTCAATGATGATAGCTGGTGCTCATACATGAATCACAAAAACAAATGCAGAGTGTAGCATGAGTACAAAACAACAAGTACCCAGTAGGCATCATAGGTCGACTGAGCAAGAAAGGTAAAAATAGACTGAAAAGATAGAATCTACAATCACAGAGGTCAAGAGGAAATGAAAAGAAGCACACAAGCGCACTGAAAGTAAAACTAAATATCGCTAAACAAAACCTAACTGTACCCCCATAAGCCCAGAAGGTACACCCATGCACAAGTTTAAATAAAACCCGAACGGACCCACATAAACCAGGTACACAGAAGAGCTAAATCTACAGAACCAAAGGAAACCAACTTTGAATCGAAACAACCAATCACCGATAAACCAGCCAACAAGTTCGACTTCCAAATCATCTCACCTAGCCCGCTAGTCACTCTGGGGCCCTACCCAGCCAAACGAGTGTTATGGGGGGGAGGGGTACGACGACCCCTCCAAGATCCTAATATCCAACCGCATGATTGGCTAAGACTGCGGGGGCCCCGCCGATGCCAGCCAAGAGAGCCGTCTAACACTCCAGGGGCCCTGTCCTAGCCAAACAAGTGCGCGGTGCATTCCGATTCTGAAGAGAACCTTAGCCAACTTATGTCCAATTGCCTAGCCGACTAACACTCAGGGGGCCCTACCCAACACTCCTGGGGGCCCTAACCAGCTAGCCAGAGCTATAAGATGAATCAACTCCGTAGAGGATCTGAACACCCAAACAAGCCACTACCAACCACATCACAACGAACGCATCAACCTCAAGTCGTAGTGGATCGACATCCACAACCAATCGTAACACCACAGAACCGACCTCGAAGCATCCAACCAAGAAGATACCATGCCTCCGATAAATCGTAGAAAAAGGGGAGAAAAGACAGAAGGATCGCAAGCACTATGAAGCCAAAACTAAATTCACTATCAGACCCAACTCTACTATGCCGGTTTACAAGGACCTAGTCCATCCAAATCGACATCGAATACATACCAAAGTCAACAAGGTGCATGGGTCTAAGTCAACACTAGTCTAACCTAAACTAAAGCAAAAGATAAACTCCAACACCATAACAACCAACTAGAAAAATCTGCATGTAGCAACATATAAATAGCACAACAAATAATTCACGCAATCAAAGATAAGCAACCCTCCAATGACATGGTGCTAACCCCGAAATAACCCGAAAATCAATCCTAGAGCATGGTTTCTGCGAAGAAGAGAAGAGATACTAGCAACCCAGCCCAGATTAACACAAATCCACATGCAATTACACAATCAGGCTTAATCTAAAGGAAAGGGAAGCCGTAGCCTACCTGAAGGCCGACCGCGTCCTCCAAATCACTCTTCAGTAGTCTTCCCCTTCCGAACGGCCTCAGACTACTGCCACGCTATCAAAAATAGAATCACAACATCAGCACGTCATTTAGACACTAAAATCATCAAAATCGGACACAGAACAATTTCGGAGTCAAAATTGGGAATCGTGAGACCATCTCTGGAATTTTTAGAATTGACTCCGTTATGAGGTCCTAAACCCTCCTCCGAGCTTGTGCTCCAAAATGGGACACCCCTCGGGGCTCGGATCAGCTCCAAACAACAACAAACTCAAGATGCAAAACTTTACACAATTACCTTAAGATAGAAACTGATGCCTAAAATTCATGGAAATTGAGGATCACCCAACACAATCCGAGCACTAACCCACACAGCCAACAAGATTCCAAAGATCTAGGACTTCGAATCACCAAAAACTGACTTATAACGGAGAAGATATCAATTTCCAAAGCTTTCCTTCAAATGAAATCTGACCTCCTCTTTTATACTGCCAGAACCGTTGACCTCCGCGAAGGCAGAAAGAAAGCTCCCAAGACCTCCCATACTTTCGCAAACGCGGAGCCTTATCCGCGAACGAGGATAAAAAAGGCCCAAACCTTAGCAAACGCGGAGAAGGAATGGGTCTGCAATATCAGCTGTGCACCAACTGAGTTTTGGGCATTCCCAAAACTTCGACATGGTGCTCAGGATTCGTCCGGAACCTCGTGCACGCAAACGACATATGCTACAAATTTGACATTCCAGACTCAATGGCGCAGTCAAAATTTTCATACGAGATCGTTTCAACAAAAAGTGGGTCCCACACCCAAAGCGCCATTTTAGCAAACTTCACCCAAGGGCCTCGGAATTAGACCAGAAGCCTTGGGAACACTCGAAGAGTCATTTTAGATCAAACTTAGCATTCCAAAACTAACCACGCTGATGGAATTTTCATCCGAGCGTGTTTACCTAGAATGTTGACCGAAGTCAAACTTGAGCCAAATTTCAAAGGTTAAAGCGCCAATTGGCTCTACAGTCACACCAAATGCTTCGAGACTCGGGCCAATCATGCTTCTAGCCTAATTTTACCGCTCCGGAGCTGATGGATCCATCAAAATTCCCTTCTGAGGTCATTTACCTGAGGTTATGACCGAAATCAATTTTTTAAGGTCCAAAAGCTCCAAAATAGGAAAACAGGCATAAAACACAAATAAACGACCAGATGACCAAACAGTCAGTGCCAGCAAGTCATAAATGTCTTGGGGTCACTACAGGACCGCTCTAAACGATAAAAAAATGGCATTAACATGAAAATGATCTGGAGGGTCATTACATATTTGCAACATACACATTCTTTATAAGACTTTAATCATTAAATTATAGATGTATAAAAAATACAGAATTAGTACATAATTTTCGAGTTCTTGTCAACACCTTCTCCCACAACCAATCAAAATTCAAGACCCTTCTTTATCATTCAAACTAATAAAACATAAATCCAATACTACAATAATAATATAACTTCACTACTTTAACTATAACTATAGAATGAAAGGGATAATCTTGTATGAGTCTCATGAATCAAAAAAGATTAATTTATATAGATAAAAATAGAAGAATACCAAAAGATATCTTAAGGTTTTAAATTAAATAGTTTGAGGTTATGAATATAAAATGCATTAGTATTATGGATAGTAAGAGTAGCAATAGAATAGATAATTAAATATGAGTTATGAATGTGAATATTAAATAAAGAATAAAAATAGTAATTTAATTTAATTTTTAAAAGAATATTTTTTAAAGAAAAAAGTGAAAATGTAACATGTTCTATTTTCTATAAAGATAGGTTACTAACACAAATGAAATTGATCAAAATTTGAGACATCCAAAAGAATTCACATGATGGAAAAAAACCAAACCATCCACTTAAGTAGAAGTTATTTAAGAGCTACTATCAAAATCTAATTAAAGAATATGATAATGGTTGGGATTACTTTTCACTACCCGATTTCTCGAGTCACGATGGGGCCTACCAATCCGCCAGCAGGCAAACCAAGACCCTATCCCAGAACTTAGCAGTAATGGGATTGAGGGTGGGATCTAACCTCAAGTATTCAGAAGCATAAATAAAGGAACAGATAAAGGAAAGGCAAAAGTGAAACATCTATACACAACAACGATACCTCCCAAAACCTGGAAGTCACATGTACAACACTACTAAACTAGTACAAGTCCCAAAGATGGACCACAAAAACAAGCTATCTCAAAAGAAAAAGACAAGACAAAATATATAAACAGAAGGAGACAGGTAATCCCAGAACGTCATGTGCTTACCCTCGTCTCCGGAATAGACCACTACAGGCTCCAACTCAACGATGATAACTGGTGCTTGGACCTTCATCACTAAAACAGACGTAAAGTGTAGCATGAGTACCAATACAACAGGTACCCATTAGGCATCATAGGCCAACTAAGCAACAAAAGGTAAAAACAGACTGAAAAGATAGAATCTACAACAATAGAGGTCAAGTGAAAATGAAACGAAGCACATGAGTGCACCGAAAGCAAAACTAAGTACACCTAAACTAAACCTAATTGGACCCCCATAAGCCCAGAAGGTACACTCGTGCACAAATTTAAATAAAACCTTAACGGACCCCCATAAGCCTGATAGGTACACAAAAGAGCTATTCTACAAGAATGAAGGAAGACCCAAGCCACGAATCGAATCCACCAACTCCAACCCGATCACAAGTCTGACTTTCAAATTGGGCCGCCGGCTAGACAGCAACTCTCGGGGGTCCTACCCAAGCCAGTAAAGTGCCAAGGCATGACGAATTCGGAAATCCAAATCCTGAAAGAAACAACCAGCCGATTCTCAAAGCTGTAATACTCCGCTGCCCAATTAGCTAACACACCCGGAGGCCCTACCCAAGCCCATAGAGTGCGCTAGTACTCCTCGAGGCCCTACCCAAGCCAGTAGAGTACGCTGGACAACCCAAGTATCTCATATCCAACTGCCCATTTTGCTAATACTCCCGGGGGCCCTACCCAAGCTAGTAGAGTACGCGGGGCCGTCTAGGTATCCAAACCAACCGTAGTACCGTCAAACCCATCTCGAACATTCGATAGCCAAAGAAAAACAACACGCCTCCAACGACACATCGGCACCATAGAAATGGGGAGAGAAGCTAGAAAGGCACACCACACAAAGTTCAAACTGGACTCAAACTATCATACCCGAGTCTGTTATGCCAGTCTACAAGAACCTAGTCATCCGAATCGACTTCGGATACATACCACGGTCAAACAGGTGCATGGGCCTAAGTCAATACTACGCTATCCTAATCTAAGGCCAAAGATAAACTCCAATATAATAAATAGTCAACAAGACAATCCGCATGCAGCAACATATACACAGTCCAACAGCTAATCATAAAACACCGATAAGCAACCCCTCCGCTAACATGGTACTAACTCCGAAAATAACTCGAAAATCAACCCTAAAGCAAGAATTCAGAGAAGAAGAACAGAAATACTAGCTACCCACCCCAGATTCACACAAATCAACATGCATTTACACATTCAAGGTCAATCTAAAGGAAGGGAAGTCATAATCTACCAAAAGGCTGACCGCGCGTGCTCCAAGTCACACTACCAGAGCTTTTCCCTTCCAAACGGCCTTAGAACGCTACCATGCTATCAAAGACAGAATCACAACGTCAGTATAGTCGTTTAAAAAATAAGATCAACAAAAACATAGGCGGCTATAGTCATGCTAACTATATGAATCGAGGACTACCCAACACCCTCTTCTCAACTACCCATGAAGCCAACGAACTTCTAAACACACAGGACATGGAATCATCGGAAACTGATTTAAGATGAGAAAGATATAAAATTTCTAACTTCCTTCAACAACTAACCCGACTGCCCTTTATATACACTGTCAGTCGCTGACCTCTGCAAACACAGCCATGGCCTCGCGAACGCTGAGGCAAAACAATTATACCTCCGCGAACGCGGCTAGGGGCCCGCCAATGCAGAGAAGCAACACCCAGAACTCCGCAAACGCTGCTATGGGTATGCTAACGCGGAGAGAGAAGATCCACACCTCCGCGGACATGGAGGCCCATCCGCCAATGCAGAGAGGAAGATACTCAGACCTTCCAAACTTCCACGAACGTGGAGCCTTATCCACGAACACGGAGAAGAACATCACACACTTCCGCAAATGCGGAGCAAAGCCCGCGAACGCCGAGAAGAAATGGGGTCTGCAACATCAGCTGTGCACCAACTGAGTTTCGGACAATTTTGCACTTTTAGTATGGGACAAAGTCAAAATGTGCAACTTTATGGACAATCAATCACTAATCGGTCGGCCTACTAAAGACACCGAAAAAAATAACATAATTGCATTGAACTCCATTTTAAGAAATGAAAATTGAATCACACGAGTCATAACAGACCAGATCATACAAACATTTAAAAAAATTTAAATCCTGAAGGACATTGTCGAATAAATTCGGGTGCAAAATCTAAACACTACTTGTGTTGTATGTTTTATTGAAGAAATGAGTGGTTTTATCTAAAATATTTTAGACAAGTCTCCCATAATAATTCCCTTTTTGTTTATGTTCAGTCTCATCAAAACTATTTCTCTTGAAAAGTTTGGCTTTTTATACTTAACATTATTTTTTGTTTTGTACTCAAAATGATCACTTACTATAGTACTCTCCATAAAGAAATACAATAATATGTGATAGGGAAAAAGAGTCATGAATGTAACTTAAAGATGTTGAAGCATAAAAATAAACAAGTACCTTAAGTAATTTGAGGAACTAGAGAAAAAGCACAAAGATGTTATAATGAAAGTGTTAGAGAAAGTTGACAAGTTTTATAAGGAATTGTGTCATTTGTATACAGATGAATGTTCTTTGGTCTGAATTTGTATACACATGAACCATGTGTTATTGTTAGGGATCTAAATTTTAGTAACTACTTCATTAATGAATATTGGCTATATGGTGTATTACTACTTATCACTTGCTTTTTTTTATAAGCATTTGCTTGATAAAAAAGTGATGCAAAATGGTTATATATAGTGAGATTGTAGTAATTAGTAAGGGTGTGTTTGGTATGGAAGAAAACATTTTCTCGAAACTTGTTCTGATTTTTTTCATGTTTGTTTGATCAAAATTGTAGGAAAATATTTTTTCTGGAAAATCAAATTTCTTAAATATACTGAAATGACTTGCCTGATTGAAGTAAGTAAAACGAGTTCTACAAGAAGCATTCCAAATATTGTGTCCTCCTCAAACCTCCAACAAACCTTATCTTCACCCACCCCTTATAGTCCTATATATTCCCAATTTCCCACAAACCACTCCCCCGTCACCCCGCCACCCCCTTCCATATTCTTTTCATAGATATATAAAAATATTTTAGAATAATAGATTTACTTGCGTGTCGAACACAAGAAAATAAGTAAGAAATACACTTATTTTCATTTTTAAAAAAAGAATTGTCCTTCATATCAAATAATACATCCTAAATATCACTTATTTTTCCTCTTTAGAAGAAGTAGATCAAATTGACCTTCATTTGGTTTGGATACACAGATATAGATACACAAATATACGTCCATTCATATTTTACTGTCATAATTATTTTGTTTAACTCCAATCTTTGATAATATTTTCTCCGTTTAAAAAAAAATGACCTACTTATTTTTTTGGTCTATTTCAAAAACAAATGACCCCTTTTATTTTTTGAAAGTCAAACTAGGTCATTCATTTTAAAATAAAATGCGTATTAGACATACACTTGACACAATATTTATTATATGTGAAAATTAGTTATAGTAGAGCTCACAACATTATATGTTCGTACAACATTAATAACACCAATTGTTATTGTCTCTTTTGATTTTTTTTTCTTTAATATAAGGCAGAGATTTTGAATTGGAAAGGAAAATACTTAAATTTTATTATAAATGTAGTAAGGTCTGAGGTCATGGACAAGGTTAAAGATGGTGAGGTCAAGGACATTTACTTCTCAACTTATGTGGGTTTTTTGTTCGTCAAGATTTAACTATTTAAATTTGATATATATTATAAAGTATATTTTTAATCATATATGTATGAGAAAATTTGTAATTTATGATTATTTTTTTATGTCGCTTTGGATATCTAAATTTAAGGTTGAAATATTGAGTTGATGTAATACATTTTTTCTTCAGAAATTAGTCAAATTAATTTTTAAAAAGTTCACATAAATTATGACAGGGGAAGTATGAGTTTTTTTTAGTTTAAATTCACTTTAGATTTTTGGTATGCTAATTTGTGGTAGGTGTGAATTTATTTTGTCGATAGAAAGATACACCGCAAAGATCATTTACAAAAAAATATTAGATAAGATATGTTGTATTACATTTTGTACTCATTAAAGCAAAATAAGTAAAAATAATATGCATCTGACAAAAAAATTATTCTTCATCTTTGAAGATTCTGATATACTGACCATGAAAAACAAGTCATTATACAATAGTTCATATTAATCAATAAAAAAATATGAACTTTATTCTTTTATATATAAATATTTAGTAAAAAAATGCTTTGATTATGTTGAAATTATTTTACATAGCTAATACATGATTGTACATATTTACACGTGCAACGCACGTGTTGAAAAACTAATATATATATATAAAGAATGTTGACCGAAGTCAACCTTCAAGCAATTTCAAAGGTAAAGAGCTATAACTGGCCCCAAAATCACACCGAAAACCTCGGGACTCGGGCAACCCATGCTCCTAGTGTAATTTGGTCGCTCCGGAGCTGATGGAACCGTCAGAATTCTCATCTGAGGTTGTTTACCTGAAGTTATGACCCAAAATCAACTTTTCAAGGTTCAAAAGTTTCAAAACAGAAAAACAGGCATAGAACCCAAACAAACGACCAGGCAACCGAACAGTCTGTGCCAGCAAGTCATAATGACTTGGGGTCGCTATAGGAACGCTCTAAACGACATAAAGAAGGCATTGACACAGAAATGACCTGGAGGGTCATTACAATATCCTCTACTAAAAGGACTTTCGTCTATGAAAGTAAGGATCAAGAAGTACCTGAGGGCTCAAATAAGCTGGGGAACTACTCTCGCATCTCCCGCTTGATCTCCCAGGTAGCCTCCTCAACTGGACGATGCCTCCAACGGATCTTAACAACATGAATGACTCTCGACCTCAGCCGCCTCACATCTCTGGCCAAAATAGCAACTTGCTCCTCAGTATATGTCAAGCGATCATCCAACTCAACGGCATCATACTGGAGCACATGAGACTCATCTGGAACATATCGACGCAGCATCGAAACATGAAATACTGGATGAACCGCTGAGAATGCTGGAAGTAAAGCTAATTCATAAGACACCTCGCCAACTGCCCTCAAAATCTCAAAAGGCCCGATATACCTGGGGCTAAGCTTGCCCCGCCTTCCAAATCTCATCACGCCCTTCATGGGTGATACTCAGAGGAATACTCTATCACCCATGGCAAAACTCAACGGTCGACGCCTGCGGTCTGCATAACTCCGCTGTTTACTCTGAGTTGTCTTGAGCTTGTCCTGAATCAACCTCACATGCTCCAAGGACACCTAAAACAAATTTGTGCCATGTGACCTAGGCTCCGTAGACTCAAACGAATCGACTAGAGTGCGAAAATGCCTACCATATAGGGTCTCAAACGAGGCCATCTGAATGCTGGAATGGTAGTTGTTGTTGTACGCAAACTCTGCCAAGGACAAGAAATGGTCCCACTGACCCCAAAAGTCTATAACATAGGCCTACCACATATCCTCAAGAACCTGAATAGTGTGCTCTGACTGCCATCTGTCTGCGGGTAAAATGTTGTGCTAAGATCCACACGGGTGCCCAACTCCTCCTGAAATGCTCACCAAAAGTTGGAAGTGAACTGTGGGCCCCGGTCTGAGATGATAGAAACAGGCACACCATGAAGACGGACTACCTCCCGGATGTAGATACGGGCTAACCTCTCAGCATGGTAGGATGTATGAACAGGGATGAAGTGTGCTGACTTGGTCAATCGATCCACGATGGCCCAGATATTGTCAACACCCCTAGGATTCCATGGCAATCCCACAACAAAATCCATGGTGATACGCTCCCACTTCCACTCAGGAATGGGTAATCTCTGCAACTCTCCACCAAGCCTCATATGCTCGGCCTTCACCTGCTGGCAACACAAGCAATGGGACACATAGTCTGAGATGTCCCTCCTTATACCGCTCCACCAGTAATGCTGCCTTAAATCACGATACATCTTAGTTGTGCCCGGATGGATAGAATACCTGAAATCATGGGCCTCGCTAAGGATCAGTTGGTTCAAATCACCAACTCTCTGAACACATAAACGGCCAGCAAACCACAAAACCCCATCTGAATCTAAGGTAGCCTGCCTGACAACCACAGATTTGATCAAGTAGAGATGACTGAACCCCCACATAAGCTAACACTCGGCTGGAATCTGAAACATCAAGCCGGATCATCTAATTGGCTAAGGATTGAATGTCCAAAGCCAAAGGTCGCTCCTAAACAGGAAGGAAGGCTAGACTACCCATACTCACTGCCCTCCGACTCAAGGTATCCGCTACTACATTCACCTTGCCAGGATGATAGAGAATAGAGAGATCATAGTCCTTCAGGAGCTCAATCCACCGACGCTGCCTCGAATTAAGGTCCCTCTGAGTCATGATGTACTGAAGGCTCCTGTGATCAGTGTATATCTCGCAATGAACTCTATAAAGGTAATGCCTGCAGATCTTAAGCACGAAAACTACCGCTGCCAACTCTAAGTCATGAGTGGGGTAGTTGCGCTCGTGCATCTTTAGGTGCCTCGATGCATAAGCAATAACCCAGCCCTGCTGCATCAGAAGACAACCCAAACCAACGCCGGATGCGTCACAATAGACCGTGAAGCCTTCGCCCTCAACTGGAAGAGTCAATATAAGAGCGGTGGTAAGCAACTCCTTGAGCCTCAGAAAGCTCCTCTCACACTCCTCCAACCATAGAAAGGGAATCTCCTGGCGTGTCAACCGAGTCAAAGGCACTGTTAAAGTGGAGAAACCCTCAACAAAGCGCCTGTAGTACCCAGCCAATCCGACGAAGCTCTGAATTTCAGTCACAGAAGTGGGCCTAGCCTAACTACGGATAGCCTCAATCTTCACCAGATCCACCATAATGCCATCCTTGGACACCACATGCCCCAAGAATGCTACAGACTCTAGCCAAAACTTACACTTTGAGAACTTGGCATAAAGCTGATGATCTCTCAAAGTCTGGAGCACTATCCTCAAATGCTGCTCATGCCCACGATGGCTCCGCGAGTATACCAAGATGTCATCAATGAAGACTATGACGAAGGAATCCAAATACTGTCTGAATACTCGAGTCATCAAATCCATAAAGGCGGCAGGGGCATTAGTCAACCCAAAAGACATAACTAGGAACTCATAATGGCCATAGCGAGTCCTAAATGCTGTCTTAGGGATATCCTCTGCTCTGATCCTCAGCTAATGATAACAAGATCTCAAGTCGAACTTAGAAAACATGGCAGCACCCTGAAGCTAGTCGAATAGATCATCCATACAAGGCATAGGATAATGGTTCTTCACCGTCAACTTATTCAACTGCCTATAATCGATACACATCCGCATGGTGCCATCCTTCTTCTTCACAAACAGGACTGGGGCACCCCAAGGCGATACACTAGGTCTGATGAACCCTCTACTCAAGAGATCCTGAAGCTGATCACTGAGCTCCGCAGGTGCTATGCAGTACGGTGGGATAGAAATGGGATGAGTACACGGCTCCAAGTCTATGCCAAAGTTAATGTCCCGATCTGTGGGTAGGCCAGGAAGGTCGGCAGGAAACACATCTGCAAACTCTCGGACAACAAGCACTGAATCAACTATAGGGCCCTCCCTACTCATATCTCGAGCATAAGCCAAGTAAGCCAAGTATCCGCTGTCTACCAGCCTCTGGGACCGAATACAAGAAATCACCCCAACTGGTGTGCGACTACAAGAACCCTGCCACACCACTGGCGGGATATCAGGAATGGCTAAAGTCACAGTCTTGGCATAACAGTCCAAGACAGCCCGGTGAGGAGATAGCCAATACATACCCAGAATCACATTGAAGTCTACCATACAAAGCATAATAAGATCAATCAGGGTGTCCTGCCTCCGAATGGTCACAACACAAGACCTGCAAACCCGATCCACTACTAAAGAATCCCCTTCTAGGGTCGAAACACACAATGGAACCAATAAGGGCTCAGGACTCACTCCCAATCGAGGCACACAGAAATCAGTCACATAAGAATAGGTAGAACTGGGATAAACTAATGCTGAAGCGAACTGTTGGCTTAAGAGAACTGTACCTATGATCACGTCATCTGACGCCTCGGCCTCTACTCTGGCTGGAGCTGCATAAAAGTGGCCCTGGGCACCCCTACCCCGCGCATCTACTCTGCCACCAGTCCTGCCTCACCTGGACCTCCCCGAGAACCCTACTGCTAACCCCCTCCTCTAGCTGGGGAGCTACTGCTGACACTGACCTCGCTGCTTGAGGGGGTGGTAAAGCTGATCTAGATGTAGGGCACTCCCTGGCCCAATAACCCAGCTCCCCACAGGTGAAGCAACCCTGGGAAGACATGCTAACTGCTGGAGGTTGGCCACCCCGACCTGATGCACCTGTCTGAAACCCGCCTTGGCCCTGACTTGAACCAACACTATAATCGCTCTTACGAGGCTGATCTCCCTCTGAGGTCTGTAATGCTGCTTGAAATGGGCGACTGGACTGCCCTAGCTGGAATCCCTGGATAAACTGGTCCTGAGTGACTCTCGGCCTGGAACGGGACCCACTAGCCTTACCATCCTGTCTGTTCCTCTTGTCGTTGCCCCCTTGGGCCTCACGATGTAGCTGCTCAATCATACGAGCATGGTCTACCACCTCTAGAAAGGAACATCCCTCTGCCAACAACGACTGTGACTTGATCCTCAACTGCAGTCTCAACCCTCTAATGAAGCATCGGACCCGCTTCCCTCTGTGGGTAGAATCATAGTAGCATGATGGGACAACTCCAGAATTCAGGTCTCGTACTTAGTCACCGTCATGGAGCCCTACTCCAATCTTGAAAACTCATCACGGAAGCGATCCCTGACGCTCCGTGGAATAAACCTGGCCAGAAAAGCATCGAAAAACTTCTCCCAAGATACTGGTTGTGCTTCAGCCAGTCTGGTCCCAATGAACGAACGCCACCACTGTCTGGTTGGTCCGTCTAGCTGATAAGCTGTGAAGTCAGCTCCTCTTGACTCCACTAAACCCAAGGTCTCCAACCTCTCACGGCAAGCAGTCAAGAACTCGTGGGCATTCTCCCCTGATAGTCTAAGAAACACCCCGAACATCTTCTGCTCTCGCAGAGGCATAATCCCGTCCAACGGGTCCAGTTGAACCACGGCTGGTGCTGGTGGCTAAAGAACCTCTGGTGCCACTACTGTTGGCTGGTCCTGCTGTGCCTGAACCGGCTTTGGGACTGGTGCTGGCGCCAGCTGTTGCTATTGCTGCTGCTGCATACTCCCGATAGCAGCTAGAATCTGGGCAAGCATGCTCTGAAGATCAGGAGCCACAGCTGGTGTGGTGGTGGCTGGGCTGGTCCCGTCCCCACTGGTTGAGGTGGAATTTGCTTTGCACGAGGATCCGGCTCTGGAGTTCCCTCTCTCTCTCTCGTCCTGGTGCCACAACACCACCTCGGCCTCCATTGCTCGTACGAGTCATCCCTACGACAGAAGGACACAAGTGAGATTTCGAGAAACCAACTAGACAGCAATGCACGAAAAGGATACAAAGTAAGACAACATCCTAAGGACATCATGTAGCCTCCTGAAGATAAGTCACGGACGTCTCAGCCCCGATCCTCAAGACTCTACTAGATGTTAGTTCTATACAAGTGAGACCAATGAACCTAGGCTCTGATACCAATTTGTCACGACCCGATTTTTCAAGTCATGATGGCGCGTACCATCCCACTAGTATGCAAGCCGAACTCCATCCCAGAACTTAACAGTAATGGGATTAAGAGTGGAAACTAATTCTAAACCGAAGCATACCATAAGAACACAAAGTGGAAGCTGAAACAAAACAAAAATAATATATACAAGAAACCTCCCAAAATTTTGAAGTCACATGTACAGAAATACTAACAAAAGTACAAGTCCCAAAAGTGGACAACAGAAACAACTGTCTCGTAAACCAAAGACAAGCCAAAATATATATACAGAAGGAGATAGGTAATCCTAGAACGCCTTGTGCTCACCCTGGTCTCCTGAAAAGATAGCTCTAGGCCAGAACTCAATGCTGATAACTGGTGCTCGGACCTGCATCACGAAAATAGATGCAGAGTGTAGAATGAGTACCAAAACAACAGGTACCCAGTAGGCATCATAGGCCGACTGAGCAAAAACGGTAAAAAAAGGCAGACAAGATAGAATCAACAACAACAGAGGTCAACAGAAAGGATACAGAGAAAACGGAATGTACCCTGAGGATAGCTACGCTAAACCCAGTTGGCCCCCCATAAGACCCGCGGGGCACACTCGTGCTCAAGTTTAAGTAAAAACCCAAACGGAACCCCATAAACCTGACAGGTACACTGAAAAGCTAGAACTACAGAATCAAGGAACAAAACTCCGAACCGAACAAACGACCGATACCCAACCGACCACAAGTCTGACTTCCCAAAGCAATACGCCAATCCAGCAAGCTACTCCGGGGGCATGAACCCAGCCAGTCGAGTACTGCAAAAGGGGTGAGGGTATGCCGACCCCTCTAAATAACCCGGTATCCAGCTGTCCAAATAGGCTATCACCCCGGGGGCATCGCCCTAGGCCCAGCCCATACCAGCCAAGTGAGCCATCTAACACTCCGGGGGCATTAACCCAGCCAGCCGAGTGTGCCATCTACCACTCCGGGGGCATTAACCCAGCCAGACGAGTGTACCAT
This sequence comes from Solanum appendiculatum, assembly GCA_018342035.1. NCBI lineage: Eukaryota > Viridiplantae > Streptophyta > Magnoliopsida > Solanales > Solanaceae > Solanum > Solanum appendiculatum. Next base: position 316,087 of record JAGDQO010000419.1, read on the forward strand.
CTACCACTCTGGGGGCATTAACCCAGCCAGACGAGTGTACCATCACCACTCCGGGGGTATTAACCCAGCCAGACGAGTGTACCATCTACCACTCCGGAGGCATTAACCCAACCAGACGAGTGTACCATCTATGTCTACTCCGCAGAGGACCTTAAATAACCCATATATTGTGGATCGCCGTCCACTCCCCACATATCCTCAACAAAAAAACAGATAAAGTCAATACCAACCATACCACGCCAGACTAACATCATGGGCCACCGCCCTCACAAGAATATCAACCGAAGGCTCCCAGCCTAACACAATTCAAACGACAATCGGTGTACCGGCGATATCTTTCGGCAGCATCACAAGAATCGCAGAGATAAGGGAGAAAGAATCAGAAGATCTGAAAGCCACGAAGACGCCTATACTAAGGCTCATACTGTCAGACCCAAGTCGGCTATACCAGTCTACAAGGATCTACTTCATCCGAATCGACGTCGGATACATACTCAAGTCAACTAGGTACATGGGACTATGTCAACAATATAACAGCCTATTCTAAGGCAGAATCACAACAATCAACCAATCGCGGACTGAAAGAACCCGGTCCCACTCATGCAACATCAGATAACCCACAATACAAAGATCAAACCAATCAAGTCAACAACCCAACCTATAGCAAGATACTAGCTCATGACAACCCAACAGTCAACTCAAAACTAAAGAATCGAGGAATAAGGGAACAAACCTAGCCAACCACCCCAGATTCACAAATATCAACCAGCAATTACACATTCAAGCTCAATCTAGAAGGAAGGGAAGCCGTAACCTACAAAAAAGTCGATCACGAGTGCTCCAAGTCACTCAGCCGAAGATCTCCCCTTCCGAACGGCCTCAGACTACTGCCACGCTATCAAAAATAGAATCACAGCGTCAATACGGTAGTTTAGACACTAAAATCAACAAATTCAGAGACAGACCAATTTTGGAGTCAAATCGAGCAAAGTGGGACCCGCTGTGGATTTTGTGAAATTGACTATGTGAAAAGGTCTAAAATCCTTCCCCAAACACGAATCCCAAAATGGATCACCCATTAGGGGTCGGATCAGCTCCTAACAGCCCGCAACAACAAATCACAAAACTTAACAAAATTGGCCAACAAGGAACTTACCCTCAATTTCACGAAAAACAAGGAACTCCCAACGAACCCCAACCTAAAACCCACGAAGCCAATGAGAATCCGAGCGCCTGGGACTTCGAATCACCGAAACCGACCATCGAGGAGATTTTAATGAAGGTTTGAAGCTCTCCAAAATGGGAGCTTCAACCTCACTAAATAGACACTGCTAGGTCCTTCCTCTCCGCGAACACTGAGATTAATCTCCCTAAAGCTCCGCGAACGCGGACCCAGGTCCACGAACGCGGAGTACAAGCTTCTCCACCATCACACTGACCTCCGTGAATGCGGCCCCAGGCCCGCGAACGCGGAGAACAAGGATCACCCTCACCCAGCAAACCTTCGCGAACGCGGAGCACAAGAAGCCTCTCACCCAATAGGCTTCCGCGAACACGGAGCACAAGGAACCACCCAGCCTCATAGACCTCCGCAAACGGGCTTCTGGCCCTCGAACACAAAGTAAACTCTCCTACACCTCCGCGAATGCGGAGCATATCCCGCGAACGTGGAGAGTAAATGAATTTGCAGTTTTTACAGCTACACTAGCTAAGTTTTGGACAATTCCAAAACTCTGACGGGGTGCTCGGGATTCGTTCGCAACCCCGTGCACACAAACAAAATATTCTACCCCCTCGAACTCAATGGCGCAGCCGAAATTTCTATACGAGGTCGTTTCGACAAAAAATGGGTCCCACACCCATTTAGCCATTTTAGCCATTTTTGCCAATTTTTACCGAAGGCCTCAAAATCATATCGGAAGCTCCCGATGATTCTCAAAAGGTCGATCCAGACCAAACTCGGCATTCCAGAAAAACCGCACTGTCGAAATCTTCATCCGAGTGCATTTTCCAAGAATGTTGACCGAAGTCAACCTTAAAACAAATTTCAAAGGCTAAAGAGTTAACTGGACCCAAAATCACACCTGAAACCCCGAGACTTAGGCAACTCATGCTCCTAGCCTAATTTGGTCGCTCCGGAGCTGATGGAACTGTCAAAATTCTTATTTGAGGTTGTTTACCTGAAGTTATGACCGAAATCAACTTTTCAAGGTTCAAAAGCTCCAATACAGAAAAACTGGCATAAAACCCAAACGAACGACCAGGCGACCGAACAGTCAATGCCAGCAAGTCATAAATGACTTGGGGTCGCTACAGGAACACTCTAAATTACAGAAAGAAGGCATTAACACAGAAATGACCTGGAGGGTCAGTACGAAGGTCATTGATGTTTTATTGTACTTTCATTGTATTTTCAGTTTCAAACTTATACGTGGTATATGTGTTATGTCCCAACCACTCTTATGATGTTAGAAAAACTTTTGTCAGACATAGTAGTATTTCACGCATCTCATATGTACTCTGTTTATATCTTTTATGTCATTCCATGATTTGAGACTTATTTTTGTTATACATCTAAAAAATTTATTTTATTATGTCATGCTTATGTTAAGTGACTTATTTAGGGACTCTTGGGATCTTATTAGCCCTGTCACATAGTTTGTGTACTTTGGGTCATGACAAACTTGGTATTCAAAGTAAGGTTTTAGAAATATTCTAAGATGTCTGACAAGTTGTATTGAGTAGAGTCTTGTTTATGAGCGTGAAGTGTGCCATATTTATGAGGAAGAGGCTACAAAGAGTTTAGGAAACTTTACTTCTTTCACTACTCCAAAGTCATGTCATAGAGTTCATCTCTATAAAGGTATTTCTCCAAACTCTAGTCCGATACTTCACAGTATATGCCTCCTCAAAGAGCTAACACAAGAAGGAATGTGGAGCCCGAGGCTCCTTAAGTGATAGTTGATCCTTTTGCCAAGAAAGTGACTCATGTTGTTACTGAGCCATTTTCCAAGTGTTGGCTCAAGCTATGACAACATAAGCCAATAGTGCGGCCATTGCTCCCGTGAATCTAAATGTGGGTATGGTGGCGATAAGGGTGAGGGACTTCACTAGGATGAATCCCACATAGTTTCATGGGTAAAAAATTGATGAGGATCCTTAAGAGTTTATTGATGTGATTTATAAGATAGTGGAGATTATGGGAGTGTTAATGGTAGAGAAGGTGGAATTGTCTGCCTATCAACTCAAGGGTGTTGCTCAAGTTTTGTTCAACCAATAATGAGAGGGATATTGATGGGGGTCCTCTTGATTGGGAGAAGTTTAAAGGGGCTTTTCTTGATCCTTTCTTTCCTCTTAAGATAAGAGAGGTGAAGGTGCTCGAGTTCATTAATCTTTGTCAAGGAAATATGAATGTAAAAGAGTATTCTTTGAATTTTCATCAATTGTCTAAGTATGCTCCGACTATATTTGCCGACTCTAGGGCAAGGATGAGCAAGTCTGTGTCGAGTGTGTATGAAATGGTGATCACGGAGTGTCGTACCGCCATCACTACAACATTTTAGACCTTCAACCACCCCAAAAAAGTGTGGCCTAAACTATCAATCAGTGTTGCCTTTGATCAGAGGCCACACTTTTCGACTTTAGGCAACACTTTTGAAGGGGTGGCCAAAAGAACCGTAATCTTTGATCTAAGGCCACACTTTTCAAACGTCACCTTACCTGCCACGCTTAAAAAGCATGGCCTATTAGATAACAAAGACTACGTTTGTCACACACCATTTAGCAACACTTTCACATCCTAACGCTACACTTATAAAGTGTTTGTTTTGTTCTTTTAAGCCAAACTTTTTTAATGTGGCTTCTAAATTTGTGAAAGGCAACCTTTGCTTATATAACGGTTATATATTTTATAATATCTAATATTCTAGGTAAAATATCACGTTTTCGTTATATCATGTAATCGTTGTTATTTCAAGCATATGAAACTATAATATATTTTGATGATATCAAAAACTAAATTAGCTAATAAATAATCAAAAAAATAAATCAAATTTATATATACTTGCAATGGACTTCACTTAGTCATGTACTACACATACTATTAAAATATATGTATCAAAATTCCCACTAACAGTGAACTTTACAAATTAATAGACATCCTAATTATCCAAATTCTTCATCATGCGCATCAATAGATCAAATTGACTTTCTGCCACCATTGTCAATTGCATCACCATTCACCCAAATTCTCCTACACATAAAAAGTCACTAATTTAATAGTAAGATAGAAATCAAACAATGATTAGTCGTAAAAGTGTGTTAAAAGTATGCTTCTATCTCGGAAAAATTAACTGTCAAAGGGAATCATGATAACCACCAACAAGCTGAACCAGCAAACACCTAAGATACTAGCATAATGACTAATTCCAAAATGAAATAGATTTCATAATGGTACAACCACAGTGACTAATCTTCGAGTTTATCATGCACACAAGATCTATACAAAAACATTGATTTATTTGTTCTTAAGTCCATTTTCTGAAGAAATGGCTATACATCATGATTTCATTTGGGTTTTTTCATCCTCAAATGGTTCTTTAAATGCCTAAAGGGGTTGTATTAGGCTGTTCAATTGTGTGTGCAAGACGGTACAAATGATCTGTCAAATTAGATAGATATGAGTAAGTTGCTGGCAGATAAATCATTTGTGTCATCAATCCTTGCCTCAGTAAGTCTACTGGACGCAAAACTCTATTATATCAGTGGTGAAAATATGTGTTTTTCCTAAGGATCACACTGTATATCTTCTGCAACTTTCACTTGCCTTTGGATTTGAATGACAGCTTCTAGGTAAGCCAAATTTGACTTTAACCTCTGAGAAAAGTATGAGAGATTTGCTTGCTAGGCTTCTAAAGAACCTGCTGCCTTTATGTACCAGCAATTTCCGTCATTTTGTATCTTCTCAATCTAAGACTCTGTGAGTAGTACAACAGAATTCTCATTAGTGGAAGACTCAACTTATCATCACCTTTAGCTCATACATATATTCATGGCAAACAGTGCAAACGTATTTGTAAGGTTCAAAGGTCTAACAATCAAAACTTAAAAAACCAACTGTGATAACATTCAGACAAGTAACTTAAGCGATACTCTCATCAGGTTAGCGAACCAACAAAATCATTAAATAAGATGTAGTCTGGTAACTTGAGCCAATAAAAAAAGTTAATCGAAGCTAGTCAAGATTTACCTGAAGACAACCACATAGCCTAGGGAGAACTTGTATTTTCTAGGCAAAGCTTATCTACAACAACAAAGTCAACTACACCATAATGAATAGTTCACACTTTCATCTGTATATGCAACAGTAACTTTTATGAACTTTAAAGAGAGGAAAAAGAGTAGTTACGATTTACGGATCTCATGGAACTGTCATCATGTGAATTAAATGTATGAGACATTGAAATACCACCAACAGGAAGAATACTAGAATAACGATCAGACACATGGAAAACAATTTTTTGTAGTCGGTGATGACATGGAAAACAATTTTTTCAAGCTTTAGAAATGATTGCACAACAGAATTTACCACCATATAAAACAGCTAGGATGTTGTCAGTTGACATTATGAAATGGTGCAACATGTTCTCAAAAAGCAGAGGACGTAGTTCTGGCGGTGACAACTATCTGCGTGTATGAGCATTAGAGGAGTATTCATCGATAAACCACAGCAAAAGATAGTGACTACCTTTAGGAACTACACATGCAGCGAAGTGCTCATTCATCAGCTTTGCCAATTTTAATTTCCTAGTCTCCTATTCAGATCTCTCCGTCTTCGAAATAACAAATGCAAATATTGTGAAGCAAAGTTTAGCTAAGAGGTACATACACTTCATAACAAAGCAACTTCATTCAGCGTGTCTCATTTGAAATTTCAGTTCTAACACCTATAAAGAGAGCAAAAGATACATACATATGCATAGATGTGTTAATTATTTTAAAAGAACATACATTCCTAGATAGTGAAATTTTTCTCAAACCATCTGAAAATGCATGATCGAGTTTTCTCAGTCCATCTATAAATACATGATCCAGTTATCTCCATCCAGGGGAAATAAGAAAACTGCACATTGGAGCATACATAATTTAATATTTCCAATCCAAATGAAGGATTAGCCTTTACATGTACAAACACAAACTAGGACAGGGCAAAAGTTTTAATTGTATTCCACACTATTACTAATATAACATAAATTCATGAGTTTTAACGTAAAGAACATGCTTCCTACATCCAGTACTATAATTGCATAAAATATTGTAACTAACACAAACTACAACAAATAGTAAACAATTAATTCTAAACTCAATTAGTTATAACAAAAAAACTAATCTCAAACTTAACTTATGCACAAAGTATAGCAGGTCCCCAACCTATAAAACTGGAAGGTTGCAGTATATTGGCAGTTGAAGTATGATAAATTCACTGAATGCTTAGCTAGGGATACAGCGAAATGGACACAGAGGACTCAGTAGCTGACCTAAAGACTTTAAAATTAGAACATAATTTATTGGTTGGCTAGTCGATTAATAGTTAGAAAACTAATTCCACAATACAACGGCCAAGTTAATGTGGCTTTTGCTTTACAATAGAGAAAGACACCAGCAACCATTACAAAAGTTTTTCTTTTTCAAAGGACAGAGAGCAGCAAATCATAAAGCATGAAATGGATAGCAATTTTCACTAGTGTCTTTTGGCACTTCAGGATATCAAGCTCAAAGCAAAGTTTAATCTCATTAAGAAAACCAAAGAGTAACACAAAAAGAAAAAATTTGAAGATACCATAAAATGAATATTTCTGTGAAATATTTTTGTCAGGAACTGCACTTGAGGAGGTCAAAGGATACTACTCTGGAACTGGATGTAGCTGCACATATAGAAATAAGTATTCTCTATTTTTAAAATTGACCTATTGAATTTTAACACAAATATCCCCATTAATGAAGCCTAAGGCAAACAAGATTTCAGACTTTTCTGAGATAATTACTGCAGAACTCAAATGAAGCTCCTTAGCTTAAAATTGACGACCTTATACTTTAAATGAACGAGAAAAGATTAATATATTTATCTTTGGTAAGAAAGCTCCATGCAGACCATGCAAGTTCCTATGTTAAGAAATTAATTTACATTCCGTTGCAGAGAAGCAAGAATATGATCAACTCACTTAAGTTCCTTCAAGTCAATGGCCTCTTTTGTGGGCTTAGTTTCAGATGCAGGACTATCATTTTCATAATTCAATGCAAAAGGAATTTATCGAATAGAATCAACATAATGAAATAATACTAAATATGAAAGAAACTGACATTGCAAGCTGAAAGTTAGATTGTTGACTTTAACAATATGAGTAAGATTTTGTGTTATGAGAAGGATACAAGTTGAACTTAAAAGAATTCTTTTAGAACATATTCATGTATGTATACACACAGCACACAGGTCCAACTTATCGAAAAGACATACACACACACCTAGGTCTTATAGTAGCCTTCACAATTTATTTTATTTCATTCAAGCACTTGAAATGACCTAAAGAATAAAATAAACTTGTTGTCTTCTACTATATCTTCCCGTATTTCTGGCCTTCCTCATTAACCACCTAACTCGATGCAAGAATAAGATGATTTGTAGTTCACTTGGTTAGCCAACCTATTTATAGATACGATTGTACATCTATATCAACAAATTCACAATCATCGACAAAGTTTAATTTCCTAACTTTTCTTTCGTCATTTCACACAAATCATGCTAATTACTCCAAAAAATTTAAAAATGAAGAAGAAATCAAACCACTGTAAGACCAAGCCACACAGCTCCTATGGCAATTGTCATAGGAAGCAAAATACAAACTCAACTACACATGGAAAGGAGTAGAACTAGAATTGACTCTATTGGTTGAATTTAAGCCTCAGTTTTACAAAGTAGAAAATAAATAGAAATAGGGATTCCTGAGCAATTCATATATAAATCTATCAAAATATGATAAAATTTTGGCAGAAATTTAACTCGATGTTCGGATTCTGCAAAAAAAATTTGAGAAATACTGAAACCCTAATTGAGTTAGAGTTGATGAAACAACATGGCTACTACTATTCTTCTTCCTCTAAAGCAAGCTCATTAAGGATGACCGAACTCTTCTGACTTCCCCGACGATAACCCACGCAACACCTCTTCTTAAAGCACCAAGGAGAAACCTTATTTTCTCTCCATTCCGAAAAAAACAAAATCCCAACAATTTCTTCATTTCTCCTTCTACCAAGCCACCTATAATCCAATTGTACTCTTGTTTAACTAAAATGTTAAAGCAGAAACCCTTGGTAATGAAATTTAGGGCTGACTATAGTCTTGCTTCTTTTTTATTAGATATATATGTAGGGAACATTATTTTAGCAAAAACTTAGTTGAAAATTGGGGGAAAAAGAGATATATGGAGGGAAATCATTATTTTAGCCAAAATTTATATGCCATTTAAAAGGGCACTGTAAAGTGTTATTTTTAGAATTATAAATATATTACACTTAAAAGTGTGGTTATATGTATAAATAAGTGTTGCCAATTATTTTATAATTTGGCAACGCTTATGACATGTAGCCTATAATTTTAAGGAGTACATTTTAAAAGTGTTGCCAAAGTTTTCGTGGCCAAAAGCTCAAAATAAAGGCCACACCTTGAAAGCATACCCTTAAATACTTTTGGCAACACTTTTTAAGCGTTGTCTAGAATTGGTGTGGCCTTAGGCCAAATTTGTTGTAATGAATGTTGATCGAGATGGATATCTCTCATTGATTATACATGCCCAACAAATTGAAGAGGAAGCGCTAAAAAAGATATCTAGAGAGTCAAAGAGTGCAAGGTACGGTGATGATGACTTTTCTCATTCTAGGTCCGGCGGATATGGTCGTTCTCAATTCCGGCAAAGGTTCTCTGGTCAAGGTTCTTCAAATGCTCCAACTTCAAAGTTCAACAAAGATAGGGTGTCTTACCCTAAGCCTCAAAGAAGTGGTGGAAATGGACCTTCTATTCCCTCTTCCCAAAAGTGGGACAAGAGTCACTCGTGAAAATGCTTAATCGATACGGATGTTCTCTTCGCTTGTGGGAAGAGTGGTCACAAGATGAGGGGTTGTCCATTGAGAGATTCCAAGGGAGAATATGGTAGGAAAGCTAAGCCTAGTGGTTCTGGTTTGGGTGTTCCTTATCAGAATAGATTTTATGCTCTTCATATTCGACACGATCATAAGGGTTCTTTTGACGTTGTGATCGATATGTTGAAAGTCTTTCATATTGATTTATATGCTTTGCTTGATTCGGGTGCTACATTGTCATTTATTACTCCTAACATGGCCATGATATTTGATGTTCTCTACACCTGTTGTTGATTTTATCATTGCTAAGTGAGTTTATAGAAATTGCCATATTTCTGTTTCTAATAGAGTCACTCATGTTGATCTTTTAGAGCTTGATATGTTATATTTTAATATTATTCTTGGGATAGATTGGCTTTATTTTTGTTATGTTTCAATAGATTGAAGGACCCGATTGGTCACATTTTAGGTTTCGAATGAACCTATCTTAGAACGGAAATGGGGAAATTCTGCTCTGAAGGGTTAGTTAATATCTTGCTTAAAGGCTAGGAAAATAATTTCTATGGGTTACATATATCATCTTATTTGGGGTAGGGATATGGATTCCAAATCCCCTACTCTTGAGGAAGTTCCGATTGTAAATGAGTTTCTGAAAGTGTTTCTCGGTGATCTTCTCGGTATCCCTCCCGAAAGGGGGATAGACTTCGGTATTTGACCTTCTCCTAGATACACAACCTGTCTCTATTCTTCCTTATTGTGTGGCTTTGGAAGAACTTAAGGAACTAAAAGACCAATTGAAAGATTTATTGGATACGGGTTTTATTAGACCATGTATCTCTTCAAGGGGTTCTTCTGTTTTGTTTGTTCGAAAGAAGGATGGTTCCCTCCGAATGTGCATTGACTATCGAAAATATAATAAGGTTACTATAAAGAATAAGTATCCTATTCCAAGGATTGATGATTTGTTTCATCAACTCCAAGGTGCGAGTTTCTTCTCCAAGATCGACCTTTGGTTGGGTTATCACCAATTAAGGGTAAAGGAATGTAACATTCGAAGACAGCTTTTCGAACTTGGTAAGGTCACTATGAATTTTTGGTAATCTCTTTTGGGTTGACTAATGCCCCAACGACGTTTATGAACTTAATGAATATGGTCTTCAAATAATATCTTCACGTGTTCGTGATTGCATTTATTGATTATATTTTTATTTACTGATGAAGTAAGGATGAGCATGTTGAGCATCTAAGGATTATGTTGCGAATTGTCAAGGATCGGGAATTGTATGCTAAGTTTAGCAAATGTGAGTTTTGGTTGAGGTCTATTGCTTTCCTTGGCCATATTGTCTACGGTGAAGGTATTCAGGTTGATTCTAAGAAGACTAAGGTAGTTAAGAATTGGCCAAAACCTTTGTCCACATTAGATATACAGAGTTTCTTGGGATTGGACGGTTACCATAGAAAGTTCGTGGAAGGATTTTCCTCTATTGCTTCGCCTTTGAAGACTTTGACTCAAAAGAAGGTGAAATCTGTATGGTCGGAAGCTTGTGAGAAGAGTTTCCAAGAGTTGAAGCACACACTTACTTTAGCACTTTATATTGACATTATCAGAAGGAATAAATGAATTTGTGGTTTATTGTGATGCTTCTCGAATTGGTCTTGGTTGTGTTTTGATGCAACATGGAAAAGTCATCGCTTATGCTTCAAGGTAATTAAACGTACATGAGAAGAGTTATCCTACACATGATTTGGAGTTTGCGGCAGTAGTAATTGCTTTAATGATTTGGAGGCATTATCTATATGGTGTTCATGTAGATGTGTTTACCAACCACAAAATTCTTGATGTATGTGTTCGCTCAAAAGGACTTAAATCTTCGCCAAAGAAGGTGCCTTGAGTTATTGAAAGATTACAACATGGGTGTCCTTTATCATCCGGGTAAAGAGAACATGCTAGTGCATTCTCATAGTCAACTATCTATAGGAAGTGTTGCTCATGTTGAGGAAAGTAAAAAGTATCTAATTCGTGATGTTCATAGATTGGCCCGATATTGTTTTCACTTGATCGATTCTAATGAGGGAAGCGTGATTATTCAAAATGGTTTGGAATCATCTTTTGTATTGGATATGAAGGCTAAGCAAGATCTCGATCCAATTTTTGTTGATTTGAAGAAGTCGGTTTCTAAAAATCCATTGAGGCTTTCTCCCAAGAGGGAGGTGGTGTCCTTCGATACCAAGGTCGATTACGTGTTAAGAATGTCGATGAGTTAAGGAATAAAACTTTGACAGAAGCTCATCGTTCTCAGTACTCTATTCACTTGGGAGCACCTAAGATATATCATGATCTGCGGGAAATCTATTAGTGAAATTGGATGAAGAAGGATATTGTGGAATTTTTGGCTAAATTTCCTAATTGTCAACCAGTGAAAGTTGAGCTTCTAAAATCAGGTGCTTTGACTCAAGACATTAGTTTTCCTACATTAAAATGTGAAGATTTGAATATAGACTTCATTACGGGTTTACCACATATCCATCGCCAGTTTGACTTGATTTGGGTTATTATAGACCGAATGACAAAGTTGGCTCACTTTTTCCCATAATGACTTCATTTTCAGGCAAAGAGTATGCCATGCTTTATATTCAAGAAACTATGAGGTTGCATGTAGTGCCTTTGTCCATTATCTCTGATCGTGGTACTCCGTTTACATCTCAGTTTTGGAGGTTGTTTCAGAAAGGTCTTTTTAGCCAAGGGAAGCTTAGCACAGCTTTTCATCCACAGATAGATGGACAAGCCGAGCGTACTATTCAGGCATTGGAAGATATGTTGAGAGCTTGTGTGATTGATTTCAAAGGTAATTGGGATGATCATTAGCCTTTAATTACTTTTGCTTATAATAATAGCTATCATTCGAGTATTGGGATGGCACCATTTGAGGCTTTCTATTCTAGGAGGTGTATGTCTCCTATTGGTTGGTTTGACGTTTGTGAGGTCGCTTTGATAGGGCCCGAGTTGGTGCACGAGGCTATGGAAAAGGTTCAACTTATTCTTGAAAGGTTGAAAATGGCTCAAAGTCGACAAAAGTTGTCCTATGCCGATGTTATAAGAAGAAAGCTTGAATATTATGTTGATGATTGGGTTTATTTGAAAATCTCACCAATGAAGGGTGTGATGAGATACCGAAAGAAAAGGAAGATTAGTCCCCAATATGTGGGCCCATATTAGATTTTGAGGCGTATTAGCAAGGTTGCTTATAAGTTAAAATTACCTCCCGACTTAGCATCGGTACATTCGGTATTCCGTGTCTCTTTGTTGAAAAGTGTGTTGGATATACAACGTCCATATTACCATTGGAAAGCTTCGGAGCTAAGGGAAGTCTTTCATATTTAGACCGTCATGTTCAGAAGTTGAGAAATAAAGAAACTGCTTCTGTGAAAGTTCTTTGGAGGAATCAATTAGTTGAGGGTACTACTTGGGAAGCCGAGGCCGATACGATGTCCAAGTATCCTCATCTCTTACCCTCTTCTCCTACTCTAGCTTGAGGTATTAGTTCCTTATGATTAATTCTTTCAGATTCATTCGTTTTAGTCATTCTCATGTTTCTATATGCATGCATGCTCATGAAAACTTGATTTTGATGTTATGATTTAGCTTGGAGTGATTTCTTCTTGTTTAATGCATTATGATGAGATTTGTGTTATTGTTGGGTTGTTAGTTTCTTTCCATACTCTATTCATTGAGTCCCATTTGAGGTTAAATATTCCAAAGGGGGAGATATTGTAACACCTCTGAAATTGGAAGTTGGTTTAAAAAGGGAAAGTTGAATTTTTGGCAGTGATTTAGGTTCCACGATTTGGACCTACGAACCGTAGGGAAGCTCTATGAATCGTAAGAAGTCAATCGTAGGTGATGAGATTGAGTTTGGAAATATCAAGTTTATAAAGATGTGTCTACGACTGACCAGGACAAAAAAGGGTGTTCTACGGACCATAGGAGCGGTTCGTAGGAGTGATCCAGATTTGGGGAAAATTTTTGACTGAACTTGGGTCGACGAGTAGGCTCTACAAGCTATAGAAAGTTAGATGGGCTGTAGGAAGGCCTCATGGAATTTATCATAAAGTTGAATCCTAGTAATTTATTCCTCGATTGACCCGGATGGTCTATAGAAGTTCATATGGACCATAGGTTGATGTTGTAGGGTCTTCCATCATAGTTTCATTAAGGGTGTTTTGGTCTTTTCGTACTCGATTAACCCCTAAACTACGTTGTTTTGGCCCTATAACAACCTCTATAACTGTTTTTACTTTTCAAAACCCAACCCATTCCCCTCATTCACTCAATTCTCTCAAATCCCTTAAGTTTTCTTCTCAAAAATTCTCCCTCAAGCTCTCAAGGTTGAATTTAGGGTTTCATCAAACTTAAAGGTCTTATTCTCCATTACTTTTGGGCTTTGATTATCAAGGTATGTGAGAATTCACCAATGGATCCCTTTCATCCATTGGATCCCAAAATAATATCAAATTCCTAAATGGATTTTACTCAATTTCATTGGGGTTTCATGCAAATCTCCATAGCTCTTATTGATTATAATTCTATTGCTTAATTTCAATCTTATTATGCATGGTTTGATTCAATTTCATATGGACTCATGATTTTTACTTGATTATGAATATGAAGTTATGAACAAAGCTTATGAAGTTATGAATTATGATACGAAAGCTATGGATAATTTATGAAAAGGATGATTTATGAACAATGAATGCTTTTGAGATAGGTAACAATCATTTGTGAAAGATTTTCTCATATATGAAGTAAATCATGATTTGGATTCTTAGAAATGTAAGTGTCTAATATGAAGAAGTATATGAAATCATGATATGAAAGGAGCCACTATTTTATGAACTTATGATTGGATTGGTAGTCTTAATCGTGCCTTTCCAAGTATTTTGATATGAATATGATTATATCTTATCTGTTGGGATTTACTTAGCACTGAGAGGACTTTGGAATTGAGTCCCTACTGCTAGTAGAGGTTTGGTCTGTAGTAGCAATTTCCTTGTCCCAAACTACGTGCCCCCATAGGCTTGTCTTAAAAGACCTAGCTAGTGTATCAACAATAGCAATTATGAATGAAAGTTATGGAGTCTTCCTTGGCAAGTAGAATATCATTTTCGGTGTGAGGGGTAGACCGGGTTCTATGTTATAGGTCACATGGTCTTATTGTAGGTTAACTGTAAATATCCCACAAATGAACTATGTTTTCCTCAAAGGTTTTATGAAAGCTTTCCTTATAATTTAAGAATGCATTGACCTCGTTTACAATTCATGGATTTCTTGAAGGCTTCTTACTATGTTTTAACTTGGTCATGCATATCATCCTTAAAATCCTCATATGATCATGCCTATTCTTTTATGCATTTCTCTATAATTAATACATTAAATGTACTAATGCATACTTTTGCTTATTGTGTCTCAGAATATAGGATTCGACGTTCCTCCTCCCGCTCATGGCTAGCTTCGATTGTTATACCTTCTTATTAGATTGGTAAGTCATCATGCTCCGAGGACAAGTCCATTAATGTTCTTTTGTGCGTTTATTGTCTTTTCAATTTTAGACTTTTACATGGTGTATGGGTTATGTCCCATCCAGTCTTATGATTTTAGAAAAGCTCGTATCAAACTTAGTAGTATTCTACGTATCTCATATGTACTCTCTGTGTATCTTTTATGTCATTCCATGATTTGAGACATATTTTGGTTACACCTCTTAAAATTTTATTTCATTACGTCATGCTTATGTTAAGTTGCTTGTTTAGGGTCTCTTAGGATCTTATTAACCAAGTCATGTCAGGGTGTACTTTGGGTCATGACAATACAACTCCAGAAACTAGTAATCTTGCAAGTACCACTCAAAAAGATGACATGCAACTAAGCCAACCTCCTTAATCAACTAGGCCCTACAATACCCAAAAGTCAAACAAGGCAAAGCCGATCTAGCCACCTAACAAACAAGGATCGGCATCACAGCAAAAACACTCAATAAGGATTGCAAAAAAGGAAACCAGTAATCCCAAGGCCAGAACCACAACAAGACTATCAAGGCAAAGGCATGGGGAGTTACTCAACAATTACTCCCAATAGAATAAACACAACCTAGTCAATCCACTACTAAAAGAACATCATGTGCCATAACAGGCCGGTAATAGAGTGATGCTCGGCGCGAAAAAGATGATGATTTGTCTTGGCTACCTTTGCCAAACACAGCACCACCCCTGGCCAACTACCCTGGGCCCTTGCGATAACCTCTACCATAGTGGCCTATCTCACCAGACCCATAGAAATATTCACCAAGAGCAACTGGCTACGAAAACCCAATTGAAGTAATATGAGACCCAACACATGAGACCCAGCACCTGGAGGTCCAAAATGCCCACTATGAGAAGTCTGGCCTTAACTCTTTCTGTTGTAGGAACCACCACCTACCTTAAAACCCCCCAGAACCTGAGATGCTACCGCCACAGGCCGGATAGGTTAAGAAGGAAGATCACCCTCGCTGAACTAATACCCACCTCGAAGTGGAATGTTGTCACCATTGTACTGATTGTGAGGTCTCTTACCACTATCATTATAAGTCTCAAGACACGCCTGATCCACTGCCCTCACATGTCTCACAACATGAGGAATGGTAGACCCTGCTAATAACAGATGCTCTGATGCTAACTGGAGTGGCAAGGCCAACCCTTCGATTAACCCTCACTAAACTCCTGATCAAAAGGAAGCAATGTGGGGCTATACCTAGCCCACTTTAGAAATCCATGCACATAGTCAGAAACAACAGACGAACCCTGATTGGGACCAGTCAACCCAACACTTCTATTAGAAGCACATGCTGCACAAAGAACCACACCTACCTAAGGTGCACTCTCGAAAGAACTCAGAGCTTCTAACACTGAATCCCAGGGAACTAAGGTAGCTAATGACCCTGCCAAAACTTAGGCTGCCCCAGACTCTCCGAATGTTGAAGAATATTGCTCCGACCTTACGGTTTATGCCTGACTAAGTCCCTCTAGCCCGATCACATGCTCAAACTCTAGTGGAATATGCTGATGCTCTATCCATGTCCATCAAATTCTGCATTTTATCCATCTAGGAGAGAATAGATTCCAAAGAAGCAGCTTTAGAGGTTAATTAAAGTGAAAGAACATGATAAAAAGTCAAAAACCAAATTTCCTAAGAATGTCCTATAGCCTCCTGAAGATAGTATGCCAACATCTTCACACCGATTCGCAAGACTTTACTAGGTATTTGCTCTCATACAGAAGATGTCGGTCAACCTACAGATCTGATATCAAACTATCACGACCCGATTTCTCAGGCGACACCTACTATACTGGACCAGTAGTTAGGCCTAACCCTCAGCTCGGAGCCATAAGCAGTAGACTACCAAGAGGAAGCCAACAACAAGAAGCATAAAGTCAAAGCCTATTAGATACCAAGAAAACAATAATAGAGAACAAAATATCGTCATACAATAACCTGACCGGACCCCATAAGCTTAGAAGGTACTAACAACAAACATAACCCAACTGGCCCCCATAAACTAGAGGGTGCAAACAACAAACAAGTATACTAGTGATAGACAATGCATATGAATGTTGGGTGAGCAATAGAACCATTAGTGACCTTCTTATACCTTTAGCCGCAAGTAATCCCATAAAGGGGCCACCCAGCCAGACAGTAAACTCCCAGGGGCATACGCCCAACTAGCAAGAGTAAACCTAGGGGTGTAAATATAACAAATCAAGGTTGCCTAGTAAGACAGTAAACTCCTAGGGGCTTAAGCATCCCAGTAGCAAGAGTAAACCTAGGGGCGAAAGTATAACAAAAACATGCAATAAAGGGCATCGACGGGCTGGGTAGTCAAGTAAAACTGAGCACATCCAAGATGCCTCTAATATCTCAAGTAGGAAAGGAGCATGTCCCTGAAGCCTCGTAATCTCAAAAACCAGTAAATCAAGCGATCCAGGTGGTACGACTCTTATTAAAACCTGTTTAGAATGAAATATGAGTAAAACAGTATCTCATCATGAACGGTAACTATGCCAATGCATGAGCCTGGATTGTACCACAAAATATGTGAAAATGAGCAAACAATGCAACGCATGCAATCACCAGCATTCAAGCAAGGCACTCAAGTCAAACAACCATACAACAAACAAAACCACGCTATGAAAGCAGAGCGTACTAACTTGGGATCCAACTTGTCCTTGTATATGGCTTCAGGCCCAACAATATAGTCATAAGCTAAATAAGGGTACAATAGGCCTACTGCTAAACAACAAGTGAAGGGATCAAGAAGAGCTTTCAAATCAATAAAGGGGAAAAACTTAAGGGTCGATGCCTTACCCCAATTATACCGCTCCAGCCCATGACTGAGCACAGCTTGGACCAACCCACTACTACGACGAGCCACCACTGTCACAAGCACCAACACAAAGAGAATGGCCCACATCAAACCCTACAGGGAGCAAATCATAACTGTGAGGGCGATAAATCACAACCTAAAGCATCTAAGGTCCAACCTAGTTGAAGTCCACAATTTATCAATCCTAACAAGGATAAACAAGATCATCTACACAACAAGTGAAGCTACAAGCCTAAACTAAGGATTCTAACACCCACAATAAGCCCAAGGAGCTTATGGAATCAAGAAAAGATGGAATAACAAGATAAAAGCTAAATACCCAGCAAATAAAATAAAAAATTACATAAAATCTATATTAGACATTATCTAAGATGCTCAATCAAGAAAGTAGACCAAAAACTACCTCAAAGCCAATCAAGAGTGCTCTGAATCCATCGTACTGGAGCGATGTGCTTCCAAATAGCCTCCAAACGCCACCACGCTATCAAATTATCGATCATAATGTCCTTATGGATGTTTAAACACTAAATTCGCAATAGTCAGAAATGGACCTAAAAACAAGTCGAAACAGGAATGTGTGAGCTATGTCAGAAATCCTAAAATTGACTCTTTCAAAAGGTCCTAAATGACTAACCGAGCTTGGGTTCCAAAACAGGGCTCAATTTATGCATAAAACAGCCCGAACAACCACATGCAATTAAAACACAAATTAAAGAAGATAGACAGCCCCATCGAGCTGAGAATTACCTTAAAGTGACGCTTTCTGCCCTCCCACAAACACTCCAACCCATAGTCACACCAATAACAGATGAAACGCAACTTGAATCACCCAAAATGGAGCTTCCTAGCTCAAGATATCGATGTTTGAATATAAGGGTGAATGCTGAAAAATGGGCAGAAAAGAAATATAAAGCATCAGCGATGACCGCAAAAGGGAACATCCAAGCCGCGAAAGTGAACATTATAAAAGAGATGCTCGGGTCGCAAAATTGACCAGCGCAAGAGGCTCTTGTTTGCAAAAGTGAACATCCCGAAAGCAACATCGCAAAAGTGACGCCTGGGTCGCGAAAGTTACCAATCCCGAGAGGCTCTTTTTCACTAAAGTGAACACCCGGGCCGCTAAAGCGAACATCACGAAAGCGATGTCTGAGTCATGACAGTGATCGCTACAACACTGTTGTACCAAAAATTTGGAGCAAAATGCTCCAATCTTTGAATGGACACCTAAATTTATTCAAAACCCTATGAACGTAAACGAAGTATGCTAGCATACCAAATTCGACATTCCGGACTCAACTAAAACATCAAAACTTTGATCTGAAGTTGTCTCAATGAAAAGTGGGTCACACACCCACGTTCAATTTTAAGCTAAAAACTACAAGAAGTCTCAAAATTAGACCTGAAGCCTCGGGAACTTCACAAAATGTCGTTCTAGACCAAACTTTACATTCCAGAGCTAACTGCACTAACAAAATTCCCAGATGAGCATGTTTACTAACAATGTTGACCGAAGTCAACCTTTGGCTTAAGCTTCCAAGTTAAAATGTCTAGCGACACAAATTCACACAAAAAGTGTTGGGGCCTGAACCAACCATGCTCTTAGCCTAAAATGGCCCTTCAGAGCTAATGGAACTGTCATAATTGCATTTTTGAGATCGTCTTCCTGAACATTTGACCAAAGTAAACTGGCCATGTTTCAAAAGATCCAAAACACAAAAACTTGTACAAAACCCCAAATGAATGATCCAGCGACCGAAGTATCAGTCCCAACAAGTCATAAATGACTTAGGATCACAACAGGAAAACTCTAAGCGCTGAAAATATTGAAAAATGAAGAAAATGACCTAGAGGGTATTTACAATATCATAATATTTGTAATTCAATTTATATTTACTTATGTTGTTTCTATCAAGTTACTACAATATTTTTGGAGTTAGCTTCAAGTGTCAGGTTTTGTTATAACCGTTCGGTATTATGCAGACATTTGGTACATTCATTCCATCTCTTAATTTATTAAATTTTCACAATTAGTTTTGTGTTATTATTATTTTTTAGATTATATTTCACATTTCTTAAAATATAGATTCGAGTAAAAATGTTTCGGTAAGAAAAAAATAACAAATGCTACATCTAATATGTTTAATTTTTCTAAAAATAGTAGTAAAGAAATTAAAGATAAATGTTGTAGTTCTTCTACATCAATGCCTAGAATTAGAATTAGTACAAATGATTCTACATATGTTGTTGATACTACTTTCTCCCTTGATTTTAATATAGATACAAATACTAAACTTGATCATGAAAATTTAGAACAACGTTATGGTAATATTAATTTTAATGAAGATTTAAATGAAGAAGTAGAAGTTGATTTAGAAGAAGATCAATTGAATGATTCACCTATACCTACCAGTCCGGTGACCGAAGCTCAAACTAAAGAAGCAAGAAACCCCCCTGTATCTCCTACAAAGGGAAAGGTGAAGTACCAATGCCCTAAAAGTTTTGATGTTTGGCAATATATGACTTTAGATTCTGCACTATCTTAGGCTATTTGTAATAAGTGTCAACATCACATTAAGCATAAAGAAGGTAGAGGTAGAGGTGGGGCGGGTGTTTAAATATACAATTGTTGAGTTGTAGGCCAGCCGAATATTTGGCAGCTAAAGATTTAGCAGAGAAAAAAGGGGAAGATATTAAAGTTAATGTTGAATTAGCAGGGAGTTCTAACATGATTCAGGGAACATTAGATCTTTCTTACCCCGATGGTACAATTAAACAAAGTAAATATAGTAACAAAAGAGATCATGAAAATTTAGCTAAAATGGTTGTTGTTTGTAGTTTGCCTTTTAGTTTTCCTTCACATCCATGTTTTATTGCATATATTCAACAAATCTATAATCCTTCTTTTAAAGGGTTTTCAAGAAATACAACTAAAATAATATTTTTGATTTTCAAGGTAAACATTATCAAAATCTTTGTTGTTTATTTAGCCTATTAGATTGTAGAGTGTCTATAACTTCTGATTAGTTTTAGTGTTAAGAATACTGATTATTTAACTGTTACAGCACATTGGATTGATCATTACTAGAATTTGCAAAAATAAAGCTTAGGCTATAGACAATGTGTAGAGTAAAAAACTGGTGCTTGTATAGCAGGAACTGTTTTAGAAATTTTATATTTTTATATGTTTTGTTATAAAGTGATTAGAGTCACATTCGACAATGCCTCTAATATTACCAACACTGCTAGTATGTGAAAGGCTAGACTATGTCTAATTGATAATAACTCTTTCCATATTAGATGTGTTGCACATATATTTAATTTAGTTGTATAAGATGGTGTTGAGTTATTTGATTGTGGTTGTATGAAAATTGAATATGATGTTCAATGGATTTTTCATGGTCATAGAGCTTCTAGAATTAGGGAGCTGAACGAGTGTTTTGTACTACGTGATCTTCTACCACGGAAAATTCCAAGACATGTTAAAACTAGGTGGAATTCGTTTTATGAAATTCTTTTAATTCCTTAGGATTATCAAAGATCCTTACAAATGATTTTTAATGCCCATAATGCCGAGCCACTAGATAGAATTTGTGAACAAGATTGGGATGAAACTAAAAAACTATTACATTTTTTTAAAACATTTTATTAGGCTAAAAAATATTTTCTAGAATTTATTATCCTACTATTTCTTCAGTCTTAGTAAATATTTTTTCTATTTCAATTCAATTTGTTGAATAAAAATTTGAAAATATTAAACCAGCAATTGTAGCTATGATTGAAAATTTTTTAAAATAATTATTTTCTATTCCTCAAATTTATTAAACTGTGATTTTACATAACCCTCAATATTAATTACGAGGTGCACAAGCACGTGTTGATAAAATTTATGAAACATTAGAAATTTTACTGGAAGAACTTCCAAATGTAGAACTTTGTAAGTCTAGCATAAAAGTGCAAGCCAGATTTTTTTATGATAAATATAGATTTATGGAAAATAATGAAGTAGATGCTGCTCAAAGTTAATAGTGATTGTATTGATAATTATATGATAGATTTTCTTGGTCTTCATTCTTCTAACTGTGATGATCTTGAAGAATATCTTAATCAGTGATTAGAAACGGCTACAGACGAGCATGCCAACTAACAAATATTAGAATGGTGGAGGACACACAGTAGTGCATTTCCAAGTGTTAGGAAAATGGTTTGTGATGTTCTAGATATTCAAGCTTTATCAATTACTTTAAAGTGTAATGACCCTCGGGGGTATTTTCTATGGTTTTGTGTGTTTTTACCATTTTTGCCTCTTCTCGTAGTTTTCTTATGGTTTTTGTGTGATGCTAGGTTGGGTACCATGCTTCCCGAGGTGTTCAGTTGAGTTTGGTGCGAGTTTAGTCAACATCTGGAGATTATGACGTCGGATTAGAATTCCATCAGCTCTAGAAGGGTCATTTTGGTCTAGTGTGATGATCGGTTTTGGTTTTGAGGCTTCCGATTGGAGTTGGTGCGAATAGGCTTGTATTGATACTTACTCTGGTAGGGGTAAGAGGCCTTGCCGTCAGTACATTGGTGATAAGATCTTGTCTCGAGGTAGGAATCATCCTAGTGAGGGTCATCCTAGACTTCGCAAGGTGTGCATTCTGAGTATTCTAGTTCTAGGGTTTATTTTGGTTCAGCCGGGTCATCTGAACAGGCCATTTTTTGTAAGAAGTGTTACACATGTGGAGAGTTGGGGAATTTTGATAGGGAGTGCCCTATAGTTACTCATCACTGGTCCTTAGTGAAGTCAGCTAGAGGTTATGCTTCTACTGGTAGGCCACGGGCCGAGGTTCCAGGTATTTCTAGTATATATGTGGCCTCATTTTCTTTTACCTTTGATTTCTTGTGTTGTGTGGATTTGGGGTTTTCATGCTTATAAATACCTTTGTGACCTGTTGTCTACTTATTATTCGTGGTGAAATCCTTATTTGGTATTATGTTTGTTGATGTTTATTTTTACCATAGATGATTTCTTTTAGTAGTGGATTGTTTGCCATTTTTTCTTTGTTTGGAGTAGTTGTGGAGTAGAACCTTGTTCCTTTATGCTTAAATGTCTTTCTCGAGGTTTGTTCTTTATCTCTTCGTTCCTAGTTTGCTTAGCTTAGATGGTTATCTTTCTCGTCTGATGTGCTCGGGTTATTTGGTATGAGTTTAATTGCTAAAAGAGTGGTTTGATGGGGAGGTGTGCTCTTCAGTGGTTTTAGCTCGATCTCCTTCAATCGATTCTTTCCCCTTGTATAAATCTTAATCTAAGATCCTTGGTTGCGGGGTTGAGTTTTCCTCAATTTGTCTTCAGTTTTCTGCTTTTTGGTGGGTTTGGTATTTCAGATTGATCGTTTAGTCGGCATTTGATTCTTTCTTTGTTGTAGTGTTAGATGGTAGTGCTTGGGTCAGTGAGGTTGGGAGTGGAGTTGTCTCACAATGTTCTAAGTACAGTGATTACTTGGTCGGGGGCATTCCATGTAAGGATTTTCTGAGGTTGGTGAGGACTATTGAGCAAATGTACTTATGTTCTATTGGAGGCCAACGAAGTGGAGTATCCTTTGAGCGAGGGTGTCTACTTGTTGATTATTGATTCATCCAGCCAACTTTGGGGTACTATTTCCATTTATTGGCTTCATGGTGTTTAACTATCATGGTCTGAGTACTGGTTTATGTGAATGTGCTACACTGCGAGCATGATTTGTTCCTATCATAGTGATTCTTGTTTGATACCTTTGTCTTGTTGGAGTCCTACAAAGGCTGTGTCGATTGTTTAGGAGGTTGGGCTTTTGATTTGGTCTACATGTGGTGGCGTTCATTGACGACTTCTAAAACTATTGTGCTGGTGCCATCGCTTTTACGACCCTGGGCATTGCTTTTGTGGATGTTCGCTATAGCAGCCTAGGTGTTCGCTTTAGCGAGCTAAAGCCTTTTAGCTTTGTCATTTTTGTGACTTGGGCATCGCTTTTGCGATGTTCTCTTTAGCGGCCTGGATGTTCACTTTTGCGAACAGAACCCTTTTGGGCTTAGTCACTTTTGCGACTCGAGCATCGCTTTTGCGATGTTCATTTTCATGGCCCGGATGTTCACTTTTGTGGACATCACTAACCTCTTATATTTCTTTCAGCCCCTTTTTCAACCTTCTTCTATATATTCAAACCTCGATATCTTGAGCTAGGAAGCTCCATTTTGGGTGATTCAAGTTGTGTTTTGCCCATAATAGGTGTGGCTATGTGTGAGAATGTTTGGGGGATCGTAAACATTGTTGATTTGAGATATATTTTTCTCCAAAGGGGGCTTCCCAGCCCTCTTTCTTGTGTTTTAATGGTGTTTAATTGCATGGGCTTTTTTCTTCCTTTCCGAGCATCAATTTATGTCCTATTTTTGGATACAAGCTCGGTAAAGCATTTAGGACTTATAAATGGATTCATTTTTGGGATTCTCAGTGTGGGTCCCACATTCTCATTTTGACTCAATTTTTGGGTCCATCTCGAATTGTGACGATTTTGGTGTCTACACGTCCGTGTTGACGTTATGACCAATAATTTACCAGCGTAGTGGGGATCGGATGTGATTTGAAGAGGAGTTCTCTAGTTCAACGGTTTTAGAGCACAAGTGTTAGGCTTCGAGGTAGGCTACGATCTACTTTTTATATGATTGAGCTATCTTAGACGATGTTTAGCAATTATTGCATGTGATTTGGGATTGTGTGTAGCGGGTTTATGTTTATCTCCCTTATCCTTATTTTTTGATTCTTGCTCAAGCCTTAGGATAGTTAGAATTGTGAAATCCTTAGTTTAGGTTAGGGATTCTTTGCTTGTGCCTTAGTTTAGCACTTTTATCTCCTTAGAGTCATTGCTCGGTACCTTGGGGGTAGTCAGTGTTATTATTATCTTTGAATAAGTTTTGGTTTATCCTTAGGTTTTACAGCTTCTTTTGGGGAGTAGTTCTTAGGTTTTGTTCCCTCAACAAGTGTAGGGACCATGAGGTCATTTGGCTAGTGGGGTTTCGCTCTTGTTAGACATGTACATGTGATGAGGCTCCTATACCTTGGTATAGTTTTTGATTCCATTCCATGCTTGTGTTTTTCGTAGGATGGGGTTAGTTGTGCTTGTGCCACTTTTGTGGTATCTTTGGGTGGGTAGGGGGTGTTCCTTGTGTACTCCTTCACTTTGTTGACTCCTGGTGATCCCTTTCGCTGCTTGTGTAGGGCAGTTTCTTCTCTTGTCATTATTGTTGATTTGGTTGAGGTATTTTCAGCCTGAGGCCTTGATCGAGGACCAGCTGGATCCCAAGTTAGTTCCTATACCCAGGAGTGAGATGGTTGTTATTTATATTGGTTGTGGTTGTGTACAAGTTGTTTGGACATTGGTGATGGCATGCATTCCATTGATATCCTCATGATCACATGACTAGTAGTATGACAACGCGCATGCATTAGTTCTTAGCATACTTTTGAAAAAGCAGGGTTTTTGCCCGATTACATTTAAAACTTAACTTTTATGGGGGTCATACTACATTTACTACTTTCCAAATGCACTTGAGATTAAGAGGCATCTGGGATGCACTCACTTTTAAAGATTTTGAGTCATCTAGGATGCGCTCATTTTTACTTTACTGGTTGAGGAATTGCCGACCCTTTCTTTACTATTATGGATATGTTGATTATCTCCAGTCACACTGATGGAGCGAAAAGTCCAGGATCGGGAATAGGCAGTTATATATGGACACTCCCGAGTCCCCCATGGATTCCTATTTTCGTGTGACCCACTGAATAAGAAGAGGGAGGTGTGCATGGGT
Organism: Solanum appendiculatum; assembly: GCA_018342035.1. NCBI lineage: Eukaryota > Viridiplantae > Streptophyta > Magnoliopsida > Solanales > Solanaceae > Solanum > Solanum appendiculatum. The sequence goes on from JAGDQO010000419.1 coordinate 341,454, forward strand.
CCTATCTCGCTCTCTGGGATAAAGGGGTAGGTGTATATATCTTAGCACTATTGGTACTACTGATTTTATTGCATAACGCACTATTGATACTACTAATTTTATTGCATAACTCGCATTCATCATGCATTGCCTATCACCAGCATAATTGATTGTTGTTCGTACCAGTTTGTTATATGGGGGTCGTACGGGTTTAATTTGTTGTCGTACCTTCTGGGCACATAGGGGCTCGATAAGGTTAATTGTTTACTATTTTATTAATTGTGGCAGTTTGAAAGGTGGTTCTTTGTTTGAAGGTAGATACTGCCCTTGTTCCCCCTATTTGATATTTTTGTGAAGATTTGGTTAGGGATAGCCTTCTTGGCTTTTACTTGATATCTATCATTTTTTCTGTTAGTATATATTTGGGCTAGTTGTATCCCTTAGTAGAGCCTTGTCATGTTTAAGTTGATGGGCTAGCACATCCAGGTTCGTCCCTTACTTCCTTTATCTGCTTTATTTACCCTCTGTTCTTTACTTTAGTTTGTTTCTTATGTTGATATTCATGTTGTTCCTTTAGTTATTTGTGATATATGCTCCTTTCTTACATGTTTTTTATGCTCATTTTATCTTTGGAGATTAGTCAGCCTGTGCCTACTGACTACCACTTGTTGGTACTCATCCTACCCTTCTGCACCCTGCAAATCATAGAACGAGTTCTCATAACTTATTTGGTCTCGTGCGGAGCAGCTCTTTGGATTCGGAGATTTGGGTGAGCTCCTAGCATTCGGAGTTGCCTCTCTCTCCCTCTGTTTTTGCCTAGGACTAGTCTTTATTTTTATTTCGGAGACTGTTCTGTATTATTATATTGATATTGTACTCTTATATTGAATAGTTGATCAAATACTGGCTGATACCAGGTCTTGGGTTGGTCTTTGTTTTGATTTAATTCTCCCTTTCTTTTTTGATGTTTACGATTACTATTTTCTTCCGCAATTCTTTTCTTCCTTGCAATAGCCAGTTGCTTCTAGTTTTGGGCTATTTGTTAGGCTTCCCTACTTTTGCGATGTAGTAGGTGTCATAATGACCTGAATTTTGGGTCGTGACACAAAGCCTTGTTTTAGTGCAACAAGATTTCAAATTGGAGATCATAAACATTCATTGGCACAAGACAGCTTGGAGATATTAGTTTTATTTAGTGATTGGGTAAGAAATAAAGATTTTTCAAAGTTAACTTTTCAACAAGAAACTGAATTAGAGTAAAAAATTAGATATACTAGTGATGATGGATTGGAGGCACTAGAGTTTCAAGAATCTTTTCTAGTTCTGAAGGATGTTTCTGTCGAATTGATACGAGAGTTAGAAAAGAATTTTATTGGAAAATACAAATGTTAGGTTTATTTATAAGAACTAGTTGAAACTGAACCCTTCCTAGAAGGTGGCTGGGTAGATTAGTTACTCCTCTAATATTAGTAAGTTGTAAGTTCCATTTAAAAATTATTTGAATAAATTTAAGGATTTTATTCAAGTTTTTTTGTACAACTATTATCTTACATTTAATACAAGTATTGTTGCTGATGTGCATGGACATTTTTGCAGCTTAATTATACCATACATAAATGGTGGAATAGGGACTGCTTGTGTCACGACCCGAAATACACCCTAGACGTGAAATGGTGTATTAGACCCCGAGAGGCCATACAAAATACACTTGACATACATACAACACAACATAATAGAAATACGAGAATTTAAGATAGAAAGTCTCATATCATAAAGCAGAAGTCTAACATAGTCTTGACAAGCCATTTTATTACATCAATACAAGTGGTCGGGATGTAACCCGTACACCATGTACAATGTCAAAAAACTAAAACATAAGAAAATAAAGTAAAGGAACTATGGTCCTTGGAACATGAGGACTCACCAACTCTACAAAACTCCAAGCGATCACCACTAGCCATGAGTAGAAGGAGAGGAAACGTCAAACCATACATTATTAAACAATGTAGGCACAAGTATGTATTAAAACATTCCATGTACTAAGTATGAGGGATATGCATAAAAATATAAAACATGATCATAAGAGGACATAATCGAAAACATGATGTGCATGAACAAGCTAAACATAGTAAAATCTTTAAAAAAGAATCATAATCAAGAACATGGTCAATGCATCAAAATATCTTGAGGAAAACATCATAAAACCCTTGAAAGTAACTTAGTTCATTTTTGTGGGATATTTACTATTAATCGACATAGACCACGTGAGCAATTACGTGGAATCTGGTGTCTTGCTCTGACACCAAAAAGAGATTTCCATGCTTGCCAAGGAAAAGACTATAAACTTCTAGCTTGGGTGTATCCACTATCTATGTCACTTAAGATAACCTACGGGGGCACATAGTTAGGGACAAGGAGATTGCTACAAGAGACCTGGCCTCTACTAACGGGAGAGCCTCCATCTCAATATCCACTCGGTGTTAAGTAAAAATCCCAAAGGAATTTTTTCATAAACATAAACATATTATCATCCATGGAAAATCACAATAAAGTTACTAATCCAAGCTAAAAACATCATAGAATAGCTCCTTAAATCTTGAATCATGTATATATGAGAAAACCTTTCACCAAACCATGATACCTTAATGTGAGAAGACCTTTCACAATTGAATTGATTCCATTATTACAGAAACATAAATCATGAAATATTCTTTTTCATAAATCATGCATAAGTTCATAAAAAGATCAGTCATTGATTTATAACTTTTCTTCAAATTCATTCAAATTAGGGTTCATAGTCGAAATCATGATAAGTACATGGGTTCATATGGAACTGATTGGAAAGCATGTAATTGAATCTAAGTAATCATAATATGATCAAAATAAAAAAAATTAAATACATACAAATAGAATCCATGAAGATTTCAATAAAAACCTAACAAATTTGGGGAGATTAAATTAGAGAATTTGAAAATCTTTAGGGACTCAATGGTTGAGTGGAACGCATTGATGAACTCACTACATATCTTGATCTTGAAGCCCTAAGAAATTGATAAAGAAAGGAGACTTGAACTTGAAGAACCCTAAAATCCCTTGTAAGCCTTGGAGAGAATTGGGAGAGATAGATTTTGTTGGGATATTGAAATTAGGGGAATGAATTTAGAGTGGGTAGCTTTAGGACTTAAAAACTTATATAGGGGTATAAATGAGGGTCAAAACGACAAATCTTAGGCCTTAAGCAGATAGGAAAAGACCTAAATACCCTTTAGAAATAACAACCGACAAATCCTGCGGTTGGGACCTAGAGACCGTAGATCAAGTATTGGGCCTTTAATCTTGGGCAAATCATATGAATAATTTCTACAGACCGTTAAACTCCCTACTGTCTGTAGACCCCATCTGTAGGCCTCAACTTTCAACTCAAAATTTCACCAAGTCTAGGACCCTTTTACGGGACCTTCCTATGGTTTGTAGTCCATTCGACGGACTGTCTTGGTCAATCATAGAATGAGTTTCTAGGACATGATTTTCAAATTATTTTTCACACTTCCTACAATTGTGGTCTACGAACCGTAGACTGGTCTCGTGGACTTGAACTAGTAGCCATCTTTTGGCCTTCTTTTCCTTTTTTTGAATTATGAGGTGTAATAGCTTGTCAAAGCTTAGACCTCTCTTCAAGGTTGTCCCGTCATTTATTACTTGGCTAATCTAGAAAAGGACAAATATAATTTTTCATGAAGGTAATATGTCGTTTTATTGTATGGTTATGGAGGTTAACATAAATTTATATCATCTAACTACTATTAGCTATCCTTGGTTGCAAAACATTCTTAATACTTGGCATCTTATGGTTCATTTTTTTACTGAATATACACCCCTTATTGATTGTAAGATGGTGTACTGGAGATTGCCTAGATTAGGGTCCTATAAGTGTAACTCAGATGGTGCAGTGAAAGGAGTTTCCAAGAGTTGAAGGATAGACTTACTTCGACTCCGATATTGACTATACCGGAAGGATCCGATGGTTTTGTGGTTTATTGTGATGCTTCAAGAATTGGGCTATGATGTGTTCTTAGGTAAAACGGGAAAGTCATTGGTTATGCTTCAAGGCAACTTAAGGTGCACGAAAAGAACTATCCTACTCATGCCTTGGAATTAGCAGCAGTTGTGTTTGCTTTGAAAATATGGTGACATTATTTGTATGGGGTACATGTAGATGTCTTCACCGACCATAAGAGTTTGCAATATGTGTTTAAACAGAAATATTTGAATCTCCGCCAAAGAAGGTGGCTTGAGTTGTTAAAACACTATGATATGAGTGTTCTCTATCACCCCGTAAAAGCTAACATGGTGGTGGATGCTCTTAGTCGATTATCCATGGGTAGTGTTGCTCATGTTGAAGATGGTAAGAAAGAGTTGGTTCGCGATGTCCATAGATTGGCTCGATTGGGTGTTAGATTGGTTGATTCTACTAAAGGTGGTGTTACGGTTCACAATGGTTCCGAATCCTGTTTTATGCATGATGTGAAGGCTAAACACGATCTTGATCCTAACTTGGTTGTATTAAAGGAAGCGGTTCTAAAAAAGTCCGTTGAAGCTTTCTCCCAAGGGGGAGATGGTGTGCTTTGATGTCAAGGTCGTTTGTGTGTTCCCAATGTAGAGGGCTTAAGAGAGAAAATTTTATCGGAAGCCCATAGTTCTCAATATTTCATCCACCCAGGAGCGACCAAAATGTACCGTGATTTGCGGGAAATTTATTGGTGGAACAGAATGAAGAAAGATATTGCAGAATTTGTGGCTAAGTGTCCTAATTATCAACAAGTGAAAGTTGAGCATCAAAGGCCGAGATGTTTGACCCAAGATATTAGTATTCCTACTTGGAAGTGGGAAGATGTGAATATGGATTTTATTGTGGGCTTGCCTCGCACGAGGCGACAATATGATTCGATTTGGGTTGTTGTTGATAGAATGACAAAGTCAGCCCATTTCATTCCCGTCAAGACTTCTTATTCGGCGGAGGATTATGTTAAGTTGTATTTGAGGGAGATGGTTAGGTTGCATGGAGTGCCTTTATCCATTATCTCCGATCGTGGTGTACAATTTACTTCTCAATTTTGGAAGTGGTTTCAAAAAAGCCTTGGTACTTGTGTTAAGCTTAGTACAACCTTTCATCGCCAAACCAATGGGCAAGAAGAGCATACTATTCATACCTTGAAAGATATGTTGAGAGCTTGTGTAATTGATTTCAAGGGTACTTGGGATGATCACTTGCCTTTGATTGAGTTTGCTTATAATAATAGCTACCATTCTAGCATTGGTATGGCTCCATTTGAGGCTCTCTATGGTAGGAAGTGTAGATCTCCTATAGGTTGGTTTGAAGTTGGTGAAATTGCTTTGATAGACCTGGAGTTGGTGCATGAGGCTATGGAGAAAGTTAGACTTATTAGGGAAAGGTTGAAAATGGCCCAAAGTCGACAAAAGTCCCATGCTGATGTTAGAAGAAACGAATTGGGGTTCGATGTTGATGATTGGGTTTACTTGAAAATCTCACCCATGAAGGGTGTAATGAGATTTGGGAAGAAAGGGAAGCTAAGTTCCCACTATGTAGGCCCATATCAGATTTTGAGACGTGTTGGTAAGGTTGCTTATGAGCTTGACTTGCCTAATGATTTGGCATCAGTGCATCAGATTTTCCATGTCTCATTGTTGCAGAAGTGTGTTGGTGATCCGACCTCTATAGTGCCATTAGAGAATCTTGGCATACATGATAGTCTTACTTATGAACAAGTTTCGGTTGAGATTTTAGACCGGCAAGTCCGGAAGTTAAGGAATAAAGAAGTTTCTTCTGTGAAAGTTCTATGGAAGAAACAATTAGTTGAGGGTGCTACTTGGGAAGTCAAGGCCGACATGATGTCCCGATATCCTAATCTCTTTCTTTCCGATCCTACTCTAGCTTGAGGTATCTAGATCCTCATGGTTAATTCTTTTGGTCTCATGTGTCATAGTTAAATTCCATGATTCCTTGATTATGCATGTTCATGAAGAGTCTTATATGATTACGTGCATTTGAGTACGAGTTGCATAAAATCTTCATGATATGATGTGTTGATCATGCTTTAGCTTGGAGTTGATGTTTCCTCCTCGGAAACGTGCAATTATGTGATTATGAGTTAGGTTGGGTTGTTAGTCCGTGTCTTCTACCCTTCTCATGATGTCTTAAGTCTCATTCGAGGACGATTGATCCCAAGGGGGAGATATTGTAATACCCCCAAGCTTCCAAAGAATTTTAAATGCAGAACTCACCATAAGACAGTGACCTACGAAGGCCACCTACGGGCCGTAGCTGGATTGACAGGCCGTAGGTAGGGACCGTCAATGGCACTGTGAACTTTCAAGATTTTCAAGTTTCTGAACTTTGACCTACGGAATAGAAGGACGGTTCGTAGCTCAGCTGACGGGCCATAGATGGGTTCTGTGGATGCCTTCCAGACTTAGCCAAATTTTCAGCCCAAAATGAACTTTCTGAATCAATTGACGGAAGAGCAGGACGGTCCATCAATTGATGTACGGACTGTAGATCCTGTCTGTCGATTGGCCCCAACAGTTTTTAATTAAAGGTTTTTTGGTCTTTTCCCTAATTATTTAACCATTAAGCTAAGTCGGTTATACCCTTAATCTAAGACCTATAAATACTTTATAAGCCTAATTCCTTTCATTCTAATTCATTCCTAAACTCTTCTCTCTCAAATATTTCTCTCTCTAAACGAAACTCTCTCTAAATGAAACTCTCTCAAGCTTCAAGAAAGAAGAAGAAGCTAGGATCCTCCATTGAAGACCTTCAATCTTCTCCAATTTCTTGTGGATTGCTTTGAAATATGATAGTGTTCACCATTAGGAGTCCTTTCCTCCAATGGGCCCTTCCTCTTCTTCATGAATTTCAAGGTTTACTCTAACCCAATTGAATTAGGGTTTGTGATCAATTATTGTGGGTTCTTCAATTATGATTTCAATTGTTGATTTTATGATTTGTAGTGCACGATCTAGCATGATAAAGTAACTTAGTGCATGAATTAGCGTGAATTACATGATTTGATGTCAAAATTACATGAACCCTCATGATCCTAAGTTAATTCTCCCCAATTTGATAATCTATGCTTTGATTGTTGGGTTGAACTATTATTTGATGAAGTTTATGAATTTTCTATGAAATCAAACATTAATTATGAATGAATTGAGGATAATCTTAAGAATTTAGCATGATCAAGTCAAAAGCATGATTTTTCCTTTATTATGTGAGTTCCTTCAAGTATGGGTAAATTGTCTTAATTATGGCCGACTAAGCATGAGTTTGCATTGAATTGCATGATATGAATTGAATTTGCATTAACCCATATGAACTCTATGAAGTATGAAATATGAGCATGATGAACTAAGTAAAGAAGAAGCTAATGAACTTGTGTATGTCTCATATAAAGTAAATGATGAATTAAGGGTGCTTTGAGAGTAAAGTACCAAAGTTATGATATGATGATGCTATGGTTGAGTAGTGAAAAGTTTTCTCACGTAATTCTCCCATTATGATAAAAGAAGGACAAAGAGGCGATTACCTAAGTTCTTAAGGAGCTATTCTAATGATGTAAGCTTGGACAAGGTCCATGAAAGATGAACGTCTCTCAAGCATGATTTTAGCTTGAATCGATAACCCTAGTTGTACCTTTTCATGTTTAATGATATAAATATGCTAATGACTAATTCGTGGTAATTATGCTTAGCACCGAGTGGATATTGAGATGGAAGCCCTCCCGTTAGTAGAGGCCAGGTCTTCTAGTGAAAGCTCTCCCTTTAGTAGAGGCTGAGTTTTCTAAATGGAGCTCTCCCGTTAATTGAGGCCGAGTCTCCTAAACCAATCTCTATCCCATAAACTATGTTGCCACCATAGGATGTTGTCTTTAAGTAGACATTAGCTAGTGGATCCACATAAGCAAAGAAGTTCATGGTCTTACCTTGGCAAGTAGGACACCTTTTTCGGTTTGGGGTAGACACTGGATTCCATGTTGATAGCTCACATGGTCTTACATGTCGGTTAAGGCTATTCCCCACAAGTTAATGAAGACGAAGTAAAGTAAAGGAAGAAAGATGATTTAGCTTGCTTTGGCATTGACATATGCTTTATGTTTCACGTTTCTCATGTTTATCACATCTTAAGTTTTGCCATTGCATGTCATGATTATATGTCTCTCTAGCATGAATTACGTGTTATGTGCATTGCTATCATACTTAGTACTTAATTGTGCTAACGCATACTCTTGCCTACATTAATTTCTTTGGTGTAGGATGTGGCGATTCACCTTCCACTCATGGCTAGAGCTTTATAATAGCAGATTGATAAAAGACTTGGTGAGTCCTCATCCATCCGAGGACATAGCCTAGTCGTTCTTATTTTTATGTCATTTCTTCTCAGTTTTCGGATTGTATTGGGTTACGTCCCAACTTTACTTTCTATGATAGATTGGCTTTGAGACATGAGATGTCGATTTCCGTTGTTTCTTTTAAAAGATTTGATATGAAATTCTCTTTTGAACTTTTATTCTCTATTATCTTGTAAGTAATGTATGCTAAGTGGCTTGTATGAGGCGTCTCGGGGTCTTGTATGCCATATCACATCTAGGGGGTACCTTGGGTCGTGGCACAGTTGTACTTGCACTCTTATTTAATTGTGGTTAATATTTCCGAAAAGAAAAATAAAAATTCAAGAGAGTAAATAGTGGGAGTTTTATGTTAATACTAGTTGTTGAGCTATCAGCACTTTAATTGGATTGGAGAAATGATAATTTCCAGATTTGTTTTATCAGATTGTAACAGATAATAGGGTTGTGTTCCACATGACACTACTAGACTCGCATGATTTAACTTCAACTGATTTCTACTTATTGAAGTCTGAAGATCCTAGCACAATAGTTCCATCTAACAACTTCTCAGCCTCATTAGATGCTTTTTCACACCTTTCTTTTCAGCCTTGGAGTGTCTAACTTCTCACAAGTTGTGCTTTAACGTAGTTGTTATTTTCTCTCGAACTCTAACACTCTACACCACTCATCTGGAGTTTGTTTTCGCTTTATCCCAATCGTTACTTTTCTCTCGAACAAGTAAAGAATACAGGCTAACTCTAATGTGTGCACTCACTAAAGGCTAATTATGTCGAAAGCAAAACACACAGACAGTTCACAAGCAAAAGTCAGTCTTGTTAAATCTGAAATTACATTCGCGTCATGTTTCCCACAACCCTAGTTGTGGTGTTTAGCTGCTCATTTTATTAAGGAACACGAGACAAAACAATATTGAAAACATGATAATAGTACTTACAATAATTGAGATCCAAAAGTTCCTTGAATAATGATGTTAAACCATGAACAATCGAATAACTGATTTCTACTTATTGAAGTCTGAAGATCCTAGCACGATAGTTCCATCTAACAACTTCTCAGCCTCATTAGATGCTTTTTCACTCCTTTCTTTTCAGCCTTGGAGTGTCTAACTTCTAACAAGTTGTGCTTTAGCGTAGTTGTTATTTTCTCTCGAACTCTAACACTCTACACCACTCATTCAGAGTTTGTTTTCGCTTTATCCTAATCGCTACTTTTCTCTCGAACAAGTAAAGAATACAGGCTAACTCTAATGCGTGCACTCACTAGAGGCTAATTATGTCGAAAGCAAAAACATACAGACAGTTACAAGCAAAAGTCAGTCTTGTTAAATCTGAAATTACATTCGCGCCATGTTTCCCACAACCCTAGTTGTGGTGTTTAGCTGCTCATCTTATCGAGGAACATGAGACAGAACAATATTGAAAACATGATAATAGTACTTACAATAATTGAGATCCAAAAGTTCCTTGAATAATGATGTTAAGCCCAAAACAATAGAATTCCCCCAAATCGAACAAATTCAGAAAACAAGATTAAAATGACATTTTTCGGTTTTTAGATAGAGTTTCTTTTTTTTTCAAAAATATTCCTAAAAAATAGTTAATGATGATCCCCCCAAACCTTAAAAATAAACCCTAGGTAATAATATAATAGTGTGTGAAAATAAGTCCCAATGTAATTAGGATTCTAGTGTCACCTACCTTCACGAAGGGCTTCACGATTCGTGATCTGCTGTACGGCTCGTGAGGTAAGTCGAGATCCACACTTAGAAAAAACTCAACCCTCAGTTGGTAAACACTTCACGAGACTCCATACAATCCATACACTACTCCACAACTCGTGGAGAGTGTCGTGCTCTTCATTTGAGAGAAATTCCAGGCCCTTAGTTGGTACACTCTTCACGAGACTCCATACGACCCGTACACTGCTCCACGACTTGTGGACTGTGTCGTGGTCTTCACTTGAGCAAAATTCCAGGCATTCCATGGTTTCTTTCCCAGCATTCTTTCCATTTTACACACCCAAGTGTTTTACCTGTAATAACACCAAAGAGAACATCATATCCAAATAGAAACACTTGATTTCACGCTTTAATCCTTTGTTTTAAGCATCAAATGTTCCGTGAAATCACGACACATCAACCCTAAATCCTAAACCTTAGGTCATAAACCCTAAATCCTAAATCCTAAACCATAAACCCTAAGTAACCCTTAGAAACCCTTAATTCTAAACCCTAAACCTTAAGAAATCCTAAACCCTAAAAAATCTCAAAAACCCCTAAAAACCCTTAAAACATTAAAAACACATACCTAAAAAAACCTAGAAAAACCCTAAACCCTAAAAAACCCTTTCAACCCTAAACCTTAGGTACTAAACCGTAAACCTTAAACCTTAAGGCCTAAACCCTAAACCTTAGAGCCTAAACCCTAAACCCTAAAACCTAAACCATAAACCAAAAACTCTAAACACTAAGCCTTAGGGCCAAAACCATAAATTTATACCCTACACCTTAGGGCCAAAACCCTACAACCTAATCCATAAACCCTAAACTATAAACACTAAGCCTTCGGTCCTGAACCCTAAACAAAAACCTAAACCTTAGGGCCTAAATCCTAAACCCTAAACCCTAAACCTTAGGCCATAAGCCCTAAATCCTAAATCCTAAACCCTAAACCCTAAAACTCAGGGCATAAACCCTACACCCTAAACCTTAGGACCCAAACCCTTAACTCTAATCCCTAAACCCTAAACTTTAAACCGTAGGACCTAAATAATAAACTCTAAACCATAGTGCCTAAGTTCTAAACCCTAAACCTTAAGGACTATACCCTAAAGACTAAACCATAAACCCAAAACCCTAAAGCATAAACCTTAGGGCCTAAACCCTAAACCCTAAACCTTAGGGCCAAAACTCTAAAAACTAAACAATAAACCCTAAACCTTAGGGCTGAAACTCTAAAGACTAAACAATAAACCCTAAACCCTAAACTTAGGGCCTAAATCCTAAACCCTTAATCTGAGGGCTAAACCCTAAGGCTTGAACTATAGATCTTAGGGCTAAACCCTAAAACCTAAACCATAAACCTTAAACCTTGAATATTAAAGCCTAAACTAGCGATCATACCAGCACTAACGCACCGGATCCCATCAGAACTCCGAAGTTAAGCGTTCTTGGGTGAGAGTAGTACTAGGATGGGTGACCCCCTGGGAAGTCCTCGTGTTGCATCCCTTTTTTTTGTCAAAATTCGATCGAGTATTTTGTAATGTATATTTCTTTTTGCGGAAACGACATTCGGTTCGAGACGTCGTTAAGACAGGTGACGGGGGCGATTAAGATGAGCGTGACAATCTGCGTCATGCGTCGGTTCGGGGAGGCTAGGTCGGTGGGGGGCAGGCTAGGGCGTTCTATAGATCTAAAATTTCTTGAGAATTCTTTATCTAGAACAGCTTCTAGAAGAGCTTCTTGTTCGTCTGTCCCTTCAAGGATGGCTCCTATTTCTCCATCCGCTCCTTCTAGGACTGCTCCTCACCCTCCATCTTCTTCAAAAACCCCGGAGGACGATGAAGATGAAGACAAACTTGTTTACAGAAACAATGACAAAGGAAAAGTCACTGGAGTAGATTTCTCGGGAAATATTCCTAAAGTTTATTACCAAGAACTTCCTACAAGTCCTACAGCCAGTGAAATGGAACCACCTCCAAATCAAAAAGATTCGGTACCTAATCATTTAAAGATGATTAAATCCAAAAGGGATTTTACTCCTAATCCCCAGATTTTGCAAGAATCTTGGATTCATCCTAATAATCAAATCAACAGAGATTGGTATAAGGCTACTTATACTCTCAAAGAAAGAGAGAATTTTGCAAACTCCTGGATGATGGATATGAAAAGAATTCAATGCGAAATTGATTTCTTCAAATGGTTTGAAATGACGGGAAAAATTGATGACCAAAAAGATTCTCTTAAAGTCATTATCAACAAATGGTACACTACTTCAAATAAGGTTATTGAAGATGTTACTCCTCCTTTGGAAGGAATAAATATCCCGATTTCTGGAACTATTATAAAAGCTTCCCCTTTTAAAATCCTTTCCCCAGAAAAGCCTTCTGTTATTGCTACTAATCTTGACATTAACAAGATTATAGAGAAAAATAATTATACTAACCAAATTCTTCATGTCGTTTCTAGACAAATTGAAGATTCCAAAGAAAAAGCCTCTTTTTTAGGAAGGCCTGTCCCTTTATCCACTATTATTATCAGTCAGAAAATTGACCCAAATCCTATTTTTAAGATAAATGAATTTTCCAGAGAAAATTACCCCAAGCTCAAAAATACCTTTGATATTTCTGACAATATTCTGGATAAGATCAATGAGAAACTTGCCAACTTCTCAATTTCTGATAAGAATGGTAAGAAAGTCGCTACTATTAGTGACAAAGATAATCTTGTCCAAAAACTCTCCAATGATGGATATCATAACCGAAAAAACTATCATAAAAGACCTTCTTTCCCAGACCTTCAATATGAAGAAAACGCTTTTCTCTCCACTTCTTCTCATGAAGGAAGCAGTATAACTGAATGGAACATTGATGGTCTAGCAGAACATCAGATCTATAATAAACTCCATGAGATGGGGATAGCTATCACAGCTTACAAAATAAGAAATTCTTCTGATAGGGAAGCTGCTTCAATGATCGTTGCAGGATTCACTGGAATGTTAAAACATTGGTGGGACAATTATGTTTCAGAAGAAAATAAGAGAATTATTTATGACACTCATTCTACTGAGATTGTTATTAAAATGGAAGGAACTAATGAAGTTCCTACTGAAGTTTTCAAAGAAGATGCTTGTGCTACTCTTCTCTATCATATAGCAAAGCATTTTATAGGAGAACCTAAGTTGTTTCAAGACAGGAGTCTCCAAATCCTCAACAATATCAGTTGTCCCTCTTTAGATGATTTTACCTGGTATAAATATAATTTTATGCAAAAGGTAATGATCAGACCTGATTGTAATCTAGACTTTTGGAAAGAAAGATTTGTTAGCGGACTTCCTCCTCTTTTTGCCGATAAGGTAAGAACCAAAATTCAAGATAGGAATGATGGAAAAATTCCTTACGACCAAATGACTTATGGAGATCTTATTAGTGTTATAAACACTGTGGGATTAGAACTTTGTACAGATATCAAGTTGAAGCATCAAGAAAAATCAGGAAGGAAAACAAGGAAAATAAAGAGAATTAGGAAGTTTCTGTCAAGACTTCGGGTTTGTCTCTCTAACACCTCCTTCAAGAAAAATCAGGAAGGAAAACAAGGAAAATAAAAAAACTCATCGCAGTAAGTCTAGAAGAACTACTGAAAAGGATTACAAAAAATCTTCCAAAAGGAGGAAAAAGCATAAAGGATTTAAGAAATCCAAAGAGGATGTATGTTGGACATGTGGAAAAACTGGTCATAGAGCTAGTGAATGCAGGTCTGGTAAACAGAAGAAGATCAACAGTCTTGAAATAGACGAGGCAACCAAAGAAAAACTTTTTTCTATTCTTGAAGAACCTCTATCCGATTCTTCAAATGATTTTGCTGAATATAGCGACGAAGAAAATATCAACGTCGACTATGATTCAGATTCTAGCCAATCGGGGAAAAACTGTAACTGCACAGAGGCTTTCTGTGTTTGTGATAATATTCCTCAAGTTAGAGTCCTTAGCAATGACTCTAAAGAAGCTCTCTTCGACATTATTAAACATATTGATAATGAAGAAGCTAGGAAAAAATATCTTATAGAACTCAAGAATATTATTCTCAACCAAAAGGAAAAGCCCAAAGCTCGTACTATGGTTGAACCTTTCAGCATGAAGCAAATCATGAATAGGTTCGAAAGAAATGCCGAACCTACCATCTCTGATCTTCATCATGAAGTCAAAACTCTTAAAGAGGAAATCAAAGACATTAAATTCAGACTTGGGAAAGTCGAAACTGATGTCATTGCTGATAAAATCCTCAAAGAGATTGCCAAACAAAATCTCGATGAAGAAACAGAAGATATCCCTGAAAAGGATAATTTAGATTATCCTCCTTTCAATATTGATCTTTCTGCCACTCCTACTCCTGACATCGCGACTACATCCAGTCCAGGTATCACTGTCATCTCTTCTATTCGGCCACAGAGTCATCACATTCCTGTTAAGATAGTTGTAAATAAAGATTTTGTCATTAATAGAATTGCTTTACTTGACAGTGGTGCAGACAGAAATTGCATTGTTAAAGGTATTGTTCCTACTAAGTATTTGGAAAAAAGTACTTCTAAATTATATTCTGCTACTGGTGAGTTGCTCAAAATTAATTATAAGCTTTCTAAAGCTCATATTTGTAACAATAATGTTTGTTTAACAAATGATTTTATTATTACTGAAGATATTAATGAAGCTATTATTCTTGGAATACCTTTTATCACTCAGATAAAACCTTTTGTCACGAACCTAAATGGTATTACTACTTCCATTCTGGGAAAAGAATTACATTTTCCTTTTATTAAAACTCTTTCCCAAGATGAAAGTAATTTTATCAGAGAAAAAACGGTTTTTAGAATAAACTCTTTATCTCAGCATGTTAATTTTCTTAAAGAAGAAATCAAAATCAAAAAAATTGAGCAAATTTTAAAAACCCCGAAGATGGTTACTAAAATATCCAATCTTCACAAAAAATTTGAAGAAGAAATTTGCTCTGATTTTCCTAATGCTTTTTGGGAAAGAAAAAGGCATATTGTTGAATTACCTTATATTGAGGGATTTAATGAACAAGCTATTACTACCAAGGCTAGACCTATTCAAATGAATCATGAAATGATGGATTTTTGTAAAAAGGAAATTGATAATTTATTAAAAAATAAAATTATTAGATTTTCTAAATCTCCTTGGAGTTGCTCTGCTTTCTATGTAAACAATAGTGCTGAAAAAGAAAGAGGAGCACCAAGACTTGTTATTAACTACAAACCTCTTAATTCTGTTTTAAAATGGATCAGGTACCCGATACCTAACAAAAGAGATTTACTAAAAAGAACTTATAAGGCTAATGTCTATAGTAAGTTTGATATGAAATCTGGCTTTTGGCAAATTCAAATCGCTGATAAAGATAAGTGTAAAACTGCTTTCAATGTCCCATTTGGACAATATGAATGGAATGTTATGCCCTTTGGTCTTAAGAATGCTCCATCTGAATTTCAGAACATTATGAATAGCATTTTTAATGATTATAGTTACATGTCTATTGTATACATTGATGATGTACTTATCTTCTCTTATGATATTGATTCACATTTTAAGCATCTTAATACTTTCTTCAAGATTGTTAAAAGTAATGGTTTAGTAGTTAGTGCTAAAAAGATAAAGCTCTTTCAAACCTCAATAAGGTTTTTAGGTCATGATCTTTATCAAGGTAGTTATAAACCTATTTGTAGAGCCATTGAGTTCTCTTCAAAATTTCCTAATGAAATTATTGACAAAACTCAATTACAAAGGTTTTTAGGCAGTTTAAATTATGTTGCTGATTTTATTCCTAAAGTTAGACAAGTTTGCGAACCTTTATATAAAAGGCTCAGGAAGAATCCAGTCCCTTGGGGAACTGATCAGACTCAAGCTGTTATAACAGTCAAGAAATTAGTCCAAAGTCTCCCTTGTTTAGGTATTCCAAATCCTAAAGATTTTATGATTGTTGAAACTGATGCTTCTGATTTAGGTTATGGAGGTATCCTAAAACAAAGAAGTTCTTTAGAATCTCCCGAACAATTAGTTTGTTTTACTTCAGGAATCTGGAATTCTGCTCAAAAGAATTATTCAACTGTTAAAAAAGAAATCTTGTCTATAGTGCTATGTATCACAAAATTTCAAGATGATTTAATTAACAAAGAATTTTTATTAAGAGTTGATTGTAAATCAGCTAAAGAAATTCTACAAAAGGATGTTAAAAATCTGGTTTCAAAACAAATATTTGCTAGATGGCAAGCTCTACTATCTAGCTTTGATTTTCAAATTGATTTTATAAAAGGAGAAAATAACTCTTTACCTTATTTTCTAACAAGAGAATTTTTACAGGGAAAAAATGAGGCCTTTCAAGCCTAACCCTCCTTCTAAAGAAGGAAAACAAATGGCGAAACCATTCGTCTTACCACCCTTAACACCGGCAAAAACCCCACAAAGACCGGTCTTTGATAATAAATTCACTCTTTTGGCAGACTATCCTAAATTGCCTGCATTACCTCCTCCCAATCCAACAAAGTTGATCCACATGAGGCCTAATAGACCTCTACCTAATAAACCTTTCACTCAAGAAGCATCAAGCTACTCTGTACAAACTAAGAACAGTTATGAAATGAAGGTTCCTGAATCCTTCGCTCAAGCCGTCAAACCAGAGTTATCAGCTCCTAAGCAAATCCCTTCTGTCAAAGAAGAAAAATTTGAGTTTGTAACCACTCAGATGTTACCCTTATTAGCCATTGACAAGGATTACGAAAGCCTTGGAATTGATACTCTATTAAAACCTTGTTACACAGATAACAATTTTGTTGATACAGATTGCTCTTACAAGACTAGAAAGTTTTATGAAGCTATTCTGATAGACACAGAATCCATCGAGATTGAACACAACAGAGATGAACAAAATCCTGAGTTCATAAGATATTCAAGATTTACTATTAAAAGGATTTTATCGCCATTTGAATGGTTTACAAATCATTTGCATACTCCGATATCTTTGTCTATGCAGCATAGGCCTCAGACCTATAATTGGCATGATTATAAAGCAGCCTGGTTCAATTTTATCTATTTGAGACCAAGGCATACTTGGTTTATTAAATATTGTCCACAGGTAATAAAAGCAGTTATTCCCAGATGGTTCTATGAATGGTGGAACATCTTTGGAGGAAATTTACAAATTTTGCCCCAACAGTTTCATGTTAGGTTTGATGAATTTCAGAACAAAGAAGAGATTTCTACTCTTTCGGAAAATATTAAACTTTGTAAATTCTTTATTCAAAAAAGAATATCTTATATCATTACTTGGAATTTTACCAAGGTTGATATAGAAAAAATTCGTTTCTTAGCTAAAGAAATTATGATCAAAGGGTGGACTCCTAAGCCAGCAGGAATCAAATCCCCCAACCTCACTGCAGGAACAAGCAGTAATACAAGCCCAAAATTATCCAAAGCAGAGTTAAAGGCAAAGCTCAAAAATTCCATGGATAATCTTGAAGATTATACAGAAACCCAGATAATGCAGTTGATAAATGATGCAGCATCATCTGGAAGCAGTAACGGGGACATGTGTGATCTCAAAGGAATCGCACAGTCATATGTGGACCCCGATTATGAATAGGATTATGACTCTTGGAAAAAGCAGAGACCAAAGGTCGGAATTGCTTTATTCAAAGAGACGTTTTACTATTCGTAAAAGGAATCCCATATGCTTTATTTAAAAGCAAAGGACCCAGCTGCCGACAGTCAAAAAAGATTTTTCTTATCAACTATTGTAAAACAGAATTCCTTATTCTATAAAAGGAATGACTCTCTCACCTTAGAAGGCATCAGCTATTTTCCCAATACTGAAAACCTCTCTCTCTCTCTCAATGTTTTTAATGCTTCCGCTTGTAGCTCCTTTCATGTTCATATAAATAAAAGTTTGTAAGTTTTTACATCCCTCTTTTAATCTTTCGATATAATTTTGTCATATTTTACTAATACACCTTCGGAAGGCCATAAGCCCTAAATCCTAAATCCTAAACCCTAAACCCTAAAACTCAGGGCATAAACCCTACACCCTAAACCTTAGGACCCAAACCCTTAACTCTAATCCCTAAACCCTAAACTTTAAACCGTAGGACCTAAATAATAAACTCTAAACCATAGTGCCTAAGTTCTAAACCCTAAACCTTAAGGACTATACCCTAAAGACTAAACCATAAACCCAAAACCCTAAAGCATAAACCTTAGGGCCTAAACCCTAAACCCTAAACCTTAGGGCCAAAACTCTAAAAACTAAACAATAAACCCTAAACCTTAGGGCTGAAACTCTAAAGACTAAACAATAAACCCTAAACCCTAAACTTAGGGCCTAAATCCTAAACCCTTAATCTGAGGGCTAAACCCTAAGGCTTGAACTATAGATCTTAGGGCTAAACCCTAAAACCTAAACCATAAACCTTAAACCTTGAATATTAAGGCCTAACTATAAACCTAAAGCGTAAAATGTTAGGACCTAAACCCTAAATCCTAAACCCCCCAAAACACTAAAAGAACCCTAAACCTTAAAAAACTAAACTCTAAAAAATCCTAAACTCTAAACCCTAAACAACTCTAAAAAATCCAAAAAACCCTAAAATCCCTAAACTCTAAAACCTAGAAAACCCTAAACCCTAAACCTTAGGGCAAAACTCTGAAGCCTAAACAATAAACCCAAAACCCTAAACTTAGGGCACAGGGCCTACACACTAAGCCCTAAACCTTAGGGCAAAAACTCTAAAACCTAAATTATAAATCCTAAACCCTAAACTCTAGACCATAAATGATAAACCCTAAACCTTAAATCCTAAATGTTGAGATATAAACCCTGAACTTTATGGCCTAAACTCTAAACCTTAAACCCTAAAGCTTATGACCTTAACTCTAAAATATAAACCATAAACCCTTAATCTAAACAGTAAATCCTAAACCTCAAGGTCTTCATCCTAAACCCTAAACTCTAAACCATAGATCATATTTACTAAATCATAAATCCTAAACCCTAAACCCTAAATCTTAGGGCATAACCCCTATACCCTAAACATTAGGGTCTAACTATAAACTCTAAATTCTAAACCATAAACTCTAAACCTTAGGGCCTAAATCATAAATTCGAAACCTTATGGCCTAAATTCTAAACCCTATACCTTAAAGACTAAACCATAAACCATGAACCCTAAACTGAAAACCTTAGAGCCTAAATCTCAAACCCTAAGCTTTAATGTCAAACCATAAACCTTAAACTATAGGGCCTAAACCCTAAACTCTACACCCTTAAACTCTAGGCCTAAATCATAAACCCTAATCCATAAACCCAAAACTTGAGAACCTAAACCTTAGAGCCTCTATCCTAAACCCTAAAAAATTATAGCCTACACCCTGAACCCTAAACCATAAATTCTAAACCATAAATCCTAAACCTTAGGGCCTAAACCCTAAAGCCCGAACCATAAACGTAAAACCCTAAGTATTAGGGCCTAAACCCTAAACCTTAAGATCTAAACCTTAAACCTTATGGCACAAATAAAAAACTATAAACCCTAAATCATAGGACTTAATCCCTAAACACTAAACCATAAACCTTACATCTTAAACCTTGGTACCAAAACCCTAAACTCTAAAGCCTAAGCCTTAGGTCATAAACCCTACACCCTAAACCCTTAACCTTTAGGCCTAAACCATAAACTCTAAACTCTAGACCCTAAAGCTTAGGGCCTAAATCAAAAACCCTAAAACTTATGGCCTAAACCCTAAACCCTAAATTAAAAATCCTAAACCTTAAATCTTAGGTCCTAAACCCTAAACCTTAGGTTATAAACCTTAAACCCTAAATATTTGGGCTAAACCCTGAAGTCTAAACCATAAACCCAAACCCTAAACCCTAAACTTTAGGATCTAAATAGTAAAACCTAAACCATAAACCCTAAAATTTGGGATCTAAACCCTAAACGTTATATTCTAAATCAAAAAGGCTAAACCTTTGACCTTAAACCCTAAACCTTAAACCTTAAACCTTAGGGCCTTAACCCTAAACCGTAGGGCATAACCCCTAAATCCTAAACTATAAACTCTAAACCTTAGGGCATCAACCCTAAACCCTAAATCTTAAGGCCTAACCTTAATCCTAAACCCTAAACCCTAAACCCTAAATCTTAGGTCATAAATCCTAAATCCTAAGAAATCCTAAACCCTAAACCCTAGGTAACCCTAAGAAACACTTAATTCTAAACCCTAAGAAATCTTAAACCTTAAACCTTAAGAAAACGTAAACCCTAAAAAATCCTAAAAACCCTTAAAACCTTAAAAACCTTAAACCTATAAAAACCCTAAACCCTAAAAACCCTTTAAACCCTAAACCTTAAAAAATCCTAAACCCTAAACCCTAAACCCTTAAAAACCCTAAACCCTAAACCCTAAATCATATACCTTCAGGCCTAAACCCTAAAACCTAACTCCTAAACCTTAGAGCTTAAATCGTAAACCCTAAACCTTAGGGACTAAACCCTAAAACCTAAACAATAAACCCTAAACTCTAAGCACTAAGCCTTAGGGCCTAAACCCTAAACCTTAGTGCCTAAACCCTAAAACCAAAACCATAAACCCTAAACTATAAACACTAAGTCTTAGGTCCTAAACCCTAAACCTTAGGGCCTAAATCATAAACCCTAAGTCTTAGGACATAAACCCTAAATCCTAAATCCTAAATCCTAAAACTTAGGGCATAAACCCTACACCTTAAAACTTAGGACCCAAACCCTTAACACTAAACCCTAAATTCTAAGCCTTTGGGCCTAAATAATAACTCTAAACCTTAGTTCCTAAATTCTAAACCTTAAACTTTAAGGTCCATACCCTAGTAACTAAACCATAAACCCAAAACCCTAAACCATAACCCATACGGCCTAAACACTAAACCCTAAACTTTATGGCCGAAACTCTAAAGCCTAAACAATAAACTCCAAACCCTATACCCTAAACCCTAAACCTTAGGGCCTAAATCCTAAGCCCTTAATCTTAGGGCTAAACCCTATGGCCTAAACTACAATTCTTAGGGCTAAACCCTAAAACCTAAACCATAAACCATAAACCATAAATATTAGGGCCTAAACCCTAAACCCAAACCGTGAAACGTTAGAACCTAAACCCTAAACCCTAAATCTTAGGGCTAAACCATAAACCTTAAGCACTAAATAATAGGGCCTAAATCAAAAGACCTAAACCTTAGGATCTAAACCCTAAACCTTATGGCCTAAATAAAAATTCTTAAACCCTAAACCTTAGGGAATAAACCCAAAACCCTAAACATTAAGATATAAACTCTAAACCTAAGGGAATAAACCCTAAACCAAAAAACATAGGGCCTAACCTCAAACCCTAATCCATAAACCCTAAACCCAAAATCTTAGGTCATAAACCATAAACCATAAACCCTAAACCCTAAACCCAAACCCAAAGAAACCCTTAGAAATTTAAACCCTAAGAAATCCTAAACTTTAAACCCTAAAAACAATAAAAACCTACACAAAACCCTTAAGAACCCTAAAACCCCTAAACCCCATATCCTAAACAAACCTAAAAATCATAAAAAAACCTAAAACCCCTAAACAATAAAAAAAACCAAAACCCTAAACCCTAAACCTTAGGGCCTAAACACTAAACCTTATACATTAGGACCAAAGCTCTAAAGCCTAAACAATAAACCCTAAATCCTAAACCTTAAGGCCTAAACCCTAAACCTTAAATCCTAAATCTTATGGCCTAAACCCTAAAACATAAACCCAAAAACTTAGGTCTGAAACCCTGAAACCTAAACCATAAACCCTAAACCTTATGGCCTAAACCTTAAACCCTAAATCCTAAACCTTAGGGCATAAATCTTAAACCCTAAAACCTAAACCATAGGGTATAAACCCTAAATCCTAAATCCTAAACCATATACCCTAAGCTTTAGGGCATAAACCCAAAACCCTAATCTTAGGGCCTAAACCGTAAACTCGAAACGTTAGGGCCAAACTCATAAACCCTAAACCTTAGGGCCTAAATTTCAAACCCTAAACCTTAAGGCCTATATCCTAAAGACTAAACCATAAAGCCTAAACAAAAAAACCTTAGGGCCTAAACCCCAAACCATAAACTTTAGGGCCTAAACCCTAAACCTTAAACCTTAGGTCCTAAATCCTAAACCCTTAACTTTAAGGTCTAAACCCTAAACCATAAACCATAAACCATAAACCCAATACCCTAAACCTTAGGGACTAAATCCTAAACCCTAAAACTTATGGCCTAAACCATACACCATAAACCCTAAATCCTAAATCCTAAACCTTAGGGCCTAAATCCTAAACCTTAAACCTTAGGACATAAACTCTAAACCCCAAAGCCTAAACCATAAATCTGAAAACCTAAATATTAGGGCATAAACCTTAAAGCCTAAACCTTAGGATCAAAACCCTAAACCTTATGACCTAAATAAAAAACCCTAAAACCTAAACCTGAAACCCTAAAATGAAAACCCTAACAAACTAAACCTTAGGGCCTTAACTCTAAACCATAAACTTTAGGGCATAAACCATAAACTATAAACTATAAACCGTAGGGCATAAACCCTAAACCATAACCCTTACGGCCTAACCCTAAACTCTAATCTCTAATCCCTAAACCTTATGGCCTAAACCTTAGTTCATAAAACCTAAAACATAAACCCTAAGACTCCCTAAACCATAGGAAATCCTAAGAAACCCAAAACCAGAAGAAACCCTAAATGCTAAGAAAACTTAAACCCTAAAAAACCTTTAAACCCTAAAAGTAAAAACCCCTAAAAACCTAAAAAAATATTAAAACCCTAAAAAAAATCCTAAAGCCCAAAAACACTAAAAGAACCCTAAACCCCAAAAAAATCCTAAACCCTAAATGCTAAACAACCCTAAAAAAATCCAAAAAACCCTAACATCCCTAAACCCTAAAACCTAGAAAATCCTAGACCCTAAACCTTAAACCCTAAATCTTAGGGCCTAAATACTAAACCCTAAACCTTAGGGCCAAAACTATAAAGCCTAAACAATAAGACCAAAACCCTAAACCTTAGGGCACAGGGCCTATGCACTCAGCACTAAACCTTAGGGCAAAAACACTAAAACCTAAACCCTAAACTCTAAACCGTAAATGAT
Source organism: Solanum appendiculatum (assembly GCA_018342035.1). Taxonomy (NCBI): domain Eukaryota; kingdom Viridiplantae; phylum Streptophyta; class Magnoliopsida; order Solanales; family Solanaceae; genus Solanum; species Solanum appendiculatum. Next base: position 364,798 of record JAGDQO010000419.1, read on the forward strand.
AAACCCTAAACACTAAATCCTAAATGTTAGGGCCTAAACCCTAAAACTGAAACCCTAAACCTTAGGGCCTAAACCCTAAAGCGTAGGGCCTTAACTCTAAAATATAAAACATAAACCCTTAATCTAAACCCTAAACCCTAAATCTTCAGGCATAAACCTTATACCCTAAACCTTAGGGCCTAACTCTAAACTCTAATTTCTAAACCATAAACCCTGAACCCTAAAATGAAAATATTAGGGCCTAAACCTTACCCTAAGCTTTAGGGTCAAACCCTTAAACCTTAAACCATAGGGCCTAAACCCTAAACTTAAACCTTAGGACCTAAATCCTAAACCCTTAACCTCTAAGCCTAAACCTTAATCCCTAATCCATAAACCATAAACTTTAGACCCTAAACCTTAGGGCCTCTATCCTAAGCCCTAAAAAATTATGGCCTAAACCATGAACCCTAAACCCTAAATCTTAGGGCTAAACCCTAAAGCCCTAACCATAAACCCAAAACCCTAAACATTAGGGCATAAATCCTAAACCCTAAACCTTAGGATCTAAACCTTAAACCCTATGGCCCAAATCAAAAACTCTAAACCCTTAATATTAGGGTTTATTGCTAGATGTTTACCAAAACAAGTAAACAATATCAATATAAGAATGAAACTAGGGCACATGTGTTCCCCAAAAGATCTTAACTCAGTATACCTAATAATGGTAACTCTCTATAGTGTTTAACATCCATAGTCGATAAGTTAGGTATTCCTAAGTGATTGGTCCTCCAAATAGGGAATTTCACTACGCAACTTGGTCCGTCTATGTGTGACGATTTACTAACCCTTACCTTTGACCCAAATTAGCCCTCTGTGTATGTGGTTCATCCTATTAGATAGCGGACTAAATCAATGCTAAATCTCCGTTGTTTAATCTCTTTCCCATTCGTTACTTCCTTGGACCGGCAAGTAGGAATAAGATGAGTTCTAACGTTGGCCACCGTTAAAAAGCTTTCAAAATGAAGAGATTAACAAATACATACTGAAACACCCATCAAGAATTACAACCTTAATAGTTTTACTTTCGTTAATTACTCATGGTTAACACAACCCTAGTTGTAGATTTAGCTACTCATGTTTGAGGGTTCACAACTCAAGTTAGGATTTGAAGAATAATTCATGAACTTACAGTGATGATAGATGAAATCCACAATCTTGAATTGAAAATTAAAAGCAAACTTTATAATCCAAACTTCAAGAATTTATTTCCACAAAAGTTGCAAAATAATTTCAAAGTCAAAGCTAAATGTTCAAAAATTGTTCAACAACCCAAAAATGAAATTTACATCTGGTATTTATAGAAAATAAGTCCTAAAAACTAGAAAAAGGAAATACTAAGGAAATCCGGTTCTTAACAGAGTCACCTAAGAATCTCAACCTACGGATCGTCACAGAAATGACGGCTCGTAAGTCCATTCCATCGTTCAGCAGTCAACAAAAATTCTTAAGTAAATCCACCTACGGGGATGACTTACGGCTCGTAGGTCTAAGCACAGCCCGTCCTGTCGAATCTTCATTCAAATCCTACAAGTCAACCTCTCTGAACCTTTTGACGACTTCCATCTACGGTGAATAGCAAGACCTACGGTTCGTCGTTCCAAACCGTCGGTCCATACTTAGAAAATTTCTTCAATCTTCTGAACCACGACTTCTACCTACGGCTCGTCAGTAAAATGATGGCTCATATGTCCTCTTGTACATCACCAAAAATACACTGTTGCACCCTTTTCAACCATCTCTTGCTCAAAACCTGTTTCGTGTAAAATTTAACACATAAACCATCAAATCTACTAATAAAATGCTTAAGGTACATGCAAAACTCTAAGTTTAATGCATCAAAAGTACCGTACATTCAAGGTACATCAACACCCTTAACTTAAAAGCATTGCTTGTCCTCAAGTGATACAACAAACTCTAAACGACACATATGTATAAGCAACCCGGACTTGAAGCAATCATTCAGCATTTTCTCAATCATCCTCCTCCTTATTTATTCTCAACATAGTGCAATTTTCTTCATAAACTCAATAAGCTAACTCATGCGGATCAATACATGACATAGACATATCAATAGACACATTCACATACACATAACAACAATCACCAAGTTACTGACTCTTCAATAATACAACTTGCGCCCTTACCACAAAGAAATCCCTTTTGTTCACAAAATTTGACATTTTAGTTAGGGACTCAGTATTCACTCACACTCAAAACGAATTCAATACAGTTCGTGCACAATACCATAGGCTTGCCCTTATTTTCTCCGCTTTGGCTTTTCAAACCTTTCGGCTAGAATCACTATAGGACTTTCTTGGCTTGTAACGTAGGCCCAAGGTCAGATGTGGTATATTTGGACATTAAGTGACATTCTGCCCCTCCTTGACATCTCATTTGGCTCGTTACCTTCTTTTTCAACCACTTTTTCATATCTTCTTGCTTTATGCCCTTCTTCTTATGATTCATTCAAGCTCGAGTGTGACTTTTGACTTAATCATCTTGTTGGATTCATCTGTTTCTCCATCTTCTTGTTTAAGCATTTGATTATTTTTGTTGCTCTTTTCTTTGCATTTAGTCACACTATTTTCAGCTGTTTCACTCAGTTTGCTATCTTTGCTCTACACACGACTCTTTTCATACCCTTTCTTTCTTGCTTTCATTCATAATAGACACCCTCAACTTAGACGTTTAGTATGAGTTGAGGTACACAATATCCTAGAATGGACTAGGGCCAGAATTTAGGTAACTTTGCAGTAGCCACCCGCAACTTAGGATTTTGGCCTACGTCGACGTGCACGATATCCAGGGAGGGACCAGGGCCAAAACAAAGCTTAACAATACTTTCAGGGAAGGTGAATTGGGTGTATAGAAAGAATAGTATTGGTTAGGCTCAAACATTTGGATCAAAGGGAAAAGATTTTACATATTTTTGGTTGGCTTACTTTAGGCTTAAGTGGACTTAATATCAATAATGGCCTATGATCATCTTCTAGTTTCCAGTTCAAATTACCTTAGCAAGACCAACGGGGAAAGTTCTAGATTGGCACATACCATACGAATATTCAAATAGCCTCACACTCACATGACACCTTGTTGTATTTATCAAATCATCAATGAATCCGGTTAATGTTATAGCTTAAGTCATAGTGTCGCATCGATACTTAACATGTCATACAAAGATCCTACACATTCAACTTATTGAATTCACAGTTATAGCACAAATAAATAAAAAAAGTTGGAGGGATATCAAATTTCATGCACTAAAGCCATCATGCTTTATTTCCAGATTACTTGTACACAATTAAAATCCTAAACATGCCGGTTCAACAGAAATTAAACAATTCCTTGGGGAAAAAGAACACAGGCAAGAGAACCCCAAGAAAGGATTTGTGAGTTAAGTTACTCAGACTTCACATTAACTCACGATCCATTCATCTCACCCCCACATTAAAAGGTCGTGCAATGTCCTCAGTGCACAAGTAAAAGTAAAAACATTAGGTGAGACAAACCTGTGGCGCATAAGCACCGAAGATCACTCAAGAAGCAGGTGGGTCCGGTTGCCCGGAACCCACTGGATCAGCATGCCCAGCACCCTCAGTAGCACCCTCAGTAGTAGTATGGGGTACACCCTCTGTAGTATGCCCCGAACCAGAAGCTCCTCCCGCCAAAGCACGCAATCACTCCAGACGGAGCTTCTCCTCTTGTGAGGACTGGCGTTGGGCAGCTTCTAGTGCCCGTCTCTCTCTCTTGTGGGCTCTGCGTGCCTCTTTCGGGTCTATATCAGCGTCATCTCCAGTCCAGACGCGCTTTCCCACCGCATGGGAAAAATCAGTAGCCTGTTGCTCCTCACAAAAAAGTGCACTAAGCACAATATTATCTGTCTCAACCTCCGGGGTAGGTGCTGGAACATCAGTCTCTACAGCAGCCAAGGCAATAAGGTCAGCACAGAGACTAGCTAACTCCGTCTGGAAGGCAAAAAAATCTATCGAAGGCCCTGGCTGGAACCTCTCCATCATCTAGTTCTCAAATGCATCAATGCGCCGGTGTACTACCTATATCGACACATCAACCATCTGCTTAGTCTGAGCCTCAAACTCCTCTACCGATTTCTGCATCCACGGTCGAATAAGATTCAGAAGAGCCGCCATTTGAGCCTCCAATCTTCTAAGTCTGGTAATCGGGAGCTCGACCGACCCTGTAGGAGTAGGAGCACTAGGTGTGCTTGTAGTAGAACTTGAAGCTACAGACGGGGGAATAGACCCCTGGGACTCCGTAGTGGGAGCTGGAATAGTGTCTGCATCAGCCAACTCAGGGGCTAATGCTTCGCCCATGGGTGGAAAATCAACTGAAATACTCTTTCGTGGGGCTGCGGGTTAGTATGATCCTGAATCATACCAACATCGACTGTCTTGGTTGCCTCCACCAACCTATCACAGCCCCATAGTGGCACGGTTGCCTCTCTGCATAGGCAAAAAATCAAGCACGGGAATGGAAACATGGTCTTATATTTGAAGGCTCTCTCATGAATCTCGGTTATAATGATCCGAGCAAAGTCAATCTCATGCCCCGCTATCAAGGAGGCCAACATCACTGCACAATCCCACGTGACGACATTATCCGCCATAGTAGGTGATAGTCAGGCCCGAATAATGGACCACAAAAATTTGGTGGCAAAACTGAGTGTTGCCTTTTGAATAGGCTGCGACATGTCCCCAAACCACTCAGTATGATCTCCCTCATCAGTAATAAGTCTCGCCATCCACGATAATAGACTCCTTCGCTGTTCAGTATCACGCATGGTCGCTCTATTATGTACCATGCTCATCCGATAGTCATACTCAGCTGTGTTAATAGGCTGAGCATGTGAGGGGCCATAAGTAAAATGGAAGACTGTGGCCTCCGATATGTCAACCAGAATACCCCTGACCAGAGTGGACAAGAGTGGAGGCTGAGCCAATGCCCTGGCTCATGGAGGGAGTGCATTCCGCACTGTGGCAGCATAGGAGGCGTAGAACTCCTGCACCATCTCTGGGTTGTACCTCCCCTAGTTTTCCACCATCAACTTACACCTGTGTTGTTTGAATAAGGCATGGATTTCCAGCACAGTGTGGAGGCTACCCGTCAGCACCCGACTCTCCTCAGTAATGGGATGGGCTGGTTTTTGTTGAGCATTCATGAACAGCCCGTTGTAGAAAATTTGGTACATCCCTCAGACACACCATCTGTTAGGTTTTGCGCTATTGTGTATGGGCTCCACTCTCACTCTGAGAGGATCATGAGCCTTACCGGACATTGTAGCATCTAAAGCAGAGGCAGTAACAGAGTCGGAGTTGGAGCCCTCCTCAGATTGGGAAGGCTGGGGCCCCTCGCCGTCCACAGATGAACCACTTTCTTCCTTTTTAGACTGGGAAGCACTCTCTGGGTTTTCGGACTAGGCCTCGTCCCCTGTCTCAGTATCATCCAGTTGCTTGGCTCGTTGGCGAGTAGTACGGGGGGACGTAGGTGTGTCAGCACTCAATGGAGATTTGTACTCAGACCCACTCCCCTCGTCATCAGTGGGTTCACTAACTAAGCGCAGGCGGGCGGATGGCGCTGTGGTTTTGGACCTCCGCCCGTAGTGACGAGAAACCTTGGGAGGCATAGTACCTGCGAAGACCAAATTAGTACACCATTAGTCAACAAATAGAAGAAAAAGAAAAGAACTAAAAAGAAAAAGAACCTATGACACTTAAGAAAAATTCTAGAAAATACTGTATTTTTGGACGAACGGCTTCCACCAATGGTTCGTAGTTGAAACCACAGTTTTTAGGTGGAAATTGTAGGTTGGGACTTCACTAACATGGTTGAGACAATAGGACCTACGGCCCGTAGGTCATAGTCGTCGACTACACGGGACAAGGTCTCAGCATACAAAATTTCAAACATCTCAAATACACATCTAAGTCACCTACACCTACTACTTCTATACATGCATTTCAACATGAAATATGCTATTCTATCGTTCCCAAGGATCCAATATAAACAATTTAGGCAAATCCACATACAAAAAAATTGAAACCCTAGGTCAAGAACACATTTAGAAGGTCATTACTAACAAGTTAATCATCAAACATGAACTAAACTCACCAAACTATAGTTCCAGGGGTACATTTTAACTATTTCTTAGTATCATTGATGCATCAAAGCCCCAAGGTCAAGTATCAACTTCCAATATCTACTTCACTATGTAAAATTAGGGTTAAAAATCATTACCTAATTAGGAAGAAGGAGGTTGGGAGGTGTGATCTTGCTATACTAAAACCACATTTTTTAAAGTTTGGACCCACGACTTGTGAATTTTACCAAAAGAAAGATGGGGGAGTTTGGGAAGAAGAAATCAGAACAGGGAAGATTGAGAAGGGGAGAAATAGGGAAAGGGTGGATATATAGTTGGTGGAGGGTAATTTGAAAGGGTGTGAAGGATTTGAAAGGTTGGCTAGTTGAATTTGGGGAGTTAGTAACGGTTGGGGAGAGGGGGGAAATGGGGAATGAATTTAAAATGAAGGGGTTTTATTATAACGAGTCATGGGTCGGGTGATTTTAAAATCACAGACTGGACCTATGAAACCCCGCCAACAGTCCGTAGGTGAAACCATGGACCGTAGGTAGGAGTCGTTGATTGTTCTTACACTTAGCCAAAATATAAGATTCATACCTGGGACCTATGGAAGCTATCTACGAGCCATCGATTGAATGACGAATCGTCGATGGCAACTGTAGATCATTCTGTTGTTGCTGAAGTTCTTTAGATGTTTTCTTACTTTTCTGCACATGTAGCAACCATTAGAACTTCCCTTTATTTTTATTGACTCTTTGTGGATACGGACCCTGTACTACCCTAATCTAGCCAATACTACGACTCAATAAAATATAAAAACTAAAAGAAAAAACCTAAAAACTTCATAAAAATCACAAAAACTCCTAAGTTGGCTAGATTTTACATCTTGGGTTGCCTCCCAAGTAGCGCTTGATTTCACGTCGTGGCTCGAGACAACTTCTCTTGACTACTCAGACTTCGTCAAGACTCTATTGCTCAATCAACTCGTTAACCTCCTCCGAATGGCCTATATAGAGTTTGATTCTCTAGCCATTAACTTTGAATTTGGTTCCCTCTTTGTTCTCGAGTTCAACTGTTCCATGTGAAAATACTTGGACAACTCTAAATGGTCCCGTCCACTTTGACTTGAGCTTTCCAGGAAATAACCGGAACCTTGAGTTAAATAGAAGTACCATATCTCTGAGACCAAAATTTCACTTTTCGATCTTTTGATCGTGGTATTTCTTCATCTTTTCCTTGTACAAGGCTGAACTTTCATAGGCTTTTAAGCGAAACTCATCCATCTCATTCAATTCCATCAACCTTTGGCTTGATGCAGCATCCCAATCCAGATTCAGCTTCTTGAGTGCCCACATCGCCTTATGCTAGAGCTCTACAGGTAAGTGACATGATTTCCCAAATATAAGTTGGTAAGGGGACATACCTATGGGATTTTTGAATGCTGTGTGATAAGCCCATAGAGCATCATCAAGTTTTCTTGACCAATCAGTTATGTTCACATTCACAGTCTTTGCCAGGATTTGCTTGATTTCTCTATTGGACACTTCAACTTGCCCACTAGAGTGCGGATGATAAGGAGTTGCTAGGCTATGATGAACCTGGAGAAGATATTGTTTTTCAGAAACACGGTGACGACTTTACCTTCATTGTTTGAAAGCGCAACAGCTTCCACCCATTTGGGCACATAGTCAACTGCTATGAGTATATATTTCATCCCATTCGAGCTCACAAACGAACCCATAAAATCAAAGCCCAACACATCAAAGAGCTCAATCACTAATATTGAGTTTAAGGGAAGTTCTTGCTTTCTTGAAATACCTCCTTCTCTTTAGCATCGATCACAGGCCTTGGCAAAGTCATGGGCATCTTGGTGAATTGTAGGCCAATAATACCCACATTGCAAGATCTTATGAGCAGCTCGGATACCACTATGATGACCACCAACAGGAGACGAATGGCAAGCTTCCAATATACTCATCATCTCTACCTCAGGCACACAGCGACGAATAATCCCATCATCACAGATACAAAACAAATAGGGCTCTTCCCAGAAAAACTTCTTCACATCAGACATGAACTTCCTCCTTTGGTGGAATGATAACTCCGAAGGCACCACATCGCTTGCCAAGTAATTGGCGAAATCTGCAAACCAAGGAATAAGATCAAAAGACGCAGCTAATACCTATTCGTCTGGGAATGTATCATCAATTTTGAGTCCATCTTCTAGCTTCAGCATAGCTTCTTCCTCTAATCTTGACAAGTGAACAACCACTTGATTTTTGTCCCTTTCCTATCTCGCACCTCGAAGTCGAATTCTTGTAACAATAGTACCCATCAGATTAGCCTTTGTTTGGCGTCCTTCTTCGCCATGAGATACCTCAATGCAGAATGATCCGTATGCACAATAACTTTAGTGCCCAACAAATAGGATCGGAACTTCTCAAATGCGAAGACAACAACTAGCAATTCTTGTTCAGTAAGGGTGTAGTTCTTTTGGCCAACATTTAAAGCCTTACTCACATAGTATATAGGATGAAGAATTTTCTCTCGCCTTTGCCCCAATACTACGTTGAGCGCCACTCCGATTGCATCACACATGACTTCAAACAGTTGTCCCCAATCCGGTGAGATAATGATTGGTGTAGAAATTAGCTTATGTTTCAACTCCTCAAAGGCCTTCTAGCAAGCATCATTAAACACAAACTTTGTCTCCTTTTTGAGCAGCTTGCACAAAGGGTGTGCAATTTTTGAAAAGTCTTTAATGAACCTCCGATAGAAACCTGCATTCCCTAGAAAACTCCTAACACTTTTTACAGAGATGGGTGGGGGCAACTTTTGAATTACCTCGACTTTTGCTCTATCAACCTCAATGCCTTTTTGTGAGATTCTATGGCCCAGAACTATAACTTCTCTTACCATGAAGTGACACTTCTCCCAGTTTGGCATAAGATTACACTCCTCGCAGCGTTTCAGCACATCACCTAAGTGTTCCAAGCAAACATCAAATGAGTCACCAACTACAGAAAAATCATCCATAAATACCTCGATAGTGTCCTCCACCATGTCAGAAAATATAGACTTCATGCAGCACTGAAATGTTGCTAGTGCGTTATACAACCCGAATGACATTCTTTTGAAAGAGAATGTACCATAAGGCAAGTGAAGGTGGTCTTCTCTTGGTCTTACAGGGCTATAGAAATCTGGTTGTAGTCCCGAGTATCCATCCAGAAAGCAGTACCATTCTTTTCTCACAAGACGATCATACATTTGGTCCATGAATGGCATTGAATAATGGTCTTTTTCAGTCCACGTCATCTTGCGATAGTCCATACAGACTCTCCATCCCATGACTGGCCTCATTGGAAGTAGCTCATTCTTTGCATTTGGAACCATAGTGATTCCACCTTTTTAGGCACGCATTAAACAGAGCACACTCAGCTACTATTGGCAATTGGGTATACTACTCCAGCATCTAACCACTTGATGATTTCTTTTTTAACAACTTCTTGCATTGGTGGATTTATCCTTCTCTGGTGCTCAACACTTGGTTTGCAGTCCGACATGAGTTGAATTTTGTGAGAGCAAATTCCCGGTGGAATGCCAATAATATCATAAATTTCCCATCCAATCGCCTTTTTGTATTGCTTCAGCACCGAGATCAAAGCTTCTACTTGCTCTGCATTCAAATTAGCTTCAATAATTACAGGTAAAGTATCATTTGGGCCTAAGAAAGCATACCGGAGATGGGATGGGAGAGCTTTTAGCTCCAATTTTGGGGGTTCATCTATTGATGGTTTGGCAGGTGGAGTGTCTCGATTCTTCAAATCCAAATGCAACCACCTAGGTGGACGACGAGGGAAAATTCCATCGTCAAGGGCAGCAACTAGTTCATCATCTCCGCAATACCATCGCCATCAAAATTCATGATCACAGCCGCTAATGCTTCAACACCTAACCTCTCTTCAATGAACATCGCTGGCCTCTCCTCATCGACATGGTCTAGCACTAGCACTGTGCTAAGCTCATTTTTATGCTTCATGGATCTGCAAATGTTAAATGTCACATCTTCATTGTTAAACCAAAACTTCATCTGCCCTTTTTCCAAGTCTACCAAAGCGCGTCCCGTAGCAAGGAACGGTCTGCCCATGATTATGGGCACTTCAAAATCCACCTCGCAATCTAGAATCACAAAATCCTCTAGAAATATGAATGCTTCTACCTTCACCAAGACATCTTGGAGCACTCCTATTGGTTTCTTCAACGTTCGGTCAGCCATTAGTAGCCTCATTGCAGTCGGTTTGGGGGCTCCCATGCCCAGTTTCTTGAACACAGACAACGGCATCAAGTTAATGCTAGCACCAAAGTCACATAACGCTTTTGCAAAGTGCAACATGCCAATCGTGCATGGGATAGTGAAAGCTCCGAGATCTTCCTTCTTTTGCACTAACGGCCGATAGCAATGGCACTACAGTGTTGCAGCTTATCATCATCTTCAAAGCTAACAGCCCTCTTTTTGGTCACTAGATCTTTCATGAACTTTGCATAACCGGGCGTCTACTCTAATGCTTCAATTAAAGGGACATTAATAGACAATTGTTTTAACATACAAATAAATTTCTGATACTTCCCTTCTTCAGTCTTCTTGACCAACCTTTGTGGAAAGGAAGGTGGAGGTCTTGGAATAGGAATGACCTTTTTTGTGATTTCAACCTCCTTTTCGTTTTGATCTTTGGGTTGTTCTGCTACCTCTACTTCATCTTCATCAGGTTCTTTCACACCTTCCACTCCAATCAGCAAAGGGGGGTCAACAGTCTGCTTTCCTCCTCTAGTAGTAACCGCCATGCAATGCCCATCATTCATTGGGTTTTGCACAGTATTGCTAGGACGTGTTCCTTGTTGACGCGGATTTGCATTTGAAGATAGTTGGTTTAACTGCTGCTCAATCTATCGAATTGACACTGCATGTGACTTCACATTTTGCCCAATACCTAAGAGGTCATTACACATCTCCTTCACATTTTCGTCCGTGGAATCAAATCATCTTACTCATCATATATTTGATGTGATTCAAGCTTGATCCGCCATCTCGATTTCTTGGTGGTATGTACACACCACTTCTATCATTCCTATTGTTGTAGCCATATCAGTAGTTGTTGTTATCACAGTTGTAGTTCCCTTCGCGATTATAATGTCCTTCCCGATTATAATTACTATAGTTCTGACCTTGGTGCTAATTATCCTGATTGGATCCTTGGGTGTTGGTCCAGAAATCCCTCAGTTGCTCATTCACAAGATTCACGTCCTCCTCATATGTGTACCAATCAGTTGGTGGTGCATTCTTGTGATATTGGAGTGCATTAACCTTCCTCGCATTACCACTTACATGCTTTAGCACCAAGCTTAGCTTCGTTCTTAGTTGCACCAATTCTTCACGAAGATCATCGTTAGATGGATTTTGTGCAACTTGTATTGAGAAGTTGATCTTTGAAGTAGTCGATTCTCTAGTGCTCCATGCCTTGTTATTCTTCGATATCCTTTCAAGTTTTTCAACAATCTCTTGGAAGGTACTCGCTCCGTAAGATCCACCTGCAATAGTACCTAGCACAGCCTTTCCATTATCATCCAGTCCTCGGTAGAAGTATTCTTTGAGTGACTCATCATCAATGCGGTGGTTTGGCACAGCTCTCATGCAACTTGTAAATCTATCCCAAGAGTCGCTGACTGACTCTCAATGCAGAGCCACGAAGTTATTGAGTTTATCCTTAAGATTTAACTTTCTTGATACTGGAAAGTATTTTTCAATGAAAACTCTATGCAGCTCATCCCATGTGTATATAGAGTTTTATGGGAGCTCGTTCAACCATACAGTAGCATCTCCAGTCAAAAACAATGGGAATACATGTAGACTGATCACATCCATGTCTAAGTTTTGCCTCCCCACACTACTCTTACATACGCTGGCAACCTTGGTCATATGGGCATAAGGATCTTCCGATGGTAACCCAGTAAATAGTCCTCTGGATGTCAGCATCTACATAAGGCTGCTGGTAATCACAAATGTGTCTCTGGCTGGTAGTGGTGGAACAACTATAGCGGCAGTTGATCCTATCACATTATGATCAACTTCAAAGTTACGGCGGATATTAGGTGCAGGCTAGTTCTGCACTCGAACCTCTTCAAGGTTTCCATGCACATCTATAGCTCTCGGAGGTTTGGCTCATGGTACCTCTTGACAGCCCTCGCCATTTGGATCATTCTCTTGCTTAATTTGTTGACCTGTTCCAGCCATTCTTCGCAGAGTTCTTCTTAATTCCAAGTGGTAATGAGTTAGGGAAATGCCTTGACATCGTGTATTTGGCATACACTGGAACTAAAGTCTGTAAAAAACAAAAACAACAATAAAACATAAATCGAGAAATAATTGACTAAAATGCAATAACGTAATTAGTCTAATCTAAAAGCCATATTCCCCGGCAATGGCGCCAAAATTTGATACGCCCAAATTACACCTCCCTAAAGAAGTATAAGCGGTCATTTTCAAATGAAGAACCTAACAAAGGTTAGGGTCGATCCCACGAGGAATATGGTTTAGACTTAGCCTAATTTATTATTAATTGTACGTTTAGTCAATTTATCTCTGAAAAAGGGGGGAAATAAATAAAACTAAAATTATGAGTGCTAGATGTTTATCAAAACAAGAAAACATATAACAAAGTTTGAAAATTTGTGATATCAATATTAGAATGAAACTAGGGCACATGTGTTCCCCACAAGCTCTTAACTCAGTAAACCTAATAATGGTAACGCTCTATAGTGTTTAACATGCATAGTCGATAAGCTCGGTATCCCTAAGTGATTGGTCCTCCAAATAGGGAATTTCACTACACAACTATGTTCATCTATGTGTATCGATTTACTAACCCTTACCTTAGACCCAGATAAGCCCTCTGTGTATGTGGTTCAGGCTATTAGATAGCGGACTAAATCAACGTTAAATCTCTATTGTTTAATCTCTTTCCCATTCGTTACTTCCTTGGTTTGGCAAGTAGGAATAAGGCGAGTTCTAACGTTGGCCACCATTAAAAAGCATTCAAAACGAAGAGATTAACAAATACATGCTTAAACACCCATCAAGAATTACAACCTTATTAGTTTTACTTTTGTTAATTACTCATGGTTCCCACAACCGTAGTTGTGGATTTAGTTACTCATGTTTGAGGGTTCACAACTCAAGTTATGGTTTGAAGAATAATTCATGAACTTACAGTGATGATAGATGAAATCCACAATCTTGAATTGAAAAGTAAAAGCAAACTTTATAATCCAAACTTCAAGAATTTATTTCCATAAAAGTTGCAAAATAATTTCCAAAGTCAAAGCTAAATGTTCAAAAATTGTTCAACAACCCAAAAACAAAATTTACATCTAGTATTTATAGAAAATAAGTCCTAAATAAACTAGGAAAAGGAAATACTAAGGAAATCCAGTTCTGAACATAGTCACCTACGAATCTCGACCTACGGCTTGTCACAGAAACGACGGCTCGTAGGTCCATTCCGCCGTTCAGCAGTTAACAAAAATTCTTAAGTAAATCCACCTACGAGCATGACCTACGTCATGTAGGTCTAAGCACTGCCCGTCATGTGGGATCGTCATTCAAGTCTTGCAACTCAAACTCTCTGAACCTTTTGATGACTTACATCTACGGTTCGTAGCTGGACCAACGGTTCGTCGTTCCTAACCGTTGGTCCATACTTAGAAAATTTCTTCAATCTTCTGAACCACGATTTCTACCTACGTCTCGTCAGTAGAACGACGGCTCGTAGGTTCTCTCGTACAGCACCAAAAATACACTGTTGCACCCTTTTCAACCATCTCTCGCTCAAAACCTATTTCCTGTAAAATTTAACACATAAACCATCAAATCTACTAATAAAATGCTTAAGCTACATGCAAAACTCTAAGTTTAATGCATCAAAAGTACCGTAGGTTCACGGTACATCATAACTGCATTCTTGGCCTTGACATTTAATGATATAACTGTCTTCTTTGCATCACACTTAATAATTTTTGTCTACAAGTCTCTTCTTTAAATTAATAAAAGTTAATTATATTTTTGAACAAGGTGTGTCACTGCATCGTTGAATCTTTTTAAGGTGTCTCAAGAAAAAGATGTGTAACCACATTCTTAATCGAAACTAATACTTTTTATGTACCTAAAACTCCCCTAGTGTTAAAAGTACTTACTCGTATTTTTGTGAATTCAAGACAATTAATCTTTTTTTCATTATTATATTGATCAATGATTTTTTAATTAAATTGATCCTCATATCAAAGGATCCAACCAACCCAAAATGGAGTAAATTCAAGTTCAATAACATAATCCATTTGTTTATTTATTGGGTAATGACTCATTTATCTAAAAAAATACGTAAATTACAATAGCAATTGACATCAACATTAAGCTACAAAAATGTGCCATAAAAATAATTGCTGAAGCACCACATAATTGAATAGCAACAAAAAAATAAAATTCTTACCGAATAATGGGATTGTTTCATCTTTTAGGGATTTGCTTCAAAAATAACTCAAGATGTCAATATTCATTTTAATCGAATTATGAATAAGACAAAACTATAAGAAAACTAATCATATAATTACATCATACTCCATAAATAAATTAAAGAGATAAGGTAAAGTTTAACCTCAAATAAAGAGAATAAGTATCGAAAAATCTTGACCGGAGCACGATTAGGACACCCACAAATCTTTTATAGATTGTATGTAGTTGTATTATGTTGGTATGAAAATAATGAGAAGGAAGAAAAGATGTGAATGTGTTAGTTGTTTTTTAAAGGAGAATAAAATATAATGTGTGCTTTGGTATGTTATTTTTCTCTCTCTCGTGCAGATGGGAGTTTTTTTTTTTTTGGTTTCTCCGTGTGTTTTTGGTTGGAAGGAAATAAAAATGATTTGATGTTGTTTGGTTCTTCTTTTCTTTTTTTCTTGCATCTGTGTGATTGTTTTTTGTGTAGAAGTAATTGTTTTTTTTTGTTTCTTCCCTGTGGTGTTGCCTTTTGGTATTGCTGATCCTCCTTTTCTTTTTTCTTTGCTGCGTGAGTAATGTTGCCTTTTTTGTGTGTGTATGCTGATTGTTGTATATAGGGGTATAGTTGTGGGTAAGAAGTTGTGTTGTAAGTGGGGTGGGGAAATATGGTAAAGTGGGGTGAGGGTAATGGTAGTAACGTGCAGGTGGGTTGGGGATAGGTAGTTTGCATTAACAGGATCTGACGTTGACTGGCAGTAGTCCGCGCTATCAACTAGATCTACCCAACTTCGATCATTGAAATACAAAAGAATTTTTACAGAGCTTTATGACTTTGATTGAGTCTACATCTTTCATGGTGCTTATAAGAGAGAAGTTAAATATTCAACATAGATATGAGATCTTTAGCCGGACATCGTCATGATTAGGAGAGAGAAGAAGATTAAAGAAAACAAAATAAAAGTACCTTTAAGGCCGGGATGCAAGGCCAACTGCTTTTCAAGATGAAAAGATTTTTATTAAGAAGATATGTGTACAAGAGAGTTTACAAGAGAGAGAGAGAGCTAATAGTAAAAAGCTTGCTCTAAATGGAGAATAAACTCCTCTATATATAGAAAAATATAAACTTTCTTTACATAAGTTGGGCCCGACATCTGGGTCCCTAAACAGTGTTTCTACTGTTTATGAGCAGTATAATTACTGTGTATAGAGTCTATCTACTCGGCCTGCTGAGTCTTCACTATTATTCTTTTGACTTATTCATCTTTATTCTTTTCAAGAGCATCATCATTGCTCATCTCACTTCCCATTGAAGTGTCTGATCTCTCATATTGATTAATATTGTGAAGTAAGTTTCTTTTTACTTCGTCTAAGTATCTGTTTATCATCTCTTCTTTGTCATCATCCTGAACCGAGATTTTTTGAGCACTGTGCCGTAATGAACTATCGTCCACAACTTCCTTCATAGGTGATGCCGAGTATTGTTGGATTTTTGTCTCAATAGTATCCAAGAGTTCTTGACCAAACAAATCTTTGTTTTAGGATCTTTCTTTATTAATATATCCCAGAAGTTATTATAAAAAATTATGTATAAACACGGGATTTGATCCTCTGTGAATCCCAGTTCTGGGGTCCATTTATGAATCCAAGGTATCGAAAACTCAATAAAGAAATATATCTAATCAACTTTTTCCAAGCAGCAGATATGATCTGCATGGTATATTTCATTTAAGAACGGTGATACTTTTACCCATTTTTTATATAATTTTGAGAATGGTTCTGGTAAAATTGAGATCGTAGGACCGTGGTATGACCACCAATTCAAAAACCAATTTGGAATAGTTCGTTCGAATATCTTCGCACATGTTTTGATAAACCAAGTATGTTTGTGTTTATCATTGTTATAATAAAGGACTTTATCAAATGCTTGAATATAATCTCAGTATGTAAAATTCATTCTTGTTTTATTAAGGCTTATCTGCCTTTCTTTCATTGTGGGGATTCCCCAATCTTCAACAGATATAATTTGTTTGATAATTATTTTTGAAAAGTTATAAACATTTTCATCCGTGCTATAACCGGAAAAGTGCTGAAAATCTGCACTTCCTGTTTCTTTCATAATTAATAAGAGCAGGTTTTGTATGACTCACCCGGATAGTATAACCCATTGATCAAGCACCGCTGGAATATCTTCCATGGTTCTTCTTTTCTCTGAATCTCAGAGTTTTCAACAAGAAATATCATTTCCTTTTTTGTTACCTTTTCATAGTATTTGATATCATCGTTATCCTCTTTAGCAATGGAAGCAAATGTATCACTCTGCTTCTGAGCATTTAAAAATGCTTGTAGATGTCCGTGTAACAGATTATTTTCTGGAATATCTTCTAGATGAATTGACGAACTTGTTGAGGATTGAGATATCCTTTCATTTACTAAGCTCTTTGATCCCATTTGTATAATTGGGGAGCTTGATGAGGATCCGTATGACGATCCTTGTGGTGATCCTTGAGAATAGGATCTTGGCTGCTGCGGGGATGATCTTCCCCAGCCTCTGCTTCTTCCCTTTGCCCATGAAGGGTTCATCCTGCACACATAACAGGTTGCTTTATTCTGATAGATAACCATAAATATATTCATCTCTTTCTTCGTCAGACAAAACCCAACGAAAATTAAATATTGAGAAATCTTCTCTTATTTCATAATCAATGATTTTATCAAGAATATCTGTCACGATTTCTTAGGGTAATGGTATCACTTTAAGAATGGTTATTAAGGTTTTGTCATGTAAATACATCGTAAAATAAGACATTATTGAAGGTATTCTCTGGATAAGAAGTCTGGAAGAGAATTATCACTTCCCTTTTTATAATGGATTTCAAAATCAAAAGGGGCCAATTGAGCTTGCCACCTTGCAAATATCATTTTAGAAGCATCATGCTTAAAATCTTTATCAAACATAAATTTCACTGATTGAGCGTTAGTTTTTATTAAAAACTTTTGATTATATAAATCATCTTGAAATTTTAAAACACATTTAACAATGGTTAACATTTCATGAGCCACAGTTGCATATTTTTTCTGTGCCTCAGTCCATTTACTGGAGTGAAATCTTATCAAGTATTCACATTTATCATTGGAATTGATGTGTTTCAATATCCCATCATAACCAATATTAGACGCATCAGTCTCAATTATTTTAATCCAAGAAGGATTAGCAAGTGTTAAACAAGGAAGAGAGTTAACACGATGTTTAACATTTTTTACTAAGGCAGTAAGATCATTAGTCCAAGGTTTTTTATAATCCTTTTTTAGCCTATCATATAATGGGGCTAATCGCGAGACAAATTCTTATAGAATGGAGAAATATAATTTAAACTTTCCAAAAATCGCTGCAATTGAGTTCTATCAGTAATCACATCAGGAAATTTTGATGCAAACTCAATAGATCTTTGAATAGGAGTTATCTTTCCCTGACAAATATGATGTCCTAAAAATCGGACTTCAGTTTGGAATAAACTCATTTTTGATTTAGAAATTACTAGACCATTTTGTATAACAATTTTCTTTAAAATATCAAGATGCTTGATATGAGTTTCTAAAGTTTTAGAAAATACCAAAATATCATCGATGTAGACTATGATAAAGTCTAAATATGGATTGAAAATATCATTCAAAATTTTTTGAAATTCAGAAGGAGCATTTTTTAAGCCAAATGACATAACATTCCATTCATATTATCAAAACGGGACATTAAAAGCAGTTCTATAAGAGTGCTCTTTAAAAATCTGTATTTGCAAATATCCGGATTTTAAATCAAATTTTGAAAATATATTGGCATTATATAATCTTGAAAGTAAATCTCTTTTGTTTGGAATGGGATACCTTATCCATTTAAAAAATTTATTCAAAGGTTTGTAATTAATTACTAACCTGGGAACACCTCGTTCCTTTTCTGTTGCGTTATTAACTAAAAGGCAGTACACGACAAAGGAGACTTGGAAGGTTTTATCAAACCCTTTTGTAACAAATTATCGATTTCTTTTTTGCAGAATTCAACCAATGTGGCATTCATCTGACAAGGTCTGGATTTTGTAGGAAAATCAGTTTCTGAGAAATCATCCTCATAAGGAAGAGTAACAATATGCTTTTTTCGATTCCAAAAAGCACTGGGGTGATTAGCACAAATATCAATGACCATCTGTTCAGAAATCAATTTAATCTTTTCCTAAATTTTTTCATATTTTAAAGTATCTAATATGTTCATACTGTATAACTCTAGTTGTAAATAATCAACATGTTTTTGCTTTTTATCAATTAAAGCATTAATATCTTTAGTTACTGGATCTGTAACAAAAGTATAATTTATTTTCCTGTTTTTGTAAACAGCTGTAAAACCTTTAGAGTCAATATGAGTAAAAAGATAAATAACATTAATAAAGGGGTTCCAAGTATAATTGGAGGATATAATTGATTTTTAACCAGAAAGAAAAAGTGAGGATTACAAACTTTATCCTGGCAAATATGAGTATTGGACAATTTACACTTTATATCTAAAGCATGTCTAGATGCAGTCTTAACCATGTGAGTAGTTTTCTGAAAATATTTGGAAGGTACCAGTCCTTCCTGAATACAACTCACATCTGCTCCACTATCAATCATAGCAATATCAGTAATAGAGAAGCTACTATCAATTAAGATTGTACATTTAATGTACCATTTATGAACAGTAATAATTTACATCATTCCCAAAAACGTATTTTGTTTTGGATCATCATTTACAGGGTTTTCATCGAAAACTTCTTTTCCTTTAGAATTTTTTAGAACAAGATCATTTTTATCCTCTATCTGAGAAATTCGATGGTCACAAATCATTTGATTTTGTTTGAGAGATTTAATCTCCTTTTCCAATTTATCAATTTCAACCTTTAAATCGTCGAAAGAAGAATCTCTTGCCGGAATATTTTTATGGGCAAGTCTGTTATTAACTTCCATTAACGAATAAGGAGATTGATAATTAAAATCGTTCTTAGGTTTCTCAAAATGTTTTGAAGAACTAGAACTAGCAGTATCAGCCATTTTAAGAAATTTTTCTCGAAGTCTATCATAAGTGACTTCTTTCAAAAGCTCTATCACATTATCAGATGTAATGGTTTTGATATCCAAATCTTGAAATTGCGACTGCAATTTATAAAATTCATCATTTTCACAAGCACAAGTATCACCTTTGCAAGTACTACAACCATTACCAAGATTTTCATCAGCATCAGAAAAGTCAAGCAGATCAATTTCTGCTTCAGATTCGGAATCGTAACTATCACCTGATTCAGAACCAGAAGTGTAAAGAAGATTGTAGATCTTATCATGAACCTCAGCATCAAGTTCTAAGGACTTCAAATTTTCAAGCTTGCAATTTGGAGCTATATGCCCAAAGTTTCCACACTTATAACACTTAATATTCGCAAGGTCTCTTTTTGACCTATTCTTGGTGTTGACACCCAATTTTGACCCTCATTTTTTCTAATTTATTATTTTCGAGCTTCTAATTTAATAACGTATAAAATTATCTTTTTTCACAACTATTTTTACTAAAACGATTATTTATCATTACTATTGTTATCGTTATATCACAATTCTAACTACTACTAAAATTATATGTTTTTATTATTAAAATTATAGTATTACCCTTTATACCTCTTTTCTTAAATAATCTATTATCGTCATTTTATTTCAAGTTTCGTATTTATTAAATTAATTATAAATCCATATTCTCGTATCCATATTTTATATTAGCATAAAAACGTAATATTGATATTTTTATTTTATAAACTAGTAATTTTCATCTTACAATATATATAGTATTGGTTATTAAGCTAGAAGCCCAAATAATTTAAAAGAAGAAAGGAGAAGCCCAACATTTCGATCTAAACCCAATATAATAAGTCCAAATCCACTCCAAATTAGCCCAGCCCTAATCTATTTTTCTGAACCAACAATCGACTCGTCCCTTTCTCTTCTCTCTCTCGCGTTTCCTCTTTTCAAACTATGTCCAGCGATCTTCAATGAAGGACAGAGGACACCAGCCCCATTTTAATGCAATTTTCATCTCTTTCTTCTGGAGAAAATCAGACACCCTCTCTCTCCCTCATTTACATGTTTCTTCTTTAATTCAGTCAACACATAAGATACCAAAACACTTTCGAATTTTTTGAGAAAAGATCAGCTTTTCAGAAACTTTTGATTTCAAACGGCTCTTTGACTTTCATTTTGGAGCCAAGGACTTCAAAATTCGAAAAAACACAAAAAAAATCAAAAACCTTAGTTTTCCACTCCTATAAATACTAACATTTGGAATCCATTTGGGACAAGTTTTGAAGGCTGCACTTTTCCCCTTTGAACTGTTAAATCTGCTTCTTAATTTTTGTTTAAAGCATCAAGTATTCCTTCTCTTGTCTTCTCTGTCAAGATCTTATCTTTTTTTTTATTTGAGAAACGTTTTGAGTTTGTGCATAGATCTGAGAGCGAGAGAACTCAGTTCACTGCTCTGAAGCAGGTAATATTTGATCCCTTCTGTTTCTTCTCTGTTTATTCCAAATATTTGTTACTTTTTTTTAATCTATGTTTTGGGTTTGTAGTTGTATTGAAATGTATTCGCAAAATTCCCGACAAGGATATGTTTAGAAATCATGTCGTGTAAGTTATGTTCTAGAAGACACTACCGTAACGATGAATTTACTTTGCTGAATATTACATAAATCTAGAATGTATGCTGCTCTACTTTATTTTTTCTCATGCACAGTTAAGAATTTACGCTATATAATTGTTGACATTTTGCTTCACTCCAATATTTCTTGGATAAAAATGAGTTATATGTGATCCTGTTACGTGTGTATCTTGTTCATAGATCAATTTGAAACCACCTTTGTGAATAAAATAAAGATCATTTCGTGGGACATCTCAACCTTCTCATTTATGTTGTCATCTGCTAAAACCCACATAGATGTCTATCATGACTTACAAGTTCTATTTGGATTTTCTAAAGTTGAAAAGCATACATCTTCCATGTTCTATGTTTAATAATGTAAAAAACATGATTTAGGTATTCATTTTGCTATTATCTTGCTTGATGTTGGAGTTAATTTTTTCGAGTAGAAATCATGACTTAGGAAGCTTTCGAATTAAAAAAAAATGTTTCAGGACTTGAACACACTCTGTTTCTTAGTTTTTCATGAATACCTTTTGTGCGCAAGAATCCATTCACTTGGTGATGAATGAATATATTTGGTTCCTTATATTTCTGTTTGACTTGATATGGTCTGGGATATTGGCTCAAATCTTTCTTTTCCTTGGCTATGAGTATTTTTGTTCAAGTACTTATTAATATGGGATTTTGTAGTTAATCTTTTATCCCCTTTTGTTTTGTTTTTTACATGTACACTTCGGGAGCAAAATGGAGTCTCCTTGAAAGACTCTCACTGCCGTATAGTCTTTTGCTCTCACTGGGCATTGAGAACATGCATTCCCTCTTTCACTTCATCTCTCCCATTTCCTCAAATCTCATTCGGATGGAAATGGCTAAGACGAGCTAGGATATCCGGAAAATTACTCCTTTATATTTTAGTCATTATATTTGCTTTTAGTGATGTCTGCTAACGTGTATTACGTGATATTTATTTGCTCTTTGGTTGTTACCATTATTGGGGGGGGTTTACATTATGCCAACAGTAGAATATAGCTTTACTCTTAAAAGATTTTTCATTTACCAAACCGTTTTAAAACATTTTAACTACATCATGCTGTATCCTTCAAGTCCATTCACCAAAAAACTTTTGGTAAAAAAAATAAAAATAAAAAATGGGTAGGGAGTATTAAGTTCGTGGAAGTTTGTTTTAACCCTTTTCAAATGTTTTTCACATAATTGGAAACATCCTTTTTTTAAAAAAATAAAATATAATTTGTTAATCTAAGTCTGGCCGGTAATCGTTTTTTAACGAATCTTAAAGGATGCTTAACCCCTATCCTTTAGGATAACTAGAACTCTTACCTAGAGTCTTATGTTTAGTAGACCTTAAAATGAAGTCAAATTTAGCATCATTAGTTAATATTTAGGTGTCTTAATTCACCCTTAAATAATTAGGTGGCGACTTCTTAAGTTAGTTAATCATTTGGAAATCACCAAAAAGTTGTACACTATTTGACGCGAGTTAAAATGAGGTATAACAGATTGGCGACTTCACTGGGGACTTTAGGTTCTAAACCACAACAGACTTAGGTTAATAATTAAGGCTTTTAGCATTTGCTTATGTTTTTTTTATTGTTTGTTTTAACTTAATTTTCTAATGCTTTATTTATCATGCTTATATGATATAAACTGTTTATTTGTTACTGCTTTATATAAATTGTTTATTTGTTACTGCTTCATATAAACTGTCATTCCGTTCATAATTCTTCCAATTCTGTAAAACTCACACAATCACACGTACACGCGAGGTGTGTCTTGCGCACCCGCAAATTTCTTTCAAAAAATCCCAAAATTTAGGAGAGTTGGCGTATGCGCGGGGTGTCCGGATCTATTTCCGCGTGACCGCGTAGCCTTCTCACTCGAGTTGTCCACTCGGGAACCTTGTGTCTAGTAAACCTACTCTTAGTCAACATAGGATAGAGCTAAACCGAAACCTTTTAAGGTACATGCATCATGTAAACTTAGGAGGCTTAATATCCTTGGTATATTAAGTTCATTAGTCAGCTTTATCCAAATGTCCAAGTGGGTTCACGACCCCGAGTGACTCTTATCATTTATGTGTGTATTATTTGAAAAATAGTTGTGCCAAAATACGGACCGTTTGTTCTAAATTAATTAAACTTTAGGAGGGAGGATATTACTAACCCTTTTTGTGATGCAGATAGCTATGAAGATCCCACGCTTTGGTCTATGGAGATTAAACCACGAGCATGTCATGAGACGAAGGAGATTTTTTTTTTTTTTTTTTTTACATGTATTAAAGCTTAAGGTTATTTTTGTATTTAATTTTTGGAGATAGATTCATTTAATTAATTAAAGAACAATGGAATGACATATTTTGGCTCAGTTATTTTTCAAATACGCGTTAGGCCTACCTTTGGCATAAAGAGGTCACCTATATATTAGGATGTTTGATTTGATATACTTGTGTTATGTGCTTTGTAAATATTTGCTTGTCTACTTGATACGTGACTTGTATGAATTTATTTGCTACTTGATTTTAATTGATTGTTACTAATATCATTTTTGTTTTTCTTATTTTTTTTTAGAAGAGAAGTCATATTGCCTTTATCTATTTCTTTAGTTGATATGTGTTGCATTTTTACAAATTCTTATGTCATATTCATAAATTATTTATTCTTATATTAATCTTTCCACATTTAGTGCATTTTTTTTTACAATTCTAAAGCATCGATTAGGCTCGTAATCATCCTAGGCTTGCGCAAATTTTTAATGACCTTGTTAAAAAATTTCTCACGGATATTTTATAAAAAACTCACTTTCTCCCTTTAAAATTTAACAAATTTGGTTTCCTTCCTTTGATCTTCTCAATATTCGTATCCGCGACTTGCTTTAAAAAAATTTTTTCTTCTTAAAAATGGGCATAATTATTCACCATTATGTGTGATATTTTTACCCGTTAATTCATTCAAATTTGTTGGACTCGTGCCAAAATTCAAGCTTTTAAATTTCTATCTTCTCAAGCTCTTCCAAGTCCCTCCTTTACGGATATAATTTTATTTTTTCTAACAAAATATTTTTTCATTAGTTCCACATTTCGTAGAATCTATTTGGCATTCGATCTACGTCATAGAGTTTTTACTTATTCTCTTAATTTCTTCCAATTTTCACATATATTTGTACAAATCTATCAAATAGCACTTGTCGATATTTGTTCAATTTTTCTCCATCGAGTGCAACACTTCTTCAATTCAAAATAGTCGTGCCGTTCTTTTTACGCACTCATTTCAAGTTTTGGCACACGAGTCAAGGGAATCTCATAGGTCTCCAATTTTTTTTTTACATTGTTTTCATCCTCGACAATTTTTTTAACCCGTCAATACTAAAATAGTATTTAAAATCACGCGCAAACCTTTGATTTATCAAGTCCAATTCTTGTGCCCTCTGTTAACCATAACCTTCTTATCAGTTATCTTAATCTCGAGCTCGTCACCAAATTCGTATTTATTTATTATTTTTTTTTAAAAATAATAATAATTCCTTATTGGATTAAATCTGTTGGTTTCTAAATGCTCTATTCTTAGCTTTTTTTTTACTTTGCCTCTTACCAAGTACTCCATTTTTTTTTCCTTTCAAAGGTTGACTTAAGTTGAGCATCAAAGGGAAACACAACTTCAAGGACGATATGGCCAATCAGATAACTGTGATTGATCTAGTTGAGGATGAATTTGTCTGTGAAGAAGTCGAGTCATATCAGGATAAAATTGCTAAGCTTGAGGAAAAAGTGGCGAAAATGGAACAAGAAATTGACGGCATCAAGGAAATGATAGCCGATCTTAAGAACTCTTCCAATGAAGACTCATTGGATTACGACCTTAGGGACTCCTCCGATGAAGATTTGCAGGGATACTCTCCTATCCGCACAACTGCATATCCCAACTTTGATTGTAATGTTCAACACTTTTCAGACATGCATCCACTTTCACGCAATGAGGCATTTGAGAATTCGAGTGAAACAAGCAAAAATGGAGAAAATGGTGGAAGACATTTCAATATCGAGACTAACCAAATTTCCTTCACAAATGAGCTTGCTCCACAACTTGGGACAGATTTGATTGAGATGGAAAATGAAAACGAGACCCTCCTTAATCTCGTTGATATTCCAATGTATGACGGGTTAGGTGTTTCCCAGAACCACTTGAAGGCATATCTCAATTGGTTAGCAAGCATAGGGCAGGGCAATGAATTTGATATGAGACTTTTTGTTAGGACGCTTACAGGACTAGCCTTGATGTGGTATGCAAACCAAGACACATGGAAATGGTGCTCTTGGGTTGACATGGCCAAAGATTTTATTAAGCAATATGGGTCTCCTCATAGTGCATCTAAAGGGTGTGGTTTGTTGAAAAGAAAATCTATAGAGTCTCCCGAGGGATTAAAAGGGCATGAATCTCAAAAGAAAATAGCAGAATTAACTTTGGGGCATTATTGTTTGAAAGAGGCACATCCCAGGTACAAAGGGAAGACAGTTGTCACTGAAGCACCAAATGTTCCTCTGCTTGTGCATGAAGTGAGAGAAACTCAAACTTTCACCCCTTTGAGTGAGCCAATTTCATTCATATTCGAAAAGTTGAGGTCATTGGGAATTTTGCAACCAAAGGATAGTGAAATTCCTTCACATCCTTTTAACCCAGCTAAACAATGTGATTTCCATTCAGGCATGTTAGGTCACACTACCGATGAGTGTCATTGTTTGAAAAAAGAGATCCAAAAGCTATTGGATGATGGTATGATCATTCAAAGACAGGTAGCTCGCCCTAAGTTTGTTTGGCATCAACTTTCAGCTGTCAGGCCAATGCCAAGTCGCAATCAAACAATTTATCCGCAATCTGTCAGTGAAGTTCCTCCTCATAGTCAAGCAACTGTTGGATCAAGGATCATTGCACCAAATTTACCCTTTCATGCATCTTCTGCACACAGTTATGATCTAGTCGAACAGAGTACCAAAAGTGGTTTCATTCAGAACAACCATTAGGCATACGAGAGGGTTTCTCAAAAGATAACTTTTAAGAAGCATGGAGAAGATTAATTAGTTTTTGTGTAACATCTTTTTGAGAAAAATTATGTATTTTGTGAGCTTAAATGATCAATTATTTGTATGTTTTAAATTCCTTTTTATGTAAGGCGAACTACGCTTGACCTGATTTCCTTGGTGGATACGTAGGCAGCCCACATAGGGACTCGGTCATATTAAGTTTGATGTTTCAATATGTCTTTTGCATGTAATTGGAACTACGTTCGACCTGATTTCCTTGGTGGATACGTAGGCAGCCTATATAAGGCTCGGTCGATTTATTTTAAAATTTTAGTATTTCTCCGAAGAAGCAGAATGAAGCTGGGGCATAATTTTGGCATGCACTCGAGATAATTTTGGGAACGTGCCAGAGTTTGCAAAGGATAAGGATTAAATTGAAATCAAGATTTGATGTTCGACATAAGTCAACCTTTCTCCGAACTAAGCATTCTACTCCAAATCAATTTCCTTTCCTTATATTTTCAGCGTTTGAGCCCACTATCTAATACCTCACTCTCGCCCATTCGTTTTAGACTTAAATCACTGTCTCAAGCCTAAAGTTCTTATTTTACAAAATCATAAGCATAACATATATTTTATCTAATATTTTATTATTTATGCATTTATTTCATACATTCTCATGCACTAACAATTTATTTTTGTTTTTGTTTTTATAGTTTTGTTTCTTCTTTAGAGGTTGCCCAGCATTGAACACTGTTTTGGCTGCGAATCTGCATTATGGAAGAAACTACAATGACAGGCAAATTGAAAGCATTCAACAGCGACATGGGACTAGTGCAAGCACGAAATAATGATTGTGAAAAGAATGTGGTTCGAAGAAATAATTTGGTCAATTTGGAAACTACCTTTAGCCTTCGTCCTACCACTACTAAAGCTTCCAGCTCAACTCAGAATATTTTTCTAACCATATCTCCTCACCCAAATTCTGCCTATACAATCTCTCCACAAATGCCTTCGGTATGCACTATCGATCCCAATAACTTTCGAGTCACCATGATGCCAAATATCTATCCTCCTACAATTGCATTTCCTTTCAAAGAAAACAAGCATGATCAATTGACAGCTCCCCTATATTCTAGACGTGAGAAGGATATCCAGTCAATTTTTCATGAAGATTTGGGAAAAGAGCTCCACAATCTAAGGAAAGCTTTTGATGAAGATTTGTGCTCAAGAAATTGTCAGAGTTTGAAGTACGAAAATTTGTGTGTGCAGCCAAATGTTGAACTTCCGCCAGGGTACAAGCTACCTAAATTCAATGCTTTCAATGGGAAAGGAGATCCCATCGCTCACTTAAAGGACTATTGCAGCAGATTAATTGGAACTGGACATGATGAAGCCATACGAATGAGATTATTCATTCAAAGTTTATCAGGATTGGCACTTGCTTGGTACACTAAGCATGACTTTAGCAAATGGCATACATGGGAAGATATGGCTCGCGAGTTTGTAAAGCAATATGAGTTCAATAATGGAGATGATTTGCATATAGCCGATTGCTTAAAGTGAAGAAAATGTCGCATGAATCTTTTCAAGAATATGCCATACGATGGAGGTTAGAGGCTTCAAAAATACATCCTTCATTGTCCGAAGGGGAATTGATCTCAACCTTCGTCCAAATTCAAGAAGGTTTATATTATGATAAGCTTCTTGGAACTTGTGCGCACAACTTCTCTGATTTGATTAAGGTTGGCAAAGAGATAGAAAATGGTATTCAAGGAGGAAGAATTGTGGACAACTCAGCAGCACAGTTTATCCACCAAACCTTCCAACAAAAGATACCAGTAAATCTGCAAAGCAAAATGAGAGAAAATGGCTCAATTTTCTTGGCTATGCAACAACCGCAGCACCATCCAAGTGATCAATGTTTGCAATCTCATGCTACTTCCAACTATTGCAATGTGCATCTCCAGCATTCTTACAAACAACAGTTTCACCAAGCACAATCTAGCTCACGACCAAAAAAGAAGGTGAAATCTTTCTCCTTCACTCCTTTGGATGAGCCATATGCAGATATATTTGAGAGATTGAGAGCAAATGGACTTCTGCAATCAAGGAAATGATTCATTACTGAGTATACGCCTAAACACTTTGATCTATCCAAGAGTTGTGCTTACTACTCGAACATTCAAGGACATAACACTGAAGATTGTCTTGCACTAAAATTCAAGATTCAAAGCATGATTGAAAGTGGCAAGATAAATCTACAAATAGAGCCTTCAACCAGCAGTGGTACTATCGCAAACATAAGCACAATTATTGTTAAGGGTGATCCATCAAAATTTGCACCAAAGCATTTGAAGAGAAAGCGTGCAACCAGTCAAGAAGACTAAAAAGGACATTATCTTTGCAGCTTGAGAATATCATTCTTTCTAAAATTTTGTAATGAACTACGTGTGACCTGATTCCTGCTAGTAGCGGGATACGTAGGCGCCTATCTTGGGTTCGGTCTCAATATAATAAAATTTTCATTCTTCCCCAAGAGCAAAGATTGGGATAGCTTTGCAGATGACCTATAATTATTTGAAAAAGGCAGAATTTGAGATCACAAGTCATATTCGCCATCAAATTGCTTCAATGCCATAGCAACAAGAAATGCAGATTCAAAGCCAAAGCTTCATGGTTCAATGCAAGGCAACCATTTTCTTTTATACTAACAAATTTTGTTTAAGTAATGCAGAGGTTGATTTTTAGTTATTCTTGAACAATAACACCGCAAAGCTCAACATCAAGTCAAAATTTGCAAGATTCAGATGTTGAAGCTCTTAAATTAGGGGCGCCATATGCACTATTATGAAGTATTGCACCATTAATGTCCGCTACTGCAAAAGGCACCGCACCTTAATTATTCAATATTGCAAAGGCACTGCAACAAGCTCTTCATACTAGGTTTTCAATATTCGCTACTGCAAAGAAATCGCACCAAGCTCATTGCATTGCATTGCACCAAAATTCATATTTGTAACTTTGCACCATTTATTGGGTTAGTCCAACCTAAAATAGGACATAATGGGTCTATCCACCCTAAAATAGGATATGTTGGGTTTGTCCACCCTAAAATAGGATACATTGGGTTCTTCCACCCTCAAATAGGATACATTGGGTTCGTCCACCCTAAAATGGGACATGTTGGGTTTGTCCACCCTAAAATAGGACATATTGGGTTCGTCCACCCTAAAATGGGACATATTGGGTTCTTCCACCCTAAAATAGGATATCTTGGGTTCATCCACCCTAAAATAGGATATGTTGGGTCCATCCACCCTAAAATGGGATGCATTGGGTTTCATTCACCCTAAAATAGAACATGCTGGGCTGGTCTGCCCTCTAATAAGACATTTTAAGCATCTATCTCTAATGAGACATCTCGTAACGCCTTAATTATTTATTTTATACATATATGCACTGCATGCTATCTTTTAAATTTCTTGAAAAGCTTATCTGTCTCTAATGAGACATTTCGCAACGCCTTAATTGTTTATTTTATACATATATGCACTGCAGGCTATCTTTTAAATTTCTTGAAAACCTTATTTGTCTCTAATGAGACATTTCACAATACCTTAAATATTTATTTATTTTTAAAACATACATATGAGCACTGCATGCTATCTTTTAAATTTCTTGAAAAGTTTATCCATCTCTAATGAGACATTTCGCAATACCTTAATTTTTTTTTTTTTTAAATATACATATGTGCACTGCATGCTATCCTTCAAATTTCTTGAAAAATTGAGTTACATATATATGCCTCTTTTACTAACATTTCTACTTAGTATGGTAGACTTCGCAGACTTGGCAAGAAGCATAATCCACATGCAGCAACAATAAACATAATGCAACGTGGAACTTTATCTAAGCAGTGAACTGGGAAATTTGTTGAGAAAGTTCAGTTTTCCAACAAAGGTCAAAGGTCTACCTCGAACTCTGCTCGACTCCACTCTCAAATACTCTCCTCGATCACAATACCCAGTAACATCATAATTCAACACTGGGGCAACTTTTGTAAGCTTGCGACTACCTTGTACCCAAAATTCTCTATCTCATAAGTTATCCAATGCTCATATTGTCTCATACTCTCCAAAGGTCATATTTGTTGGTCGGGAAAAAATTGGCTACTACGTCAATTGCTTTCCCCAAAAACTCTTACATCGTCTCTGGTCAAAGAGGGACAAGCTGTTGACACCCAATTTTGACCCTCCTTTCTTCTAATTCATTGTTTTCGAGCTTCTAAATTAATAATGTATCAAATTATCTTTTTTCATAACTATTCTTACTACGACGACTATTTATCATTACTATTATTATCGTTATGTCACAATTCTATAATTATTACTAAAATTGTATGTTTTATTATCAAAATTATATTATCACTTTTTGCACCTCTTTTTCTTAAATAATCGATTGTCGTCATTTTATTTCAAGTTTCGTATTTATTAAAATAATTATAAGTTGATATTTTGCATTTGCATATTGTATTAGCGTAAAGTCGTAATATTGATATTTTAATTATATAAATTATTAGTTGTCATCTTATAATATATCTTACATTAGTTATTAAGTTAGATGCCCAAAATAATAAAGAAGAAATGAAAAGGCCAAATATTTCAGCCCATATTTTATATCAAAATCTGTCCAAAAATAGCCCAATATAGGCCCAAACCAACGTTCATTCATCAGTAAAATGGCTCAAGACCCAAAATCATTTAGGTCGTTTCTCTTTACTCAATGCCTGCTCTTTCTTCTCCACTTTTGGCTAAAGCTTGGTTTCTCTTTAGCCATAGACAGAGATGCTCCTCTCCATTCTCGTGCAAATCTTGATTTCTCATTAGTCTTTCTCATTTTTCTCTCTCAATGGCAGATTCAGTTGAAGGTGACAAAAGCTTTTTGATTTTTAATTTGCAAAAGGGCAGAGGTTTGATTCAAAATTCAAATCTCCTTTGAATCCCGCCCAAATTGTAATGAGAACGACCCAAGTTCATCACTATAAATGGCAGCTCTTGCATCCATTCTTAACCAAGTTTTTGTGTCTCTCCACACCTCAAAACTATTGTTTTATGCTCGCTTGATCTCTCGAAAATACCTACTCGATCTCTGTTAAGCATTAGTGCTAATAGAGGTCATATTATATTCTGTTTGAAATCACTTTAAAGAGAGTTGAAGGAGGAGATTCGAGTAGACGCCGGACCCGCTCTCGTTCACTGCTCCAAAAAAGGTGATAATCTGTCATTGTTCTTGTTCTTCTTCTTTTGTTAAAAATCATTGTGTTTGTCTAGAGAATCATGTCGTAGGCATATTTATTGCTTTGTTATTGTATCTAAGGAAATTGAATACACAACTTGCCACATTTGTTAGTATATCTCGCGTATTTAGAAGCAATGTAGCTTTATTTGTACTTGAATCTGCCATTTGAGTGTTGAAATGATAAAAAGAAATTCATCCTTGTGTTGATGTTTATAGCCTTAATGTTCTTTCTCAACATCATGTATTAAAATATTCGAAAAGAAAACTGCCTTCAAAGTTCTGATTTAAATTGATTTGTAATGACTGCATTGTTAATGTTATAATTCGATCTTTACTTTCCTTTGACCGTTATTTGTTTGAATCCAAAGCGTGCAGTGGATTTAATGGCATAATTGAATAGCAACAAAAAAAAAATTCTTACCTAATAATAGGATTGTTTGATCTTTTAGGGATTTGCTACAAGAAATAACATAAAAATAACTCAAGATGTCAATATTCATTTCAATCAAATTATGAATAAGACAAAATTATAAGAAAACTAATCATATAATTACATCATATTTCATAAATAAATTAAAAATATCAGGTAAAGTTTAACCTCAAATAAAGAGAATAAGTACCGCAAAATTTTGACCGAAGCTCGATTAGAACACTCACAAATCTTTTATAGATCGTAATTAGTTGTACTATGTTTGTATGAAAATAATGAGAAGGAAGAAAATATGTGAATGTGTTAGTGGTTTTTTGGAAGAAGAATAAAATATAATGTGTATTTTGGTATGTTATTTTTCTTTCTCTCGTGCAGATGGGAGTTTTTTTTTTTTGGGTTGCTCCGTGTGTTTTTGGTCGGAAGGAAATAAAAATGCTTTTATGTTGTTTGGTTCTTATTTTCTTTTTTCTTGCGTCTGTGTGTTTGTTTTTGGTGTGGAAGTAATTGTATTTTTTTGTTTCTTCATTGTGGTGTTGCCTTTTGGTATTGCTGATCCTCCTTTTCTTTTTTCTTTGCTGCGTGAATAATGTTGCCTTTTTTGTGTATGTATGCTGATTGTTGTATATAGGGGTATAGTTGTGGGTAGGAAGTTGTGTTGTAAGTGGGGTGGGGAAATATGGTAAAGTGGGGTGAGGGTAATGGTAGTAACGTGCAGGTGGGTTGGGGGATAGGTAGTTTGAAGTTAATATTTTTTAATAATATAATATAATATATTATAATATAATATATAAGAATATTATTTAACTATTTTTGAATAACAAAAAATTAAGTAGCTAATAATAAATTATAATTAAGAAATACTAGCTTATTTATTAAACTAAAAATAAAAGAAAACATATATTTTTTTGTAGCTTTTCATTTCTTTTTTAAACAATTGAAAATAAAACTTACCTAAAAATGTGATTCAATTTTTGTGGTTTTCAAATCATTTAAAATAAACTTAATAAAATAAGATAAAAAATTAAAATATTTAATTTAAATTTTAAAAATTATTTAAGCACTAAAAATGGTGTAAAAGCTTAAGTTCGGTCAAAATTAGGGCCTTAACCCTAAACAATAAGGGGCTGTTTGGTAGCTAGATAAGGCCAAAGCTAATACATGAATAACTTGGTTATTCATGTATTAATTTTATACCATGTTTGATTTGCAAATAAGATAAAAGTTATTCATGTATTAATTTTAAACAATGTTTCGTTGACAGATTTTCGAATGTTGTATAAAAGTTATTAATATATTATTTTTATACGGTGTTTGGTTGAGTTTTTTGTAATCTTACATAATTAATACTTGTTAACTTATGAGAGAATCTATGTATAATTTATGCGGCATAGAAGGTGAAATAGGTTATGTGGGTAGTAATACATGTATTAAAAAGGGTAAATTACACCTTCGCCCGTATTAATTTACTCTTAAATGCATATTAATTTGCGACAAATCAAAAATGTTAAACAAAGCACTACCAATTTTTTTTTGAGTTCTTCTTTTCTTGTTAATTGCTTAATTACTTTTAATTTCTTTGCTTAAATTCTTGTTAATTGTTTTCTTTTTAGTTAAAAATTCAAGTTCTAATTTTTTTTTGCTTAAAAATACAAGTTTTATTTTTTTTAGTTCTTTTATTTTTTTTAATTTAAATTACATATTAGTTAATTGCTTAATCATATTGAATACAAATTACTTAATTACTTTCCGTTATTTATTATTTACTTTGTTATTTTTAGCTATTTGTATTTATTTAATTTTATTGAGTTATTTATATAGTTGGTTATTTTAATGGTTATAATAAATATTAACTCACTAATTAATTTTGAAATTAAGAAACAAAAATTAGATCACTAATATATTGTAATCTCTACATAACTAATACATGTATAACTAAACCCTACATAACTAATACCTGCTTAACTAATACATGTATAATTAAACCCTGCATAACTAATACCTGCATAACTAATACATGTATAAGTAAATCCTGCATAACTAAAACATGTATAACTAATACCTACATAACTAATATCCACATTACTAATACCTGCACAACTCTATCCAACTACCAAACGACTCCTAAATGATAAACCCTAAACCATAAATCATTAACCTTATGGCCTAAATCCTAAAACCTAAACCCTAAACCTTAAGGCCTAAACCCTAAATCCAAAACCATAAATCATAAGCCCTAACCCATAAATCCTAAACCTTAGGCCCTAAACACTAAATCCAATACCCTAAACCTTAAGGCATAAACATTAAACCCTAAGCCGTAAAACCTAAATCATAAACCCTAAATTCTAAACCCTAAACCTTAGGTCCTAAACCCTAAAACCTAAAGCCTCAACCTTTAGGCCTAAACCCTAAACCTTAAACCATAAACCCTAAACTTAGACCCTAAACCTTAAGGCCTCAATCCGAAACCCTAAAACTTATGGCCTAAACCCTATACCCTAAACCATAAATTTTAAATCCTAAACCCTAATCCTTAAACCTCGGGGTCTAAACCCTAAACCCTAAATCTTAGAGCTAAACCCTAAAGCCCTAACCATAAACCCAAAACCCTAATTATTTGGGCCTAAACCCTAAACTCTAAACACTAAACCTTAGGATTGAAACCCTAAACATTATAGCCTAAATAAAAAATCCTAAACCCTAAACACTATACTATAAACCCTAAATCCAAAACCTTGGTGCCTAAACCCTAAACCCTAAAGCCTAAGCCTGAAATCATAAGGCTAAGCCCTAATGCCCAAACCATAAACCCAAAACCCTAAATATTAGGGCCTAAACCCTAAACTTTAGGAACTAATCCCTAAAATTTATGGCCTAAAGAAAAAATCCTAAACCCTAAACATTAGGGGTTAAACCCTAGACAATAAACCATAAACCCTAAAACCTAAACCTTGGTGTCGAAACCCTGTACACTAAAGCCTTAACCTTAGGGAATAAACCCTAAACCCTAAACTCTAAACCTTACGGCCTAACCCTAAAACCTAATCACTAAACTCTAAACCTTAGAGCGTTAACCCTAAAACTTAAACCTTAGATCATAAATGCTAAACCCTAAACCTTATGAAAAACGAAAAAAATCATAAACCCTAAGAAGTCCTAAATCTTGAACCCTAAAAAATCCCAAGAAACCCTAAACCCTATACTCTAAGAAACCCTAAACCACAAACCCTAAGAAAACCTAAACCATAAGAAACCTTAAACCCTAAAAAACTCTAAAAAAACCCTAAACTTTAAAAACCCTGAAAAACCCTTAACCTAAAAAACCCTTAAAAACCCCAAGCCACAAACCCTTAACCTTAAAAAACTCTAAAAACCCCTAAACCTATGAAACCCTAAACCCTAAAACCTAAAAACCTTTACAAATCTAAATCCTAAAAACCTTAAAAAAAACTAAAATCTACACTCTAAACAACCCTAAAAATTGTAAAAAGAACCCTAAAAACCACTAAACCCTAAACTCTAAAAAATCCTAAACCCTAAACCTTAAACCATAGGGCCTAAAAACTAAACCCTAAACCTTAAGGCTGAAACTCTAAAGCCTAAACTATAAACCCTTAACACTAAACCTTAGGGCCTTAACCCTAAACAATAAATCATAAACCCTAAATCATAAATCATTAGCCTTATGGCCTAAATCCTAAAACCTAAACCCTAAACCTTAGGGCCTAAACCTTAAAACTAAAACTATAAATCATAAACCCTAAACCATAAATCCTAAACCTTAGGTTCTAAACACTAAACCCAATACCCTAAACCTCAAGGCATAAACGTTAAACCCTAAACCCTAAAACTTAGGGCGTAAACCCTGAAACCTAAACCATAAACCCTAAATTCTAAACCTTAAACCCTAAACCCTCAACCTTTAGGCCTAAACCCTAAACCATAAACACTAAACTTAGACCCTTCACCTTAGGGCCTCGATCTAAAACCCTAAAACTTATGGCCTAAATCTTAAACCCTAAATCATAAATTCTAAACCCTAAACCCTAATCCTTAAACCTCAGGGCCTAAATCCTAAAACCTCAATCTTAGGGTTAAACCTTAAAGCCCAAACCATTAACCCGAAACCTTAAATATTAGGGCCTAAACATTAAACTTTAAACCCTAAACCTTAGGATTGAAACCCTAAACATTATGGCCTATGTAACACCCCAAGCTTCCAATGGATTTTAAAATGCAGAACTCACCTGAAGATAGTGACCTACGGAGGCCACCGACGGGCCGTAGATAGATTGACGGGCCGTAGGTGGGAACTGTCAATGGCACTGTGAAATTTCTAGATTTCCAAGTTTCTGAACCTTGACCTACAGAACAGCAGGATGGTTCGTATTCCAGTTGACGGGCCGTAGATGGGTTCTGTAGATCCCTTCCAGACTTAGCCAAATTTTCAGCCCAAAATGAACTTTCTGAATCAATTGATGGAAGAACAGGATGGTCCGTCAATTGATGTACGGACCGTAGATCCTGTTTGTCGATTGTCCCCACCGATTTTTAATCAAGGGCCTTTTGGTCTTTTCCCTAATTGTTTACCTTTTAAGCTAAGTCGGTTATGCCCTTAATCTAAGACCTATAAATACTTTCTAAGCCTAATTCCTTTCATTCTAATTCATTCCAAAACTCTCCTCTCTCAAATATTTCTCTCTTTAAAAAGAAACTCTCTCAACTCTCAAGGAAGAAGAAGGAGCTTGAATCTTCCATTGAAGACCTTCAATCTTCTCCAATTTCTTGTGGATTGCTTTGAGGTATGATAGTGTTCACCATTAAGAGTCTTTTCCTCCAATGGGCCCTTCCTCTTCTTCATGATTTTCAAAGGTTTACTCTAACCCAATTGAATTAAGGTTTGTGATCAATCATTGTGGGTTATTCAATTATGATTCCAATTATTGATTTTATGATTCTTAGTGCACAATTTAGCATGATAAGGTAACTTAATGCACGAATTAGCGTGAATTACATGATTGGATGTAAAGATTGCATGAACCCCTATGATCCCAAGTCAATTCTCCCCAATTTGATAATATATGCTTTGATTGTTGGGTTGAGTTATGATTTGATGAAGTTTATGAATTCTCTATGAAATCAAGCATGAATTATGAATGAATTGAGGATAATCTTATGAATTTAGCATGATTAAGTCAAAAGCATGATTTTCCTCTATTATGTGAGTTCCTTCAAGTATGGGTAAATTGTCTTAATTATGACTTTCTAAGCATGAACTTGCATTGAATTGCATGATATGAGTTGAACTTGCATGAAACCATATGAACCCTATGATCTATGAACTATGAGCATGATGAACTAATTAAATATAAAGCTAATGAACTTATGCATGTCTCATATGAAGTGAAAGATGAGTTAAGGGTGCTTTGAGAGTGAAGTGCCAAAGTTATGAGATGATGATGCTATGGTTGAGTCGTGAAATGTTTTCTCACGTCATTCTCTCAATATGACTTAAAAGAAAAAGAGGCGATTACCCACGTTCTTAAGGAGCTATTCTAATGAATGAAGGGACAAGAGGCGATTACCCATGTACCCTAATGTAGACAAAGCGACGATTACCCAAGTCTACCAATAATGAGCTTATGACTAATGTAGACAAGAGGCGATTACCCATGTCTACCTAAGATAAAATGAACTATGATTAATCCGTGGGAAGTATGCTTAGTACCGAGTTGACAAGTGGCGATTACCCATGTCCCATAACCTATGTGCCACCGTAGGGTGATGGTCTATGATAGACACTAGTTAGTGGATCCACCTAAGCTAAGAAGTTCATGGTCTTACCTTGGCAAGTAGGACACCCCTTTTCGGTGTGGGGTAGACACCGGATTTCGTGTTGATAGCTCACATGATCTTACTTGTTGATTAAGGCTTTTCCCCACAAGTTAATGAACAAGTGTTCTCATGATGAAGTAAAGAAAAGAAGGAAAGATGATTTAGCTTGTTTTGGCCTTGATATATGTTTTATGTTTCATGTTTCTCATGTTTATCATGTTTTTAGCTTGGCCATTACATGTCATGATTATGTCTCTATCTCTAGCATGATTTATGTGTTTATTTGCATTGCTATCATACTTAGTACTTAATTGTGCTAACGCATACTTTTGCCTGCATCAACTTCCTTGGTGTAGGACATGGCAGTTCTCCTACTCGTGGCTAGAGCTTTGACTTAGAGTTGAGAAGAAGACTTGGTGAGTCCTCATCCACCCGAGGACATAGCCTTGTCAGATTTTACTTTGATGTCTTTCCTTATGTCAAATATTGTATTGGGTTGCGTCCCTATCACTTTTATTCGTATTCTATGATATTAGAAGGCTTTAAGACATGAGTTGTAGACTTCCGTTGTTTTGAGTAAAGCTTTGATATAATATGCTCTTTTGAACTATTATTTCTCTATTATCTTGTATGTTATGTATGCTAAGGGCTTGTATGAGGCCTCTCGGGGTCTTGTACGCCGTGTTACATCTAGGGACTACCCTGGGTCGTGACAGCCTAAATGAAAAACCCTAAACCCTAACGACTAAACTATAAACCCTAAATCCTAAACCTTGGTGCCTAAACCCTAAACACTAAAGCCTAAACTTTAAATCATAAGGCTAAACCTTAATGCCAAAAACCCAAAATATTAGGGTAACACCCTAAACTTTAGGAACTAAACCCTAAAATTTATGGCCTAAATAAAAAATGCTGAACCCTAAACCTTAGGGGTTAAATCCTAGACACTAAACCATAAATCCTAAATCCTAAACCTTGGTGTCGAAGCCCTATACCTTAAAGCCTAAACCTTAGGGAATAAATCCTAAACCCTAAACTACAAACTCTAAACCTTAGGGTATAAACCCTAAAACCTAAACCTTAGGGCCTAACCTTAAAACCTAATCACTAAACCCTAAACCTTAGAGCATAAACCCTAAACCCTAAACCCTAAACCCTAAACCTTAGATCATAAATGCTAAACCCTAAACCCCTAAGAAACACTAAAAAATCATAAAACCTAAGCCCTAAACCTTAAGAAATCCTAAACCTTGAACCCTATAAAACCCTAAGAAATCCTAAACTCTATACTCTAAGAAACTCTAAACTACAAACTCTAAGAAACCCTAAACCATAAGAAAATTTTAAAAAAGCCCTAAACCCTAAAAAACCCTTAAAACCATAAGCCATAATCCCTTAACCCTGAAAAACCCTAAAACCCCCTAAACTTAAAAAACCCTAAAACCTACAAAACCTTAAAAAATCTAAATCCTAAAAACCTTTAAAAAACTAAAATCTACACTATAAACAACCCTAAAAATTGTAAAAAGAACCCTAAAACCCCTAAACCTTAAACCCTAAAAAACCCTAAACCCTAAACCTTAAACCATAGGGCCTAAAAACTAAGACCTAAAGCTTAGGGCTGAAACTCTAAAGCCTAAACTATAAACCCTAAACACTAAACCTTAGGGCCTTAACCCTAAATAATAAATCATAAGCCCTAAACCATAAATCATTAACCTTATGTCCTAAATCCTAAACCCTAAACCCTAAACCTTAGGGCCTAAACCCTAAAACCAAAACAAAAAATCATAAACCCTAAACCATAAATACTAAACCTTAGGCTCTAAACACTAAACCCAATACCCTAAAAATTAAGGCATAAACATTAAACCCTACACCCTAAAACTTAGGGCCTAAACCCTGAAACCTAAACCATAAACCCTAAATTCTAAACCCTAACCTTAGGTCTTAAACCCTAAACCCTCAGCCTTTAGGCCTAAACCCTAAACCTAAACCATAAACACTAAACTTAGACCCTAAACCTTAGGGCCTTAATCTAAAACCCTAAACCCTAAATCCTAAACCATAAATTCTAAACCCTAAACCCTAATCCTTAAATCTCAGGGCCTAAACCCTAAAACCTAAATCTTAGCGCTAAACCCTAAAGCCCAAACCATAAACCCAAAACCCTAAATATTAGGACCCAAAACCCTAAACTTTAAACCCTAAACCACAGGATTAAACCAAAAAGGGCCAACTCTCTCTAAAAAATTTTCTCTCAAGAAAATTCCTAATGGCTAGTTAGGTAACTCCTAATGGCTAGAAACACAGAAGGAGACAGTCCTGCCGGAATGGATACAACGCCGTCGGTGGAGCTATCCAGGCCACTGGATCAACACCACCCGGAGCACGAATGCAATCTGAACCAACCCCAATTGGAAGTACCTTCAGATTCATCCCACAACTCTTCGAAATTACAAAGTATTCAAATGAGCAATATCGCGATTTCTGAGAGAGAGCTTGACTGGGCTCATAAATCTATATCCATGGAGCAAATGGGAGTGCTTCATGCTAAATGGCACGGGGGAAGTGATTCCCCACCTAAAGTTCTACATTCAAACCAAAAATAAACTGATTCTAGCTTCCCAATTGTGAGAACCCAAGAAGCGAATGGTTAGGGAATCAATTACGAGTCGCCTCAGATGAGAACCTCCCATGAATCGCCTCGATCGAGCCAGCCAATTCGAACAAATTCTGAAATGATTCGAGTTGATTCTACAACTGGGGATTCTTCTCCTCACCTAGAGGAACATCTTACAGTAATTGAAGGTAAATTGGATGGAGGAATCAATGGCAAACAAATTCCAAAAAAGTTGCCGGAGCTCAGGCAAACTCCAATAACGAAAAAGATCAGTGTTTGAAAGCAATGGAAGAAGGGGCTATATCTACTTCTCAGGAATCAGATGAGCAACCTCCCGTGGGGTCGAACCAATTTCAGACGTTGGAGGTAGCTCAACAAAAAGAACATATGGCTTAGGATCAAAACTTGTATGATCTAAATACAAGGAATCAGACTACTAGGAACTAATCTAATGAGGAACACTCCTCTAATTTTTTTTTTGAATTCAAGGTAGTACTCCATTGCTAACTCCAAGCCCAATTCAACATATGGAGCAAAGGAAACCTGAGAACAATCTTGGCATGAATAACACTGATCAGGCTACCAAGTACAATGATTTACCAATGGAAATGGTGAAGATAGATACTGAACACCATCAAGACAAGGAACTGCAAACAGGTGAGTTTCCTAACACTACTGCTATACAAATTGATAGTACTAACACTGCAGCTCATTTGCAACATGTTGTGAATGAGCAAGTCAGTAAGGTTGTCAATATGAGACAGGAATAGGAGCAAATTCACAATGAAAATGATCCTAAGAGTGATACTCTTAACAAAGGAAAGAACCTGGATACCAGTCCTAGACCTCAGCAACAGAATGTTATGAAAAACATGGTACCTCAACAGGGCTATCCCCAAGTTTCTAATAATTTTGGAAGGTATGTTCCTAACCATCAAAAGGGCAGAAACAGTGTGAATCAGGCTCCTAGCCCCAGTGATCAAGTCACTCAAAATCTCCCCAGTAATGGCAAAAAAGACTTAATCCCTGAGCCAGCCCCCTATACTATTATTCAAATTTTTGCTGCTCGACTAAGACAAAACAAGGCAAAAAATGATATCTCCATTGAATTTGATACTCCTATTATTACCACCA
Source organism: Solanum appendiculatum (assembly GCA_018342035.1). Classification (NCBI taxonomy): domain Eukaryota; kingdom Viridiplantae; phylum Streptophyta; class Magnoliopsida; order Solanales; family Solanaceae; genus Solanum; species Solanum appendiculatum. Next base: position 406,540 of record JAGDQO010000419.1, read on the forward strand.
AACAAGGACTGCCTACTGTAATGTTCAAGAAGGAGAACTATATGTTGAAACTAGCAGCAAAGTTTAAATTTACTATGGTAGGCAAGTTTACTAATACTATGCCTAAGGTGGAACTAATCAGAAATAACTTTATTCTACAAACTCAATTGTCTAGGGGTGTGAAGATAGTTCATTTTAATGCCAGACATGTTTATATTGACATGGACAATGAGTTGGACTACATCACTCTTTGGACAAAGCAAAAGATGACCATAGAAGGCATGTTGATGAGGATTCAAACTTAGACTCCTACATTTAGACCTGAAGAAGAAACAATCGTAGTTCCAATTTGGATTTCTCTACCTTGAACTTCCCTAGCACTGCTATAACAAGGAGGTCCTTACTACATTACTAAAACCTATTGGCAATGTCCTATATCTTGACACTGCATCCATTGAGAAGACTAGGGGAAGTTTGGTCAAAGTTAAAGTGCAGATAGATCTCACCAAGGAGAGACCCCCTCATGTTTGGATGGGATTTGATGAAGAAGATCTAAACATAGGAAGGTGGCAAGCCAAACAATATGAGAATGTTCTAGACTATTGCATGTATTGCAAACTTCAAGGACACTTAATACATGTATGTACTATTAAAAAATAGATGAGAAATACAGGAAAAGGATAGAACAAGAAGCTGAAAAAGAGCAAAAATAAAGGGGAACAGGAAGGAAATGAAAACAAACACATTCATCAGACAAACACCACCAAGGATGCTGGCCAATAATTGTTACATACAACTCAACAACAAGTTCAAGATAAGGGAAACAACATGACTGAAGAGCAATGCCAGGTTCCAAAAAGGAAGAATCATAGAAATGCTTCAAACAACATGGGAAGGCCCAACTCACCCCAAGAGAAGAAAGAAAAGAATATACAACAACAAATTTTGGCACAATCAAGTATTGGTTTTATTTCTACCCATAACAATTATATTGACCTTGAAGTGCAGGATCAACCCATCAACAAAAATGAAAGAAACACAAGCAACAAAACATACTCAAAATGAGGAGAAACAAGGTGTTTAAGTGTTAGGTATTGACTCATCTCTTCCACAACCCCAAAGACCACATCCTAGAAGTATTAGTACTCTGTGCAGGAACAAGGAGAGTTCAGCATTAATGCAAAGACCACATGTATTGACTCAAGCCTCCCCATACCCCTAAACCACATTGAATTTTCTGTTTCTGATGCTGTTGAAGTTGATGGAGGGATGGATGGAGGGTGTCAGGAGAACACAACTAACTTGCAGGATGGGGTATCCAAATGGGGGAATTTGTCTTATGTTTTGCATGAGAATATTCACATTGACCCTAGGAAAGACCTTAGAGCCACTGCTACCACTCATCAAGTTCAACAACAACAAAAGAACCATACATATATGGTAGCTAATACTGGACAGGTTCAGGGCACTTTGAATTCTACTGCAGAAACTTCAGATGATATAGACAAACAAGATCTACATAATTGTAGTGGTGATAATACTATTGGTTCCTACAACACTCATATCAACACAAAGAAGAGAATTGAGGTTCAGGGATCTGCAACAGAACTAATTCAGGAAATAAATGATGCTACTTTGGTGAAACCTACCAATAATAAATCTCAAGGTAAACTAAGTAAGAAGAAAAGGGATTCCATCAAAAAGAGGTAACAAAAAGAAGCTAAGTTATTCAACAGAACTAATTCAGGAAATAAATGATGCTACTTTGGTGAAACCTACCAATAATAAATCTCAAGGTAAACTAAGTAAGAAGAAAAGGGATTCCATCAAAAAGAGGTAACAAAAAGAAGCTAAGTTATAGGGTGCAAATCAACAATTACATGCTGACAAAACAAAGAACATAGAAGCCAACGTTGTCAGATCAAAGAACAATAATGAGTATGAGGTTGAATAGTCTGAAGATGAAATTGATCATGCCACACAATCTATAGAGGAAGAGGAAGATGATGTGGATGGGGATGAAACCAGTGCTCATCTTATCAAGGCTTTTGGCTCAACATTCCATAGTGAATTTCAGGATGAAATCCAAGAAGTCACTGCCCAGCAGGGGTTGTCTCCCCGGGGAAGAAAATAACACACAAAACAGATTCATAATAGCACATCTACTAACTCTAGCAGACCCAACACTAGGTCCAGGAGTAGAGGTTTTTGATGATTAAAGCCCTTTCTGGAATGTTAGAAGCATCAACACCGAAGGATCTCTGGAAAGACTCCTAAACCTCAAGAAAATACGTAGTCTTGCTATGATAGCTATTCTTGAACCTTTTGCTGATAATTTTCAACTCAACAGTTATAGAATCTAGTTGAATATGGATCATGCAACTTGCAACCCCAATGGTAAGATTTGGATATTCTGGAATGCTGAGATGGTTTGTCAGATTCTGGAAGGTGATGAGCAACAGATTACTTGTACTATTTAGCATGCTATTTGTAAGGAAATATTTTTGATTTATGTTATTTATGCAAAGTGCAAAGACCACCTCAGAAGACCTTTATGGCGCAGACTGTTTCACTTCTCCAATATGAATATTCCATGGTGCACTATTGGTAATTTTAATGTGATCACTTCCACTGAGGAGAAACAAGGAGGCAGACCTTATAATATGAATAAATGTTTTGAATTCATCAGTGTTAATTGAAGCTTGTGGTTTAATGGATCTGGGGTACAGTGGGCAGAAAATTACTTGGTGCAACAAGATAGCTGAGGAAGATAGAGTTTGAAAAAAACTGGATAGAGCCATGGTCACTGAAAAATGGCTGGAAGTCATCCCTCAAACTACCATCACTCATTTACATTCTGTGGGAACTGTCCTCTTCTTATGGAAATTGTAGTGAGAATTGACCATAACAGCAGGTACTTCAAGTTCCTTCACTGCTGGACTGATCATGAAAATTTTACCAATATAGTTAAAGCTTGTTGGGACAAGGAAATGCAAAGCAACCCTATGTGGAAATTTCATCAGAAAATAAAGAGATTTGCTGCTACTCTTAGTGCTTGGTCCAAAATGGAGTATGGAGATATTTTCACTATTGTCAAAGACTATGAAGAAAGATTCAGAATGGCAGAGGAAGAAGTTATTACCAACAAGACAGAAGAGCATAGGGCTAAGCTGCACTGTGTTAATGCTAATTATATCAAGTATATGAAGCTTGAAGTATCTATTCTCAAGAAAAAATCACAGCTTCAGTGGTTTAAGGAAGGAGACACCAATTCCAAATACTTCCATGCTATTGTGAGAGGGAGGAGGAACAAGCTGTTTATTCACAGAGTTTGTACTTGGAATGATGATTGGGTTCAAGGTGATGAGAATATTGCTAAAGCTTCTTGTGATTATTTTCAGCACAGGTTTACTGGGCATGAAAACAAGATTAATGAAGATATTTTCTAGCATATGATTACTGAAGATCAAAATAAAGTCCTCCAAGCCATGCCTACTATGGATGAACTAAAGCAGGTGGTGTTCTCTATGAATCCCAATTCAGCTCCTGGTCCTGATGGGTTTTGGGGAAAGTTCTACCAAGCTTGCTAGGACATTATCAAAGATGATCTCTTGGATGTTGTTCTTGCCTCTTTTTTGTGGTTTTGAGATGCACAAATATTTTTCCCATGCCTTCCTGGTTCTCCTCCCTAAAGTGGATCATCTCAGTAGATTTAATGAATTCAGACCCATCAATTTGAGTAACTTCTCCAATAAAATCATCTCTAAATTGCTGTGAATCAGACTGTCTCCTTTCCTTCCTAACCTCATTTGTGATAATCAATTAGTATTTGTTAAGGGTAGGAGTATCTCTTACTCAGGAAATTACTCATGGTATCAAGAAAGCCAAGGAAGGTGATAGTGTGATAATCAAGCTGGACATGGCTAAGGCTTATGATAGGGTTTCTTGGTCTTTTACTTGTCTGGTGTTGAGAAAAATGGGTTTCTATAAATTTTTTATTGATATGGCCTTGAGAATTATGATAAACAACTGGTATTCTGTAATTGTGAATGGGGGCAGACATGGATTCTTTCACTCCACTAGAGGACTCAAGCAAGGTGACCCTTTATTACCTGTTTTATTCATTTTAGGGGCTGAGGTACCGTCTAGAATGCTGAACCTTCTCCATTAATACCAGAGTTATCAGGGTATTCATATGGAAGTTAATGGTCCTCAGATTAATTATTTGAGTTTTGTTGATGATGTGATTATTTTCACATCAAGAAACAGGAGATCTCTATAATTAATCATGCAGACTCTTACTACCTATGAAATGGTTTCTGATCAACTTATTAATAAAGATAAAAGTTTTTTCATGGTTCCCACCAACACCCCTCTAGATATCATTGAGCTGATCAAGGAAATCACAGGTTTTACTCAAAAAGAGAGTCCCATCACTTATCTTGGTTGCCCTCTTTACATTGGAGGACAAAGAATCATATACTATTCTGATCTTGTGGCCAAAGTTGTTAAGAAAACTAGTGGATGGCAGGCAAGGATTCTCAGTTTTGGAGGAAGAGCCACCTTGGTGAAACATGTCCTTCAATCAATCCCTATCCATACCATGGCTACAATTTCCCCTCCCAAGACCACTATCAAGTATATCAAAATGGTGATAGATGATTTCTTCTAGGGATGGGATAAAGAAAGGAAATATCATTGGGGATCCTAGGAAACTCTCAGCTATCCCCATGATGAAGGGGGAATAGGGGTGAGACAGCTTGAAGACATCTGTACTTCTTTTCAATTTAAATAATGGTGGTCCTTCAGAACCAAAAATTCTTTATTGGGGCAATTCTTGAAAGCCAAGTACTGTCAAAGGGCCAATCCTGTGGGCAAGAAATATGATACTGGTGAATCATTGGTGTGGAGGTATATGATGAGAAACAGGACCAAGGTGGAGGTTCAAATCAAATGGAACCTCTACACTAGAACTTGTAAATTTTGGTAGGATAATTGGCTGGAAGAAGGTCCCCTGGCACACCAATGCAGCAATATAACTAGTCTCAACAACATTACTGTTTCTCAATTTTGGAGAAATAGACAATGGAATGAATCAATGGTCAGAAGGCATGCCCCCCTCTTTTGATTCCTAAGATCTTCAATACAGTGATTCACAATAAGGATAATGTTACAGATGAGGCTGTGTGGATGCTTACAGGCAATGGGAAGTTCACTTGCTCTTCTGCCTGGGATCACATCAGACAGAAGAAGAGCAAGACCAAAATAAACTACTATATTTGGCATAAAAATATCCCTTTCAAAGCTTCTTTTCTTCTGTGGAGGGCATTGAGAACTAATTTGCCAACTAATGAAAAGATCATTGATTTTGGAGGTGAACCTGGCAGGTGTTCTTGTTGAAATAATCCAGGATGGGATGAAAATTAATCATGTATTTGTTACAGGCCTTTTTGCCAGTCACATCTGGGAATTTTTTTCATCCTTTCTTGGTATTGCTCACAGGCATTTACCTTTAAAAAACCACCTCTTGCAGTGGTGGAACCTGGAAGCCAAAAATGAGGTCCATAAGGTCTTGATTCAAGTTCTGCCTATCATTATTTGTTGGAACCTATGGAAGAATAGATGCTCAGTTAAACATGGTGGCAAGATATCCAGTGTGATCAGAGTCAAGTTCTTAATTTTCAAAGACATTAAGCACCTCATGAATTCTCTATATCCCTACCTGCAATGGCCCAACAACTGGAACCAGTTGATTTCCAATATAGAGGGGTGTAGACAAGAAGTGTAGATCAATGAAGTAATATGGTTGAGACCTCCAGGTGTTATTCTAAAGTTAAATACTGATGGTAGTGCTCTAGGCAACCCAGGAAAGATTAGGGGTGGGGGCATATTAAGATATTCTGATGGGAATATGGTGTATGCATTCACCATTCCTCTTGGAATTGGTACTAATAACGAAGATGAGACCCAAGATGCTACTCATGGCATTTACGGGTGCTTACAACATGGTTACAAGAAGATTATCCTTGAAGTGGACTCTAACTTACTGACCAAATGGATTAATTTCAATAAAAAACCTCCTTGGAAACTTCATCAGTTCATAAGACCTCTCCTTACTCTCATACAGTAGTTGGAATTTTTCCAATACATTCACACCTTTAGAGAAGCCAATTCCACAACTGACTTTCTGTCTAAGAAGAGTCATAAATATGATATGCATCATTACTACACTCATCATCATCTACCCTTAGCAGCCAAAGGAAGTTATTACTTAGAGAAGATGGGAATGACAAATTTTAGAAGAAAAAAGTTGAGAAGAATCAAGCAACCCCCCTGAAGATGGATGCAGATTTCCTGTATAGATGTCTCTATACCCTTTTTGCTACTTAACCTCTTCAATGTGGCTATTCCCCTCTAGGTTATAGGCCCTTTAAATAGGATTAGGTTTTTTATTTTCTTCTTACTTTGTAAGGGGAGAGTCTCCCTTGTTTATGTTTCCTAGAATTTTGTACAAAGAGGAGTCCTCTCAATAGGTGCTTAGTCCTAGGTTCCTTTTCATAGTATCGGGGATAAGTTAGTCGTCCTTAGTAGGAAGACAACTTATGTACCGGTCATAGGATCGGAGGTAAGGTTTATGTCCCCCTCCGTGTACTTTTGCTTTCTTTATTTTAATGATAAGGCTTGGGGTGTGTGACTCAACCCCTGACCTCCATGAGGGGTGAGATCCTTCGGTAAGGTCTGTTAATTAAAAAAAACCTTAGGATTGAAACCCTATACATTATGGCCTAAATGAAATCCCTAAACACTAAACACTAAACTATAAACCCTGAATTCTAAACCATGGTGCCTAAACCCTAATCCCTAAAGCCTAAATCTTAAATCATAAGGCTAAACCCTAATGCCCAAACCATAAACCCCAAACGCTAAATATTAGGATCTAAACCCTAAATTTAGGTACTAAATCCTAAATTTTATGGCCTAAATAAAAAACACTAAACCCTAAACCTTAGGGGTCAAATTCTAGACACTAAACCATAAACCCAAAATTCTAAACCTTGGTGCCAAAACCCTATATCCTAAAGCCTAAACATTAGGGATGAAACCCTAAACCCTAAACTATAAACTCTAAACCTTAGTGCATAAACCCTAAATCCTAAACCTTAGGGCCTAACCTTAAAACCTAATCACTAAACCCTAAACTTTAGAGTGTAAACCCTAAACCCTAGAGCAAAAAATGCTAATCCCTAAACTCTAAACCCTATGAAACACTAAAAAAAATCATAAACACTAAGCCCTAAACCTTAAGAAATCCTAAACCTTGAAACTTATAAAACCCTAAACCCTATACTCCAAGAAACCCTAAACCATAAGAAACCCTAAACCCTAAAAAAACCTAAAAAGCTTTTTTAAAAACCCTAAAAAACCCTTAAAAACCCTAAGTCATAAACCCTTAACCCTAAAAAACCCTCAACCTAAGAAACCCTAAACCCTAAAACCTTAAAATATCTAAATCCTAAAAACCTTTAAAAAAACTAAAAGCTACACTCTAAAAACCCCTAAAAACCCCTAAAACCCCTAAACCTTAAACCTTAAACCATAGGGCCTAAAAACTAAACCCTAAACCTTAGGGCTGAAACTCTAAAGCCTAAACTATAAACCTTAAACCTTAGGGCCTTAACCCTAAACAATAAATCATAAACCCTAAACCATACATCATTAACCTTATGGCCTAAATCCTAAAACCTAAACCCTAAACCTTAGGGCTTGAACCCTAAAACAAAAATCATAAATCTTAAACCCTAAACCATAAATCCTAAACCTTAGGCTCTAAACACTAAACCCAATACCGTAAACCTTAAGGCATAAACATTAAACCATAAAACCTAAAACTTAGGGCCTAAACCATGAAACCCCACTCCACCAGAGGTCTCAAACAAGGGGACCCCCTATCCCCTGCTTTGTTTATTTTGGGTGTTGAGGTTCTCTCAAGAATGCTAAATCTTATTCATCAGAATCAGTTATATAAAGTTTTTAAGATGGAGGCTAGAGGTCCCCAAATCAATCATCTCAGTTTTCCTGATGATGTGATTATTTTCACATCAAGTGACAAATATTCTATGAAGCTCGTTATGGACACTCTTGAAGAATATGAGATTGCGTTTAATCAGCTGATTAACAGAGAAAATAGTCCTATCATCTATCTAGGATGCCCTCTATACATAAGGGACAAAGAATCATCTACTACTCCCAGATGGTTGATAAGATTATCAAAAGAAGCAGTGGATGGTATTTTAGAATTCTTAATTTTGGAGGAAAAATTACTCTAGTCAAGCATATTCTTCAATCAATCCCCATTCATACTAGGGAAGCAATCTCTCCTCCTAGCACTACTATCATATATATGAAGAGTGTTATTGCTGATTTTTTTTTGGGGAAGAGAAAAGGAAAAGAAAAAATATTATTGGGCCTCTGGGGAAACTATGAGTTTTCCCTATGAGGAAGGAGGTGTTGGTGTAAGACAATTAATAGACATTTGCACTTCTCTTCAGTTCAAGCAATGGTAGCTGTTCAAAACAAAAAACTACTTATGGGGTCAATTTCTTAAAGCCAAATATTGTCAAAGGGACAACTCTGTCGCTAATAAATGGGATACAGGTCAATCACTTGTGTGGAAATACATGATGACTAACAAACACATTGTGGAGGAACATATCAGGTGGAAAATCAACAATGGAAACTGCTCTTTTTGGTTGGATGATTGGCTAGGGAATGGGGCCTTAGCGAAATATTCTCCATATATCTCCAGCCTCAATAATGCTAAAGTGTCTCATTTTTTGGTGGAGGGGCAATGGAATGAAACAAATTTAAGACAACGTGTTCATCCTCTCCTAATACCTCACATTTTGAATACCAAATTTCATTTTCAAGAAGGTGTCAAGGATGAGGCTATCTGGAAACCTAAGGATGAGGCTATCTGGAATCCTAAAGATGATGGGGTTTTTTCTTTCTCCTCTGCTTGGGAAATCAGTAGACCAAAAAAAGAGAATTGCCTACATTGTCTCAGAATGTAGGATTTGACGCTTCTCTATCCACTCTTGGCTAGGGCTTAGTAGAAGGATCTTGATGACTTGGTGAGTCCTCATACATTCAAGGACGTAGCCACTTTATCTTTTATGTCTTTATTATTGAAATTTGTATGGGTTACGTCCCAACTTTCCACTCTATGAGTTTAGATGGCTTTGAGACTATGTTTAGTTTTCCGCTACTTTTATCAAACTCTTATGATATGAAACTTATTTTTGTACTCTTTGATTCTATTATCTTATGTATGTATGCTAAGTGGCTTGTATGAGGCCTTTTGGGGTCTTGTACACCATGTCACGGATAGGGGGTACTTTGGGTCATGACACACATACTTCCATAAAATTCCCAAGGTGTTCATGGGAATCCTTATGAGCTAATCCCCCAAATATTCCTCTCAATTGGAGCATTGTAGAATTGTTCCGATTCCATGAAAAATTGCCCTCCCTACTATGGAAGGTATTCGGATGGCTCCCGTGATTTGAATGATGTTCATATGCATATCATTTAAATAACCCATGTTTATGTTTTGCTCGTAGTGACTATCATTGTCACTACCGTGGTCACCTATGTTCTAAAACTGCAAATCATTAAACCACAATACCAAGAAAAAAATCTACTACAACTAAAAAAATTTACACACTTATTTCTCAAACGGAATTTCTATCAATCATTCCATGGCAGCAGCACCATTTTTTGATAACACTCAAACTATTTTTCAAAACTAATTAAAAGAAAAAGCGATCCTCGTCAATATAAATACCCAATTAAGAGCAGGGTTGAATCCCACAGGGAATGATACAGGGAAAGGAATTTATCAAGAAATTTGGAATGTAAATTCATTCGTTTGCAACAATAAGATCATGTGAGTGGATGATTCTGCCAAATTTATAAAAGAAGTTTTGTTTCAAAAGTCACAATTGAGCTAAAATTCCAGAAATTCAATGAAGTAACAAGTAATCTAGAGGTGTGGGGATCAGAAATTGATGTCACATAGGGTAATTGTATTGCTCTATAATGATGAACATTTATGGATATGCTGGGTAATCTTCAATGAAACTGATCTTCTTTCGATCTTATAGTATCAATTCATTGAATCTCCTTTCGGTCTCATCTATGTTCATTAATAAACAACCCAATACCATACAATATTCTCTCTTTTGATGCAGAAATAGGGGAAATACATTCGACCCATAAACTCTATTTTCAAGCATGTATCGACATTAAACATAAATTGCAAGTATTTGTTTAATTACCCACTCTAATCAATCTCTTTCGAGCATCAATCGATGATTGGAAGTAGGAATTAAGTTTTTAACCTTAACTCATATGTTACCCTCATGCTAATTAGACCAAATTCATGTATGAATAGTAGTAAAACAAAGCATAACACAATATCCACTACATTAAATCAACACCCAACCCCATAATTGCACCCCTTCATTTTTGGAGTTAAGCAACTCATCACAAAATGTAAAGAAATTATGCCTTTCATGAAAGCAGCCATGGGTAACATGAAATTAAGCAATTAAAAGCAATATCCACTTAAATTCCAACTTCAAATTGTCAATTTCAAGAGCAAAGTTGAAAAACTCCAAACGCTAAAAGTGTTCTCCACAAAGTAAAGTGTTTCTCTCTCTAAGAATTTCAAAATTCTCTAACTATTTTTATGGAATTGAAACTCTCTTTTTCTCTCTTATTTGAGCTATTTATAGTTTCACAAAATTTGGCAAAAAAACTCAATGTGTAATACATTGGGTAACGTTGGTCAGGCTCGCCGATCACATTAGGCGAATCGCAAACTGTTCTCCAGCTCGCCTTTCTCTTGCTCTAGGATTAAGGTTTTTGAACCTCAGTTAGCGAGATCGTTCGAGTCTTCCTATTACATTAGGTGTATTACTGAGTACCACCTTTGCTCACCTTTCAATCCTTTAATTTTTCTTCATGTACTGTCGCCTTCGGCGATGGTCTGCTTGTTCGCCTTTCTCACTCTGCGAGTCGTCGTTCTGCTTTGTGTTCGCCCACCTGTCTCAATTAATTCAAGTAATGTGCACTATTGATTTTTGTGAGGTCTTACCCATTGGGCAATCCACCCTTCTTGTAAGGCAATTAACAATATGAAGTTTACACTTCTTTTCATATTTTTGGCCATTCTTTCAAATATTCATCCTTGCATCATCCTTTAGCCTTCATTGCAGCAAATAATAACAATATCATTAGAATAGCACATAATTAGGCATTGAGGACATTAATTATTGATATAAATACGCCTCCAATGAGTGTATATCTGCCACTCATCATTATACCTTTATTCCAAATTTATCTGTAATGTGTCATACAAAATAACCTCATTAACATCTAAAATGTTATAACAAGGTAACAAAAAAAGGAATTTTTTAAGCGAACCTTTAGAGTATAAAAAGATGGGGGTATTTTCATTTCATTTCTTCCTTGGTTTCCCACGTCATCTTTCAACATTATTGTTCCTCCACAACACCTTAACTAAGGCCACTTCCTTAGTTCTACGCTTTCAAATTTTTCTGTCAATAATAGCAATTGGTATTTCTTAATAAGATAAATCCTCTGTAATTTAGAAATCATCTATAGGCACAATACATAAGATTTCTTCCCTACACTTCCACAACATTGATACATGGATAATGGGACAGATTGCCTCCAATTCAGAAAGTAAGTCCAGCTTGTATGCCACATTGCATATCCGTTGAACAATTTTTTATGGACAAATACTATGTTTTCCTTTCTTACCTAACCTCATTACACCTTTCATAAGTGAAACTTTTAGGGAAACTCAATAATCAACTACAAACTCTAAATTAGAGCATCGTAAATCAAAATATGACTTCTACCTACTCTGGCTGTCTACAATGTCTCTCCAATAGATTTGACCTTTTCTATTTCTTAGTGAACTAAGTTAGGTCCTAGCAACTCAGCTTCTCCGACCTCAAACAATCCGATTGGGGATCTACACTTCCTATCATATAAAGCTTTATAAGGAGCCATTTTAATACTTGCATGTATGTTGTGATTATATGCAAACTCAATATGGGGAAAATGATCGTCCCAACTTCCTCGAAAATCCAGCACGCAAGCTTGTCGTATATCTTCGAGCATCTAAATAGTGCGCTCATTCATTCTATCTATTTGTGGATGAAATGTTGTACATAGACGCACTTGAGTACCCAACCCCCTTCGAAAACTTTTCCAAAAGTTAGATGTAAATTGAGCACCTCTATCTGAAATAATAGAAATTGGAAACCCTATGAAGTTGGACTATCTCTCTATTATATAGCTTGGCATAATCTTAAGCCGTGTATGTAGTTCTAACAGGTAGGAAATGGGCTGACTTTTTTAGCCCATTGACAATAACCCATATACAAATATACTTTCGTATTGTGCGGATCAAACCTATAATAATATCCATGTTAATCACCTCTCATTTCCAAACTATAGAACTCTGGGCCTCTGATGCTCTGTTTTTACGTGCTCATAATTTTGACATTAAGCCACAAATTTTACGATATTCCTCTTCATGTTATTCCACAAATAGTCCTCCTTGAGGTCATGATAAATTTTTGTTTCCCAGGGTGAATGGAATATCGTGAATGGTGAACCTCTATTATTATTCTATCTCGAAGCTTGCCCACATCTAAAACACATAATCGACCTTGATACATGAGAACTCCATCTTTCGTAAGTCTCAATGTTGGTTTCTTCTTTTTGGAGATTCCCTCTTTTATTTCAATTAACTTCCTCTCCTCATGTTGTCATTTCTTCACCTCTATTACAAGTGATGATTCTACTACATTTTTAATATAACTCCCCCATCCCTTGAGTCAACTACTTAAACTCGTAAAGTAGCCAACTGATGCAACTCTATAGAAATTCCTACTTTTCCAAATTCAACATGCTTTAACTACCCATAGACTTGCGGCTGAGAGCATTGGCCAAATTGTTAGCCTCTCCAGAATGGTATAAAACGTCAACATCATAGTCTTTTAACAATTCGAGCCATCTTCATTGCCTTGAATTCAAATCTCTCTACTTAAAGATGTACCGTGAGTTGGATAGTTCTGCTCATGTTTCGTCAGATGTCTTAAGGCATATGCAATCACATTGCGGTGTTGCAATATAACATAACCTAAGCCAATCCATGAAGCATCACAATAGACAACATTCCCCTCTATCCCTTTTTGGAAGAGTTAGGATAGGTGCAGATGTAAGCCTATCTTTCAACTCCTTGAAACTTTGTTTGCACGCTTCTGACTATTGAAACTTAGTTGTCTTTTACATTAACTTTTTCAATGGTACTGCAATGGAAGAAAATCCCTCAACAGACTTCTGGTAGTAGCTCGTTAGGCCTAATAAACTACTAACCTCTTTAGGAGTCACGTGCCTTGGCCAACTTTTCACAACTTCGATCTCTGGATTATCAACTTTAATATCTTTGTCAGAAACTACAATTCCAAGGAAGGCCACTGAACTCAATGAAAACTCACAATTAGAAAACTTTATGTACAATTGATGATCTTGAAGTGTGTGCAATACTGCTTGCAAATGGTCTATATAATCTACCTCGAACCGCAAATATAATTAGATATCATCTATAAACACGATCAGAAATATATCAAGGAATAGCTTGAATACTCCATTCATTAAGTCCAAGAAAGTTGTTGGTGTATTAGTAAACCTGAACGACATCACCAAAATTTCAAAATGACCTTATATTATTATGAAAGTCGTCATTGAAATATCACCACCTTTAACTATTAGTTGGTGGTACCCTAACCTTAGGTAAATCTTTAAGAAACACTTGGGACCATGCAATTGATAAAACAAATCGTCAATTCTTGGAAGCGGGTATTTATTTTTTATTGTGACTTTGTTTAGCTGTCTATAATCTTTACACATCCTCACGGATCCATCTTTCTTATGAAAAAATAACACTGACGCACACCACAGTGAGGTACTAGCATAATAAAGCCTTTGTCTAACAAATCATTCAATTGATCCTTCAATTCTCTCAGCTCAGCATGAGCAATTCTGTATGGAGGAATAGACATCACCTGTGTGTAAGGAATTACATGAATAGAAAAATCTATTTCTATCTCTAGAGGAATGCCTCGGAGATCAAATAGGAATACAACTAGAAATTTATTTACTATAGTAATTGATTGAAGAATTTCTAGTCCTTCATATGTACTTCTTACTCGAAATAGGTGATAAATGTTGCTCTTTGAAATCTTCTTTTGTGCCCTAAGATATGGAATAAACCCACCTTTAGGTGTGGCAGTATTACCCTTCCATTCATTGACTTTCTTGCTCGAAAAATTAAATCTAACAACTTTAGTACGACAATCAACATTCGCATAGCATGAGGCTAGCAAATCCATACCCATAATAATTAATGTCAATCATATCTAGCTCAACTAGACAACTAAAGTATGACGGTTGAAAATTATTATTGAACACTTTCGAAAAATCTTTCTAGCTACAATTAACTCTCCAACTGGTGCAGATGCAGCAAATGGGGTAAGCAATAATTCTGGTTCCACCCCAAAATATTTAGCAATGAATGAGGTAATATATGAAAGTGTAGAGTCGGGATCTACTAATGCATATACATTACGAGTGAAAATGGATAATATACCTATAACAACATCAGGAGATGACTCCAACTCCTGATTACTAGCTAAGGCATAAGTGCGGTTTTGACCACCGCCTGAACAAGATGTTCCTCCTAATCCTCTGCCACTAACTCGGCCTATTTCTATGGACTAGTCCCTAAAGGGCAAATACTCGACGAAGAAGATACTATTTACCCTATAGGCTGAGCCACACCACCCAAGCCTCTATTTGGACTAAATCACATAATATGGCAAGGAAGTCTACACTGATAACATCCCACTACACCCTTGCGGCATATCCCAGGATGCCTCCTACCACACAGGGCACAAGGTGGTAAATGTGGCATCATCTGACCTAAATGTTCCTGACGACAAGAACATGATGCGCCAAAACTCTGGCTTGGTCCATACTGAACAGAACGATCATACATGGGTCCCTGTAACTTTGTTCGGTCAGTACTAGAAGGATAGGCTGATCATTGAAAAAATTGTGCCCTAATATCACCTCAATGCTCTCTATGAAATTCGATAGATCTCTCTTTCTTATGCTGCTCTCTATCATAATTTTGATTATCCTCAATATGATTAGTAAGGTCCTCCACATTCTTGGCGATAGCCTGTATCTGAGAAATATCCATATCCCCTTGCAAGGATGCTACTATGTAGTCTCTAAAAAAATGTGAATCAAAGCCAGCAACATACCGAATAATTCTAGCTTCAATTGTACTCATAATATCAGGAGTATACCTGGCCAGTGAGTCAAATCTAAGACTGTACTCTCTGACACTCATATTGCACTGCTTGAGGGATAAAGAATGATCAAGTCTGGCCTCTCGAACCTCTCATGAAAGGTAGTCAGGTAAAAAGGCCTTTAAAAAATCCTCCCATTTTACTGGATCTACATTCGATGATCTAGATATCCCCCAAGCCTTGAACCATAAAATGGTGATATCGCGTAACCTAAAGGATGCCAACACTATGGACTCCACTGTTGCAGCATTAATAACTAAAAGCACCTTCTAAATATTATCAATAAACTTATGAGGGTCCTCATTCGGTTAAGAAACCATGAATAAATAAGGACTAAAACTGATAAATTCTCGAGCTCTAGAACTCTATGAGCCACCTGGTTTGTCACTTGTTAATGCCCTTATTTGTTATTTTTGTGTGGAAACCATCTGGGTTAATTAACGAATTGCACTTTTGACATCTTTGTCATCTATAGCAAATGCAGGAACTGTAGGTGCTGGATCGCCTCAAACTCTCTCAGTTTCCACAGGGGTAGGTGGGACAGGGTGTATTGGATCCCCTCTGATCCATTTAGGTCTGGGTCGAGTAGTGGCCATTGGGGTTATTGACTCACTCTAGGCCTCAAGTAGGTCAATATGGTCGGGTAGTGCACGACAAATACCTACTTCTGCATCTACGCCGGCTCACCAATTAGTAGTAGTCAATCTAGTGACAAGCATCACTATAAACATATGTAACGCATGAGTTAGACTTGAATACTAAAGACTCTGCTCTATCGCACTATTTCTAAAAATGAAGAATGGTAACTATAATTAAATGCCTTATTGCTTATTGGGGATAAGTATGGTTCACAACATACTCATAAGCAAGACTATATTAGACACGTTTTGTAGACTCCTGAGGAATCAACGTGCTTTGATACCAAGTTTGACATGACCAAATCCTAGGGAGTAACAATAGGCACCTGGTGCCATACGTGATAGAGCACACCCGACATAAATCATAGAATGATACTCCTAAACCACTTGGGCAAATAAGACCAATATATGAACACATATGCCCAACTGATGACGAAAAATTAATGGTCTAAGAAGATCATTTTATGGGGCAATCTACATAAAAACCAGCTCGACATGACTATAAACATAAGGCTGATAAGGCCAAAACAAGGAAATTTTTTAGGTCTGGCCTTTTTATGTTGCTCTCTATCTTGATTTTGATTATCCTTAATCTGATGAGAAAGGTCCTCCACATTCTGGGTGATAGAATGTATTTGAGAAATATCCATATCCCCCTACAAGAATGCTACTGTATAGTCTTTAATCAAATCAGAATCAAGGCCAACCATATACCTATGAACTCTAGCATCTGTCATACTCACAATGTCAGGAGCATACCTAGCCAATCAGTCAAATCTGAGACTGCACTCTCAGAAGACCATATTGCCCTGATTGAGGACTAAAGATAGATCAAGTCTGACCTATCGAACCACTCATGATATATAGTGAGCTAAAAAAGGCCTTTGAAAAATCCTCCAATCTAGATAGAGGTACATTAGATCCTCTAGACCTCCCCCTAAGTCTCGAATAACAAAATGGCGACTTCTCGTAACATAAGGTATGCCAAATCTATTGACTCTGCTACTGAGGCATGAATAACTCAATGCACCTTATAAATATTATCAATAAACACAAGAGGGTCCTTATTCGGGTCAGAACCCATGAATAAAGGAGGACTCAAACTGATAAAATCTTAGGCTCTAGAACTCTCTAAGCTACCTGGTCTGTCACGTGTTGATGGCCAAATATATTGTTGTTGTATGGAACCCATCTGGGTTAATCACTGAATTATACTTCTGACATCTTTGTCCTCAGTACCAAATGGAGGAATTGCAGGTGTTGGATGGCCTCAAACTCTCTAAGGTGCTATAGAGGTAGGCGAGGTAGGGGGTACTACATTCACTCTGATCTCTTTTGGTGTAGGTGGAGTAGGCCACTGGGTTGGTGACTCACTCTGGGCCTCAAGTCAGTCTATATAGTAGGGCAGTGCACGACTATTACCTAATCTTGTATCTATGCTGACTCACCAAGTAGTAATAGTAAATGTAGTGACATGCATCAATATAAAGATATAAAAAGCATGAGTTAGACTTGAATACCTAAGACTCTGCTCTATTGCAGGATTTCTAAAAATGAAGAATGGTAACTATACTTAAATGCCCAATAGCCTCTTGGTTATAAGTATTGTGCATAACACACTCATAAGAAATACTCTACTACACACAACTTGTAGACTTCATAGGACTCGACGTGCTCTGATACTATGTTTTTCATGCCCCAATCCTAGGAAGGCTTAAAAGGCACCCGGTGCCTCACCTGACCGTGCATACCAGACATAAATCATATAATGATACTCCTAAACTACTTAGGAAAATAAGACCAACATATGAACACATATGCCCAACTAATAAGGAAAGCTGAATGGGCTAAAAAGATCTCTTTATGGGGCAATCTACTTGAAAACCAGGCCAACATGACTATAAACATAAGGCCGACAAGGCCAAAACGAGGAATGTAAGCTAACAGTAAGGCGGACTCGGCCAGTCAAAACATACAAACATATACCGTATGTCCACAAGACTCTAAGAGTGTCTTATTGATGTACCACAGACTCACGATACTACAATGCTTTAAACTCTGAGTTTTGCATGTTTCTTAGACATTTGTTAGTAGATTTTATGGTATTGTTTTTCTATGTTTGCAGGAAAATATGTTTTGGCAGTGCAAGAAAAGAATGTTAGTGAAAGCACCAACTTTTTGAAGACTTACGAGTCTATCTACGAGCCATAGTCAGTGCTAGGAGCCGTAGGACTGACTCGTAGATGAGGACAATTGATTTTGAAGATAAGTGTGCGAGCAAGAGACTGGACTACGAGCCGTAGTAACTTCTACAAGCCATAGGTCTAGCCATAGAAAAGATCAGTGATTTTGAGCTCTAGTACTTGGACTACGATTTGCTAGGATGGGGCGTGCAAAAGTCTACGAGTCATAGATCTTGTCTTTAGGAAGAGTCCAGATGAACCTTTCAAAAACTACCTTATACGAGTTGAGTCTACAAGCCGTTGTTTGACCTACGAGTGATAGACCAGAAACCGTAGACTCAACTACCGAATCCTACTTTTCCCTATATTTTCTTAGCCTATTTTATTTAAGATTGGATATCTAAAAATAGTTATTTTTATTAAATTTAAGATGTTAGACAGTTGATGTTGACTTCTTGGCTTTTATTTTTTAGAATTGATTTGTTAAACACTTTTCCATTTCAATTCTTAAATTATTGTTTATATTGTATCTTTTGTTCTCCAATTCAAAATTCTGGAATTCATCAATTGTTCTAGTAAGTTCATTATTTATCTTAACACAATTAATATAAATTGTGATCGAACAAGCATGAGTAGCTAATTCCACAACCATGAGAAATTAACAAAGAAGATCAAATAACTAGTAATTCTTAAATAGTGTTTATACATGTACTGTTCTTCTCTTCAATTTGATTGCTTTTTAACGAATGAATACAATAGAAGTCTCCTTATTCCTCCTTACCGGACCAAGGAAGTAATGAATTAGAAAAGTTATTATACAATGGAGATTTGGGGACTTCAATCCTAATCTAATTGCTTGACCTAGGCTAGGGGATAGTTATTCTGGGTAAAAGGTAAGAGTTAGTAAAGAGTACACTCGTAGATGGATCAAATTGCGTGGTGAAATTCACTTATTTGGGTGACCAATCACATAGAAGATACCTAACTTATTGTCTTTGAATGCTAGACACTAGAAAATGTTACTACAATAAGGTCTACAGCGTTATGATCTTGTTGGAAACACAAATACCCTAGCTTCATCTTCTATTGATTTTACAAAACATTAAATCATGCTTACTGTGATTTGAGTTAATGAAAGCATTAAAGAAAGCTTTTTTTTCCCAAAACCCCCCTTTATAAGGAAATAACTCGACTAAAAGTACAACTAAGAATCAATTAGGCTTAGTCTAGAACTCATTCCCCATGGGATTGACCCTAAACTCTGTTAGGTTCTTTATTTAAACAATGACCGCTTATACTTCATTAGGGAGGTGTAATTTGGGCGTATGAAATTTTGGCACCGTTACTGGGGAATAAGGATCTTTGATTAGACTAATTGTGTTATTGGACTGTTAGTCATTATTTCATGATATACATTTTCTTTTGTTTTTGTTTCTTACAAGTTTAGTTCTAAGTGTATGCCAAGTACACGCAGTCAAGGCATTCCCCTGACCCCTTTTAATCATGAGCTAAATAAAGCATTTCACATAATGTCCTACACCGGACGTGACAAAAATCTAGGACTAAACGATGATCAAGTCGGACAAGGACAAGAGGGTATCCATGAAGCCCAACTTTTGGGTGTAAGATAGATATAGGGTAACAACCAGAACAACCCACAAATAGCTTAGGATCAACCACTATCTTGAGAGAGTCTAGCAGCCGATGTGCGAAATAATTACATAGTTGATCATGATGTTGTTGGAACAATGGGTCCCATTGTTGTACCTCCATTACCACCCAAAAATATGTTTATTATCACTATCAGCTTGATGTAAATGCTTACATCTAGAGGGCTATTTGTTGGTCTACCATCTGAAGAAACATATGATCATCTAAGCAATGTTAAAAGTGTTTGTAAAAACAGTGTGGGTAGGCCACACGTAGACATAAACACCATCGATTTACATGTGTTCCTATAATTATTGACGGGTGGTAGAACTGCGTGGCTATCTTAGCTTCCATATAACTTAATTACCACATAGGAGGAGTTGCATAGAACATTCCTAGAAAAGTACTTTCCATTGTCAAAGTAGTTGAAGTTGAAGGATAAAATTAACAACTTCGAGTAGCTACACAGAGAGTTGGTGAGTGCTGCATGGGAAATATTCATAAGCTATTTGAGAAGTGTCTCAAAGCACCGCATTGATTATGAGTCACTTAAGGAGTTCTTCTATAGAGGATTGGATGGGAATGGTAAAGTCGGAGTGGATACTATTACTGGAGGATCATTCGGAGCTAACACACTTGAGCAAGCTACGGAAAAACTTGAAAAGGTTTCTAAGTCTAATAAGTCGTTGTGCACTAGAGGTACAGACACTACACGATGTACACGATCAAACATAATTGATAGAGGCACTCCATGCAACCTTACCATCTAACTTAGGTACAACTTAGCATAATCTTCCTCCGTGTAAGAAACCTCGACTGGAATGAAATGAGCCAATTTCGTCATTTGATCCAAAATAACCTAAATTGAGTCATGTTGTCGCCGGGTGCAGGGTAAATCAACAATAAAGTCCATATTCAAATATTCCCACTTATAAGTAGGAATGCTAATGTCTTGGGACAAACCTACCGACTTTTGATGCTCAACTTTCAATTGTTGATAATTAGGACACTTAGCTATAAATTCCGCAATATCCTTCTTAATCTCATTCCACCAATAAACCTTCCACAAGTAACGGTGCATCTTCTTGGCTCTTGGGTGAATGGAATATTGAGAACTATGGGCTTCTGATAAAATATGCTCCCTCAAATCATCAACATTGGGAACACACAAATGGCCCTGATATCGAAGCACACAATCTCCCCCTTGGGAGAAAGCCTCAATGAACTTTTTAAGCACCGCTTTCTTCAATTCTATCAAAATAGGGTCAAGACCTTGGTTTGCTTTCACATCTTACACAAAGGACGATTCTGAACCATTATGAACAATAACTCCACCTTCAGTAGAATTAACCAAACACCCAATAGGGCCAATCGATGAACATCTCGAACCAACTCTTTCTTATCCTCCTCAGCCTGAGCAACACTACCCATGGATAGCAGACTAATAGCATCCGCCACCACGTTCACCTTGCTGGGGAGTTAGAGGACAATCATGTCATTATCATTTAGTAACTCAAATCACCTTCTTTGGCGAAGATTTAGATCCTTTTGCTTAAACACATATTGCAAACTTTTGTGGTCAGTAAAGACATCAACATATACACCATATAGGTAATGCCTACAGATCTTTAAAGCAAACACAACTGCCGCTAGTTCCAAATCATGGGTAGGGTAGTTCTTTTCATGTATTTTCAGTTGCCGCGAAGCATAGGCAATAACCTTCCAATTTTGCATAAGGACAAATCCTAGTCCGACTCATTAATCATCACAATAAACCACAAACCCATTGGACCCTTCTAGTAAAGTCAATACCAGAGCAGAGATAAGCCTATCCTTCAATTCTTGGAAACTCTTCTCACAATCTTCCGACCATACAAACTTAACTTTCTTTTAGGTCAATGCCATCAATGGAAAGGCAATCGAAGAAAACCCTTCCACAAACCTTCTATAATAACTGCCTAAACCCAAGAAACTTTGAATATCCAAAGGGTTAGAGATATAGGACAACTCTTAACCACATCCGTCTTCTTAGGATCTACCTCAATACCCTTACCAGAAACAATGTGGCCAAGAAAAGCCACGGATCTCAACCAAAACTCACATTTACTAAACTTTCAAAGAGTACTTTGTCCTTGAGAACTTGCAATACAATCCTCAAATGAGTTGTGTGCTCACCCTCACTCCTTGAGTAAATCAATATATCATCAATGAACACAATCACGAATATGTCAAGGTATTGTCTAAACACCTTATTCATCAAATCCATAAATGCGGCCAGAGCATTTGTCAAACCAAATGACATTACCAAGAACTCATAGTGACCATACTGAGTTTGGAAAGCCATCTTTGAAATGTCATCTTCCTTCACCCTCAATTGGTGATAACCCGACAGAAGATCAATCATAGAGAAGTAACTCGCTCCTTGGAGTTGATCAAACAAATCATTTATCTTTCGAAGAGGATACTTATTCTTAATGGTAACTTTTTTCAATTGACAGTAGTCAATGCACATACGAAGTAAACCATCTTTCTTTCGAACAAACAAAATTGGGGCACCCCAAGGAGAGATACTCGGTTGGATGAAACACTTATCCAACAAATGTTTCAATTGATCTTTTAATTCCTTAACTTCTACCGGAGCCATTCGGTTAGGAGGAATAGAAATCGGTTGTGTATCGGGGAGAAGGTCAATGTCGAAGTCTATTTCCCTTTCGGGAGGAACACTTCCGAAAACTCATTAACAATGGGGACCGACTCAATGATAGGGGTTTCAGAATCCATATCCCTAACCTGAATAAGATGGTATATGCAACCCTTAGAAATCATCTTTCTAGCTTTAAGAAAAGAAACAATCTGACCCTTAAGCATAGAATTTCCCCCTTTCCACTTCAGGCAAGCTCATTTTGAAATCAGAACTTAACTACTTGTGTTCTACAATCAATAGAAGCATAACAAGAAAGGAGCCAATCAATAGAAAGAATAGCATCAAAGTCTACCATATCGAGCTCTATAAGATCAACATGAGTGACTCTATGGGATAAGGAGACGGGACAACTTCTATTGACTCTCTTAGCCACAACGGATTCACAAATAGGTGTATAGACATTAAAAGGGTCTATCAACACATCCTAAAGAACATCAAAACTCATAGCCACATATGACGTCACAAAAGACAAGGTAGCACCGGGATCAAGAAAAGCATAAACATCAAGATGAAAAACTTTCTACATACCAATAACAACATCGGGAGAACCTTCTTGATCATGTCGAGTTTGGAGTGCAAAGAACTGGTTTTGCTTAGGAGCACTTGAACTTGAACCACTAGGAGCAGCTTGCTTGCCACCTTTTCCCATGTCAAGTCTAAGTGGACAATCCCTCAAGCGGTGACCACTCTTGCCACAACCAAAGCAATTATCTGTACCATCAAGCATTTTCCCGGATAACTCTTGCTACACCTTTGGCACGTGGGAATTGAAGACCCCTTTCCACCACCATTTCCTCCTTGAGGCTTAGGGTTAGCCAAGCTTTCCTTGTTTAACATAGGAGCCAGAGAATTGGAGGAACCTTGATCTGAAAACCTTTGTCAGAACTTAGATCGACTATGTCCATCGGATCATGAGTGTGAAAAGTCACCATCACTTGTGTTAGCCCTCTTTGCCTCTCTAGAATTCTCCTTAAGTTTCTCATCTTTACATTGTTAAGCATGTATCATTAGGTGGGAAATATCCATTTATTTGTTGAGCATGGTGGTACGACATTCTTTAACCACCATTTTGGACACACCTGAAACAAACTTCATCATCTTTTCCCTAGGATAGACAACTATAGCAGGAGCATATCTAGACAATTGTGTAAATTTTCAAAGCATACTCCTTCACATTCATGTTTCCTTGACGAAGGTTAATGAATTTGAGCACATTTTCCTCCCTCATCTCAAGAGGGAAGAACCTATCAAGGAAAGCAACCTTAAACTTTTCCCAATCAAGAGAACCCGCATTAACTGCCCTCTTTTCTTTCCATTGGTTGAACAAAACTTGTGCAACACCCTTAAGTTGATAAGCATCCCATTCCGCCCTTTCCATCGGTGCCACACCCATGATCATCAAAACCTTGTATACCTCACCGAGTTGATCTTCTCCCTTGTCATTTCTTGCATCTTTTAATATAAAATGCACTATCAACTTTGGTGATCTTGGATGAAGTTGTCAATTGCATTCAGTGAGTCGCCTTTGTGTCTATCTGCTCACCTTAGTTCCCATGACTTTTAGCTAACCTTCAGGTATTGTTGGTAAACTTGATGGAGCTCGCCTTTCATGCTTGGTGAATTTCCAATCATCACTCTAGCTCACATTTTTGGCTTTCAATTTATCCCAATTGCTCTGTAATTTTCAGTAGGAAAAGGGTACACACAGGGAGTCACTGAGCGTGTCACGACCCAAGGTACCACTTAGACGTGACATGGTATACAAGACCCCAAAAGGCCTCATACGAGCCACTTAGCATACATACATACAAGATCATAGAGATTTAAGAATTCAAAAGAAAATGTCATATCAAAGCTTTTAAGAAAATAGCGGAAGTGTACATCTCATGTCTCAAAGCGAATCTAACATAAGAATGAGAAATAAAGTTTTGGGATGTAACCCAATACAATGCAAAAATGAAAGAACATAAAAGTAAGATCAACAAGGCTATGTCCTCGAATGGATGAGGAATCACCAAGTCTTCAATAATCCTTCTACTAAGCTCTAGCCACGAATGGATGGAGAATCGCCAAGCCCTACATTAACAAGTCAATGTAGGCAAGAGTATGCATTAGTACAATGAAGTACCAAGTAGGATAGCAATGAACAAAACATTTAAAACATGCTAAAATGGGACACTTTCATAAACATGCAATGACCAAGCTAAAACATGAAGAAAAGGTTAGCAACACAAATCATAAACCATGGTAAAAACTACCTAAATATCTTTACATAACTTGAGGAATATCTTAAGAGCATCTTAAATTCTTTGTTTGTGGGAAATAGCCTTAACTAGCATGTAATACCATGTGATCTATCAACATGGAATCCGATGTCTAACCCCACACTGATGGGACCAGCCTACTTGCCAAGGTAGGACCATTTACTTGACATATAGCTTACGTGGATCCACTAGCTAGTGTCTATCATAGAACATCATCATATGGGGGCACATAGGTAAGGGACAAGGAGACTACTACTAGAAACCCAGCCTCTAATAACAGGAGAGCTTCCATCTCCATGTCGTCGTGGTGCTAAGCATAAATCCCGCGAAATAGTAAAAATTCTTATTCATCTTATTATCCATGGAAGGGTACAACTAGGGTTACCAATCCAAGCTAAAGTTCATAGAATAGCTCCTTAAACCTTTGATTCAACTTTAGTTGAGAAAGCCTTCCAAAAAGTTGTGAATCCTTTATGTGAGAAAAATCCTTTCATATTCATAGATTGAGTAATATGTGAGAAAACCTTTCACAACTCAACAACATCTTCAATTAAGCTTCATTCTTAAAGCAATTCATAAATCATCATAATTGCCATAATTTGGACATGCATACTTCATAAAAACACATTTTCATCATTCATCAATTTCATCATGAATCATAGCTTTAGAAATCATTAAAACATGCATGAGTTCACATAAACTTCATAATTTCCATCTTCTTCATAATTCAACCCATCATCAATGCATAAATATCAAAATTAGGAGAAATCATGTGGATTCATCTTAAAACATATAATTCAACACAATACATACTTAGAAAACTATAATTGAAAGTAATTTGATCATATTTGAAGGAACCCACGTCATAGATGAAAACCCTTAAATCAAATTGGGGATTTGCTACTTTGAAAATTGGAGATTTTAGGGATTCCATGGAGGAAAGGGCTCCATGGATGAACACTATCATACTTAGGGTCTCAATTCCTTAAGTAATTGATGAAGAGAAGCTTGATTTATTGAACCCTAGCTTGCCCTCTTCTTCTTCTTCTAACTTCTAGAGAGAGAAATATTTGAGAGAAGAGAATTTGGGGGAAACTTGAAAAGTGATGGGGAAGGGCAGATTTTAGGATAAAAAGGGCTTATATAGTGTTAGGAATAGTTAGGAACCAATCTTAGTTGATAATGAAATCATTGGGTGAAAAGACCAAAAGATCCCTTTAAAATTAACTGCCAGACCCTATTGACGGTTCGACCTACGGTCCGTAGGTCCAACCACGAATCGTCCTGGTCAACCATCGTTGAGTTCAAAGATTGTCAACTTGGATCCTGCAACGACGGGTCCAATCTACGGCTCGTATGTTGGACGACAGCCCATCCTAGCAATCCGTCGTTGGGGTCCTGAAACTTGACATTTTGAGATTGCAATCTTGCCACCCACGGTTACCACCTACGGGCCGTAAGTCAACCTATGGTCCATAGGTGGCCTCCATCGTTACTTGCACCAACCCAGAAAATCAAAAAATTTCCACCCTTTTGATTCCGGGGTATCACATTATCTCCCCCTTAGGAACATTCGTCTTTGACTGAGAATCAAGACATCATAAGGAAGGTAAGAAACAAGATCTAACAACCCAACCTAGAATGCAATCAAATAAATGCACATATCCGAGGAGGAAAACACCAACTCCAAGCTAAAGCATGTTCAACACATCATTTCAAGAAGACTTCATGCATTTCCTACTCAATGAACATAATCATAGATAAATCAACAAAGCTAGCTTATTTTCTCAAAATTAGACTCTTTATGGACATGCATAATCAAGGAATCATGGAAATAACTAAGACACATGAAACCAAAAGAATGAACCATGAGGAACTAGATACCTCAAGCTAAAGTAGGATCGGAGGGAAAGAGATGAGGACATCGGGACATCATATCGGCCTCGGCCTCCAAAGTAGCACCCTCAACTAATTGATTCCTCCAAAGAACCTTCACGGAAGCAACTTCTTTATTTCTTAGCTTCCGGACTTGCCGGTCTAAAATCTCAATCGGAACTTCTTCAAAGGAAAGACTATCCTTTATGCCAAGATTCTCCAATGGCACTATAGACGTCGGATCACCAACACATTTCTTCAACAATGAGACATGGAAAACCGGATGCACCAATGCCAAATCATTAGGCAGATCAAGTTCATAAGCAACCTTACCAACACGTCTCAAAATTTGGCATGGGCCTAGATATCGGGGACTAAGCTTCCCTTTCTTCCCGAATATTATTACACCCTTCATGGGTTAAATTTTCAAGGAAATCCAATCATCAACACTAAATCTCTCCTTTTAACATCGGCATAGGACTTTTGTCGACTTTGACCCATTTTCAACCTTTCTATAATAAGACGAACTTTCTCCATAGCCTCATGTACCTACTTGGGACCTATCAAAACAACTTCACCAACTTCATAACAACCTATAGGAGATCTACACCTCCTTCCATAGAGAGCCTCAAACGGAGCCATGCCATACTAGAATGGTAGCTATTATTATAAGCAAACTCAATCAAAGGCAAATGATCATCCCAATTACCCTTGAAATCAATTACACAAGCTCTCAACATATCTTCTAAAGTTTTAATAGTACGCTCCGCTTGCCCATCGGTTTGAGGATGAAAGGCCATAGAAAGCTTAACACGAGTACCAAGACCCTTTTGGAAGGATTTCCAAAATTTAGAAGTAAATTGTGCACCACGATCAGAGATAATGGATAAAGACACTCCATGCAACCTAACCATTTTCCTCAAGTACAACTTGGCATAATCCTCTGCTGAATAAGAAACCATGATGGGAATGAAATAGGCTGATTTCATCATACGATCCACAATAATACAAATCGAATCATATTGTCACCGGGTGTGTGGTAAACCAACAATAAAATCAATATTCAAATCTTCCCACTTCCAAGTAGGAATACTAATATCTTGGGACAAACCTCCCGGCTTTTGATGCTCAACTTTCACTTGTTGACAATTAGGACATTTAGCTACGAACTCCGCAATATCCTTCTTCATCCCATTCCACCAATTGACCTCTCGCAAATCATGGTACATCTTGGTAGATCCCGGGTGAATGGAATATCGAGAACTATGGGCTTTCGATAAAATTTGTCCTCTTAAGTCATCTACATCGGGAACACACAAACGACCTTGATATCGAAGCACACCATCTCCCCCTTGGGATAAAGCCTCAATGGACTTTTTGAGCACCGCTTCCTTCAACTCAACCAAATTAGGATCAAGATCTTGTTTAGCCTTCACATCATGCACAAAAGATGATTTGAAACCATTGTGAACCATAACACCACCTTTAGTGGAATCAACCAACCGAACACCCAATCGGGCCAAACAATGAACATCGTGAACCAATTCTTTCTTACCATCCTCAACATGAGCAACACTACACATAGACAACCGACTAAGAGCATCCGCCACCACATTAGCCTTATCGGGGTGATAGAGGACACTCATGTCATAGTCTTTTAACAACTCAAGCCACCTCCTTTGGCGAAGATTTAGATCATTTTGTTTGAACTCATATTGCGAACTCTTTTGGTCGGTAAAAATGTCAACATGCTTACCATACAAATAATGGCTCCAAATCTTCAAAGCAAACACAACCGCTGCTAATTCTAAATCATGAGTGGGATACTTCTTTTCATGAATCTTGAGTTTCCTTGAAGCATAAGCAATAACTTTACCATTTTGCATGAGAATACACCCTAACCCAATCTTTAAAGCATCGCAATAAACCATAAAACCATCGAACCCTTCTGGTAAAGTCAATATCGGAGCCGAGGTAAGTCTATCTTTCAATTCTTGAAAACTCTTCTCACATGTTTCGGACCAAATGAACTTAACCTTCTTTTGAGTCAAAGCCGTCAATGGGGAAGCAATCGAAGCAAACCCGTCAACAAACCTCCTATAGTAACCGGCCAAACCCAAGAAACTATGAATATCCGAAGGTGATAATGGTCTAGGCCAATTCCTAACTGCATCCATCTTCTTAGGATCTACCTCAATACCCTTACTGGAGACAATGTGACCAAGAAAAGCCACAGACCTTAGCCAAAACTCCCATTTACTAAATTTCGCAAAGAGTTGTTGGTCCTTGAGAACCTGCAATACAATCCTCAAATGATCGCCATGCTCACCTTCTCTCCTTGAGTAAATCAAAATATCATCTATGAACACAATCACAAACATATAAAGATATTGTCTAAACACCCTATTCATCAAATCCATTAACGTGCCGAAGCATTTGTCAATCCAAACAACATCACTAGGAATTCATAATGGTCATATATAGTCCGGAAAGCTGTTTTCAGAATATCATCCTCTTTCACTCTCAATTGGTGATAATCCGAACGAAGGTTGATCTTAGAGAAGTAACTAGCCCCTTAAAGTTGATCAAACAAGTAATCTATTCTTGGAAAATGATACTTATTCTTAAAGGTAACTTTGTTCAATTGGCAGTAGTCAATGCACATACGAAGTGAACCATCCTTCTTTTTAACAAACAAAACTGGAGCACCCCATGGAGATTTACTTGGTCGGATGAAACCCTTATCCAACAAGTCTTTCCATTGCTCTTTTAGTTCCTTCAGTTTCACCGAAGCCATTCTATAAAGAGGAATAGAGATAGGTTGCATATCTGGGAAAAGGTCAATATCGAAGTCTATTTCCCTTTAGGGAGGAACACCGGGTAAATCATCGGGAAACACTTCCGAAAACTCATTAACAATGGGGACCGATTCAACAGTAGGGGTTTCTTAATCCAAATCCCTCACCCTAACAAGATGGTATAATCAACCCTTAGAAATCATCTTCCTAGCTTTAAGACATGACACAAATTGACCTTTAGGCATAGAATTTCCCCCGTTCCACTCTAGGATAGGCTCATTTGGGAATTGAAACTTGACCACTCGGGTCCTACAATCAATAGAAGCGTAACAAGAATGCAACCAATCCATCCCAAGAATAACATCAAAATCTAACATATCAAGCTTTAGAAGATCAACATGATTGACTCTATTGGATAAGGAGACGGAACAATTTCAATAGATTCTCCTAGCCACAATGGATTCACCAATCGGAGTAGAGACATGAAAAGGATCTATCAACACATCCGGAACCACATCAAACCACATAGCCAAACATGGCATCACAAAAGACAAAGTAGCACGAGGATCAATCAAAGCATAAACATCAAAGTGAAAGACTTTCAACATACCGGTAACCACATTGGGAGAACCCTCTTACTCATGGCGAGATTGAAGTGCATAGAATCGGTTTTGCTTGGGAGCATTTGAACCCGAACCTCTAGGTGGAGCTTGCTTACCTTCTCTTCCCTTAGCAGGAGGGATGGACAATTCCTTATCTTATGACCACTTTTACCACAACCAAAGCAACCATCCGTACCGGCTAAGCATTTGCCCTCATGTTTCTTCCCACACCTAGCATAAGTAGCCAATGAAAATCCACCACCATTTCCTCCTTGAGGCTTAGGGTTAGGCACCCTATCTTTGTTGAACTTAGGAAGAGCATTGGAGGAACTTTCACTGGAAAACCTTTGTCGGATTCTAGAAAGGCCATGCCCATCGGACCTTGAATGTGAGAAATTATCGTCACCGGTCTTAGCCCTCTTTGCCTCCCTAGACCTTCTCCTCTTCTATTTGTTGAGCATGCACCGTAAGATGATAAATATCCATGTCATTGACAAGCATGGTGGTACGACATTCCTTGACCACCATTTTGGACACTCTTAAACAAACTTACTCATTCTTTCCCTAGGGTCGGCAACCATAGAAGGAGCATATCGAGACAATTTTGTGAACTTCAAAGCATAATCTTTCACATTCATGTTTCCTTGACGAAGGTTGATGGACTCAAGCATCCTTGCCTCCCTCATCTCAAGGGGAAAGAACCTATCAAGGAAAGCAACCTTGAATTTCCCCCAATCAAGAGGGGCCCGCATCATCTGTCCTCTCACTCTTCCATTGCTCAAACCACACATGAGCCACACCCTTAAGTTGGTACGCGGCCAACTCTGCCTTTTCCTCCAGCATCACACCCATGATCATTAGCACCTTATACACCTCATCAATGAACTCTTGAGGATCCTCCTCCACCTTAGAACCATGAAATTCCGGAGGGTTCATTCTGGTGAAGCCTCTCACCCTTGATGCCGCCGTACCCACATTTGGGTTCACGGGAGCCACAGCCTCTCTATTGGCTTGAGCCAACACTTGAAAAGCAGCCCTAAACTCCGCATTAGTCACTTGTTCAGCCAAAGGGTCAGCCAAAACTTGTGGAGCTTGAGGAGGAACTTGTTGTTCCACATTCTCTCCTACATTCCTTCTAGCATAGGCTCTTCAGATAGCCATATCCTGAAACGCATAGGATAGGGATTAGGAGAGAGACATACAGAGTTAAACTCTATGGTACGACTTAAGAGTAATGAAAGAAGTGGAGTTTCTAAATGTGGCGAGCTTCACACTCATGAACAAGACTCTACTTGACGTGGCTTATGAGACATCCTAGGATCTTTCTAAAACATTGTGCTGAATACCAAGTTTGTCACGACCCAAGGTACCCCCTATACATGAAATGGCATACAAGACCCCGAAAGGCCTCATACAAGCCACTTAGCATACATACATACAAGATCATAGAGATTTAAGAGTTCAAAAGAAATGTTATAGAAAAGCTTTTAAGAAAATAACGGAAGTCTACATCTTATTTCTCAAAGCCAATCTAACATACAAATGAGAAATAAAGTTTGGGACGTATCCCAATACAATGCCAAAATGAAAGAACATAAAAGTCAAATCAACAAAGCTATGTCCTCGAATGGATGGGGACTCACCAAGTTTTCAATAATCCTTCTACTAAGCTCTAGCCACGAATGGATGGAAAATCACCAAGCCCTACATTAACAAGTCAATGTAGGCAAGAGTATGCGTTGGTAAAATCAAGTACCAAGTATGATTGCAATGCACAAAACATTTAAAACATGCTAAAACGGGACATTTCATAAACATGCAATGACAAAATTAAAACATGAAGAAAAGGTTAGCAACTCAAATCATAAACCATGGTCAAAACAAGCTAAATATCTGTACATCACTTGAGGAATATCTTAAGAGCACCTTAAATTCTTTGTTTGTGGGAAATAGCCTTAACCGATATGTAAGACCATGTGAGCTATCAACATGGAATCAGGTGTCTAACCCTACACCGATGGGGCCATCCTACTTCCCAAGGTAGGACCCTTTACTTAACATATAACTTACGTGGATAAATTAGCTAGTGTCTATCATAGACCATCATTCTATGGGGGAACATAGATAAGGGACAAGGAGATTGCTACTAGAAACCCAGCCTCTACTAACGGGAGAGCTTCCATCTCCATGTCCTCTTGGTGCGACGCATAAATTCCACGGAATAGTCAAAATTCTTATTCATCTTATTATCCATGGAAGGGTACAACTAGGGTTACAAATCCAAGCTAAAGTTCATAGAATAGCTCCTTAAACCTTTGATTCAACTTTAGTTGAGAAAGTTTTTCAACAAGTTGTGAATCCTTTATGTGAGAAAAATCCTTTCACATTCATAGATTGAGTAATATGTGAGAAAATCTTTCACAACTCAAAAACATCTTCAATTAAGCTTCATTCTTAAAGCAATTCATAAACATCATAATTTCCATAATTTGGACATGCATACTTCATAAAACCCATTTTCATCATGAATCAATTTATCAGGAATCATAGCTTTTGAAATCAACAAAACATGCATGAGTTCACATAAACTTCATAATTTCCATCTTCTTCATAATTCAACCCATTATCAATGCATAAATATCAAAATTAGGGGAAATCATGTGGGTTCATGGGGATTCATCTTAAAACATTTAATTCAACTCAATTCATACTTAGAAAACCATAATGGAAAGTAATTTGATCATAATTGTAGGAACCCACATCATAGAAGAAAACCCTTAAATCAAATTGGGGATTTGCTCCTTTGAAAATTGAAGATTTTAGGGATTCCATGGAGGAAAGGGCTCAATGGATAAACACATTGATACCTTAGGGTCTCAATTCCTTAAGCAATTGATGAAGAAAAGCTTGATTTCTTGAATCCTAGCTTGCCCTATTCTTCTTCTTCTAACTTCTAGAGAGAGAAATATTTGAGAGAGTGGAATTTGGGGGAAACTTTAAAAGTGATGGGGAAGGGTAGATTTAAGAATAAAAAGGGCTTATATAGTGTTAGTAATAGTTAGTAACCGACCTTAGTTGATAATTAAATCATTGGGTGAAAAGACCAAAAGACCCCATTAAAATTAACTGCCAGACCCTATCGACGGTTCGACCTATGGTCCGTAGGTCCAACCACGGACCGTTCTGGTCAACCGTCATTGGGTTAAGAGACTGTCAACTTTGACCCTGCAACGACGGGTTCTGTCTACGAATCGTACGTTAGACGACGGCCCATCCTGGCAATCCGTCGTTGGGGTCCTAAAACTTGACATTTTGAGATCACAAACCTGCCACCCACGGTTCCCACCTATGGGCCGTAAGTCAACCTACGGTCCGTAGGTGGCCTCCATCGTTATTGGCAATAACCCAAAAAATCAGAAATTTTCCACCCTTTCGAATCCGGGGTATTATAGAGTGCCTCTTGGTGAGCATCAACTTTGCCTTTTTGCTCTTTTTCAATAATTTCACCTCTTTTTGTGTGATTTAATCCTCTTCTGGTCCTTCAGCCTTCATAGCTACAAAATAACAATAAACCATCAGACTTTGACATAAAAAGGCATTGAGGACGCTTTTTGTTGAACTAAAAAGGCCTCAATGAGTGAAAATTTCTGACTCATCAGTAGATCATATTTGTGTATATTTCTCATTTTCTTACTTGATATTGGTGAATTTTAGTTGTTACATCCCCCACTCCCATTTTCTATATATATATATGTGTGTGTGTGTGTGTGTGTTAAGAATTTAATTTACTAGTTTTCTTTGAGTTGTGGAAATTATTGAAGGTGATTCCATCTTCCAATCCTTGTGGTTCGACCCCAACCTCCAAAGTTGGATATTATTTTGTATATGACTATCGATTCCCTAAAAATGGGGCATAGTTGAGTGTTAATAAAAAATAATGCAGGTGATGGGGGTTGGTTAATTATTGTCTTTTGTTGATTTCCAAATTGGAAATTGCGTGCATTTTGTTTTCTAGTTACTTTTTGTATTGTGTTGTGGCTTTCAAAAAACAGGGCAAGATGAGCCAAGTGGATGAAGAATAAAATGTGGCGACTTTTTCTTATGAATTTACCGCTGATGAAGCACCCATGGAATTGGATGTGGCTGGAGCAATCCACCTACCATCAGAGGAAGGGAACGCGGTGTTTAAGTGACAAGTTTGATGATTCATCTACTCCAGATGAAGGGGTTATTCAGAGGTAAAGTGCTAGATGAAGTAAAAAAACACTTGAGGAAATTTGTGGATGTTTATCTCCTATTCAAAATGTGAAACCTTATCCAAGAGTCTGTCTGTCTAAGGTAGTTTCTTTTCTCATTAACTAGAAAAGTTACCTTACGGCTTGGATAGTTGCCCCGGCGGTCAACTACGACTTGGGATGAATTAAAGAATGTCTTCTTTGAGAGATTTTTTCTACCTTCAAAGATGTTGAGAGTGAGGGATTTGATAAACAACTTCAAAAAAATATCATGAGAAGCTATACACAAAGTGTGGATAAGGTTTAAGAAAATGGTGACGGCGTGCTTAAATTTTAGATACCCTCAAGGTAATTTTCCTTTTATTGCCTTCTTTTCATCACTTAGAGAATTGCTATAGCGCCAATAAGTCATTTTGGATATTTTGGGACTGACAGTTTTGTCACCTAGTCGTTTGTTTGGTTTTTGTGTAAGTTTTCGTGTTTTGGGGCTTTGAAAGCTTGACTTCAATCAAAAGTTCAGGAAGACAGCCTCAGAATGCAATTTTGATGGTTAAGTTAGCTTTGGAACATCTAGTTTGGTCTAGGCAACTCTATATCAACGTCGCAATCTAGCACTATAAAATCAGCCGAAATAAAGAATTTACCTACTTTGACGAGAATGTCAAATCATACACCCGCTGCCTTTCAATAGTTCGGTCCGCCATGAGCAATCTCATTGGTATGAGCTTGGGGTTCCAAAGTCCCAAGTTCTTGAAAATTACTAGGGAAATCAAGTTGTTACTTTCCCCAGATCATATAAATCTTTGGGAAACTTGTACACACCAATGGTGGACAGAATTAAAAATGCTTCAAGATCCTCTCTTTTTGTGGCCAGATTGCTAGCCATCACCGCACTACAATGGTGGTTCACATTGATTTTTCCCAGTTCAACAACTCGCTTCGTCTTCAACAACTCCTGCATAAACTTTGAAAACCCCGACATTTTCAAGAGAGCATCAACCAACATTATATTAATGGATATCTTGCTGAAAACATCAACAACCTTTTTTAAATTGTTGTCCTCCTTTGTTTTCAACATTCGTTGAGTATATGAATGGGCACTTTGGCACATCGCCCTTAGAGGATCTACGCCCATTTTTTTCCTTAACGTCATTTAACATAATAGGAGGATCGTCCTCTTTTTCTTCATCAACAACCACATATGTACTCCTAATTCCTATCTATGACTCTCATCATCCACTATAGATATGGGTGTACCTCATTTTACCCCTTCAACAACTTTCTCAATTACCACATTCTTCGGTGCCAAATCAACATCAACAAGAAACTTTCCACTCCTAGTAATTATTGGCAAGCAATAGCAATCATTTTTCAAATATGAGAGCTTGTCACTAGTAAGTGTTCCTTTATATCTTGGGTTCATTTTGGTTGTGAGATGGTCCATTTGGGTCTCCAAATGCATGATTGAAGCAGTGAGAGTAATAGTTTGGGTCGAATTGGACACATCACTTTTAATTTCTTTGATCCTGTTATCCTTTGACTCGATCCTTTTCAGCACATGACTCAATATATATTCAATCTTGGAACGTACTATATCACTCATACCTGCTTTATTGTGTGGAACATCAGCGTTTGTTGAAGGTACATACGGATTTGAGCTTTGGCACTTGTACCTATCATCCATCCTTGCGTGATCATGCTTGTGCAATGGCCCTTCACGGTCTCTATATTTATCTTCAAAGTCTCTCTAACCTTGATTCTCTTCTCGAGGACGCCAAAGATTTTTGTATGAACCTTGATACCCCGATTGCGAATCCAACCCTTCCTTCACCAAATACTATATCTCTTCATCAAATTAGGCATAAGAAGCCTCTTCCTCTAGTGGTGGAGCACTACGTCAACCAATTGCATTCACGCTCTTCATTCTGTGTCAATCATATGCTATGCTAAGATCTCGACATAAACCATAGATGCCACACCTATAACTCATTCACTATCTCATGTTTGGCATGCCATGCTTGTCGTTGTCATCCGATCAAGGATGATAGAGGATAACTCATAAGTAATGTTCATGATAGAACCCACTGCCAAATTAATTATCATTTCTTGGTTAACTTCATCCAATGAATTGTAAAAGTTTTGGAGTAACACAACATCTGACAAACCATGGTTCAAATAGAATGCAAACTTCTTGTTGGGTTTCAACCATACTTCATGAATGGCGTCACCCGATAGCTGATGAAAATTTCTAATCTCATCAAGTAAATTGTGCATGCGTGTAGGTGGAAAGAATATCTCAATGACTGCAGCCTTTAGGTCAGCCAAAAAGTAATTGAGCCTTGTGGTAAATAATTAAGCCATGAGGTGGTTTCCCTAGTAAATGCTAATGGAACAAATGTAGCCTAATTTATTCGTGGCTCATGTTCTTCATTTTTAAGGGATTAAACACTTCATCAATGTTTTGAAGATGGCTTTTTAAATTTCAAATATCAATCTTTCAAGAAATTCTACTCATTTGAAGAAGGTGCAACATAGGGGTCGTGACTTAGAAAAGTCCATTCCCTACCATAGGTTGTAGGCGAATAGTTGTAGCCAATCCAAGTTCAACGGGATCATTATCATTATCAAGAGAAAACTCGGAAACCCTTTCATTATCATTCGTGTGACTAATCATTCTCCTAATTTAACATCAACCAATAAAATAGAAGAAAGTAATAAGAACTTCAAATACACAAAAAATTGAATCTATAATTCAACTTAAGGCAATCGATATCCAGTCATCCGGCAATGATGCCTTTTTTGATAAACTATCAACTACGTCCCATTTTCAATGCATATGCAATAGTATGCAAAATAATACCCAACTTATAAGGACGACGTCGAATCCACAAAGAGCGGATCGTAGGATTACACTTAAATAGTTCCATAGGTTCAACGCAAAGCTAGGACATAACACATAATATATATAGAAAAATATTAGAGAAAATCAATATGAAATATAAAAATCCAAATATTGTTTCCGCGGATGGATTATCCCTAGCTAATATCCTCAAATAAAAAATTAGTCAGATTAGACTATACTTAGGTCTAATTCAATGACTAATTTTATGAATTCCTCACTAATGAGTCTTTATCCAACTCAATTTTCCTTTATCAAGAAAAACCTTTGTTAGAGAGCTCAACTGATGCTTGCAACAACTGATTTTTAGATTAAAACTTAAAAAAATTACTAGGTTCGTGCTTAACAATTAATTTTAGAACTAGCTAATCAATACTCATTTGGGATTTACACCAAAATCCAGTACACTCACCCCTTGAAAAAAATTTATCTACTCATGAATGAAGAAATATAATGTATACTAAAATAGAAATCATCCGTTTCAAGGAAAAAATTATAGCAAAAGATAAGATCCAAGCTTAGCAAGGTGCACAAATTTGGATTTTCTTCCATAGCAAGAAAGAGAAGTTCTTAGCTATTTTCTATTACTAGTTTCTATCACTACAAATTGTAAAAAGAAGCATCTCTACAATATTTCCCATAGTGAAGAAGATTATCGTACATAATTATATGAATTCCTATTCTATCCATTGAATATGCCAAAATGGAGCAGTTTATCCTTCAAATACGCTTTAATCCCTAAGCTTCCTTGTTGGACTGATAAGACACCAGTCTACAATTGTTCAGCACCAATCGAAGCACAATTTCAGCCTTCAGTTCATCAATGCCACATGCACTTGGATTGACATAACATCGATGGGGAATTGTTCAGCGTGAGTAGTTTGCTGATGCTTAAGGCCTTCTCTTTCTAGTCAAGCTTGTATTTATCCAGCGAGACTCCCTTTTGATTCGATGAGCCATCGATTCCTTTGCCAGTATGCTTCAATGATTTTAAGCTCCAAATTCTTCAAGCTTCATTTTTCCAAGTAATGTTTTTACAAAAGAAAACAAGGGCCAAAAATCCCCTAGTTAGCATTAAACCATTGGAATAATTTATGAATATATATTCAATAAGTTGGCAAAATAGGTATAATACCAACTCCTTAAGACATTGATCTTTGCCGAACTGGAAATTTCGCCGCACTAGTGATCTCATATTGGTGGACAAACTCTATAGAAGTGAAAGTTACTAAAATTGGTCAACTTTACAAAACTTGATGGACCCTCATAGGTGTGATACTGTAGAAACGAGCCTCACCCATCGATCTAGACCCGAATGTATGGAATATCTTTCGACGCATCAAAACCATCTTCACATATGCAGAGCTATAGAAGCAACCAATATCTATAGAAACTGACCTCCCTAAAACCCCCTTAAGCTTGTGTATGTGTAGCTTCTTTACCAAATAGGCATAACCAAAGTGAAAGGGTTGCCGAATCGAATGCACAAGATACACTTGAACCAGCAAATTTAAATCAAACTAAACATTGGTTTATAACTTGCAAAATTATTCATTACCTCCCGAAGATAAACTAATAGTGCAAAGTATTTATAAAATAAGTTACATACCAGTTGGGATCATCAAATAACCAATCTGAGGTTGGCTTAACCAAAAGTTGAACATGGTATACAAAAATTCTCTAAATTAATATTCCACTAAAGTGTCCAATCACTCCAAAACACCTCGAGATTCATGCAAAGCATCCAATAAATTCAATAATCACCCTTCAATCTTAGTGGATTTATCAAAATTCAAATACCACTTCGTCGGCCCTAAATATTGATTTTGGTCAAACTCTTAAGGTTTCAAACATCCCAAACTGAAAAATCACCTTAAAACGCATCTTATCACCTCAAAAATCACGTCTACCATCCCCGTAAGTCATACACACTGAAAAGAAGCTATAGAAAGGGTCATACATGTTAAAAGAGAAAGAAATCACAAAACGATTATGAGGATTATTATACAAGGAGCTTTTCCACCGGCATGATTTGCGATAATTGGCCATCGATGGTAGGTAAGGGTTTCTTTTCTAAACAAACCCTAAATAATTATCATATTTTTTAACTAAAGTCATTTTTTGCAATTGATTCTGGAGTGGCTATATTTCGAAATTTTTGGGTAATCCTTAAAGTATAAAAATTGGCTACCCTACATGCCTCTTTTGATATGGACAATTCATTGGTCCATAAAAGACTGTCTCAACAAGATTGAGGGCCTAACGTCAAACTCTATAGAGAGACTTAATTTTTTTTGTCCTTTTAACATATGTAAATTGAATAATAATAAAAATCTCAAGATAATCATACAATTTATTTCTGGAAAGGATAGGATGCACGCAGAACTTATGAAGTAAAAATGTAAAGACTACAAATTTTTAATGTAAAAATATAATATAATATTAGAATAATAAAATTTTGCTCAAGAATTTTGGAAGTTGATAAAATAATATAAAAATAGTGTTATGATGAATTATATAGGTTGATTTAATAATATTGAAATAGTGTTGACTTGTTTCCATGCTTAAAATTTGATAAAGACACCAAAAGGAAAATATGATTATTTTTTTTAAAAAAAGAAAACAATTGAATTTGCATAATGCATAAGGTTTGATAGTTTGGGAGACTAAAAATATTCAATAATGAGACGATAAAAATAGTTGAAGGGGAATAGAAAAGGTAAATATAGGAAAAGTAATGTGGGTTTATATTAATGGAAGAATATAAATAAGATAGCACAATAGGTGATAGTAACGTAAGAAAGTATATGAAAATTATGTATTTGTAATTATTTTTTTGAAAGTGAGAACGAGTCTGGGGGTCTACACTAGTGGAAATTCATCTAGGACCTTAAAACTTTCCCATTTTGGTGCCTAACTTTTTGCTAGTAATGCCACTTATGTTATATGATATAAATAGCGTAATATGTTATGTGTAAGAAAAGGTAGAGGTAGCGGAGATGGAGGATGAAAGGCGAGGAAGTTTTCCAGAAAGTAGTACGATGCCGACATCAACAACATCATCTACAATGACAATCATTCCAAATAATAATAATAATAATAATAATAATAACAAAGAACAAGATCGGTTCCTTCCTATAGCAAATGTGGGTCGAATAATGAAGAAGGTGATCCCAGGAAATGGAAAGATCTCGAAAGATGCAAAAGAAACGGTTCAAGAGTGTGTATCAGAATTTATAAGCTTTGTTACCGGGGAAGCATCTGATAAATGCCAACGTGAGAAGAGAAAGACAATTAATGGTGATGATATTATCTGGGCCATTACAATTCTCGGGTTTGAAGATTATGTTCTCCCTCTTAAACAATATCTTCACAAATATAGAGAATTAGAAGGTGAAAAGCTAAATGTTCCAAAGCAGCAACAACCACAACAACATGACCAGAAGCCAACTTTTTCATACAACACTGCATATTCTCCCACTGGCCTTCTTCCTCAAACTTCATTTGTTTCACCAAATCAATCATTTCCTTTGCCATTTTCCCCCAACTCAATTCAGTCACAATTACCTAAACAGGAACACGTTGATTCTATGGGCCACTGGTAATAATATAACAAAAAAATAAATATATATTTTATTTTTTCCCTTTAATTTTAATTTATATTTTTTATGATGTAATATGTAATATAGTACTAAACAAAAGATTATATATATATATAAGTCACAAATGAGTGTCCACTAATTTGTTACTGTGGTATATAACAAACATTTCATGTGTAAAAGAGGATTGAAATTCATTCCATCCACCTGTTTATCCAGAAGGGATTATTCTTTATTACTTTATCCTTAACATTCTTCAACAAATTACACTTTATTGAAGAATAACATTAACCTATATTATTAAGGGTAAAATATGAAGAAAAAAAATAATTAATTTTTTCTTGATTTTGTAAATTGCCAATTATTAGGATAAATATTTTTAGTAAAGTAAAAAATATAGGATCGAAGACTAAAATACTTTCAAAAAGTATCTGAATCCGTTATCCTAACATCAAAATTAATTTGATTCTATTTCATAGTTCCTTCTTCCTAAAATAAGTGATTCTTTACACTATTCAAGCCCATTTAGAATAATAATGAATAAAAAGTAAAGTTTACTATGTTATCCTTACTATTAAATATTGTAATGACCTTCTTGGTTATTTTCCTTGTTTTTCGTTATTTTTAGAGTAAGAGATTTTCTATAGCGATCCCAAGACATTTACGACTTGTTGGGACTGACAGTTCAGTCACTTGGTCGTTCATTTGGTTTTCATTTGAGTTTGCATGTTTTCAAACTTTTTAATCTTGAACAGTTGACTTCGGTCAAACATCAGGTAAAGTGCCTCATAATGCCTTTTTGATGGTTTTGTTAGCATCGAATTTTGACTTCTTTCTAGAAGGACTCTTGGTTAGGGTCAGGAGGCTTCCGAGCTCATTTCGAGTAACCTTGTAAAAAAAAATTTAAATGAAGCTTGGGTGTTGGACCGACATCTTCGTTGAGTCTGAAATGTAGAATTTAGTGGGGTTAACATAGTTCATTTGTGTGCATGGGGTACCAAATGAATCTCAAGCCCACGTCGGGACATTTTTCAAACTCCAAGTTGGGGTTTGTGCAACCATTGTTGCTGCACCATTCCATGTGCTCCGTGTTCACGAGCCTCGAGCGAGATTCGCAAGCTCTGCTCTGTGTTCACATTGAGTAAGGACCTTGACTTTCACATTTGGGAATGGGATCCCGCGTTTGTAGAGAGCTGAGATCCTAACCCTATGCGATCATGAATGGGGTCCCACGTACGCAGAGAAGTGTCACTGTTGACCCCCACCGAGTTTACTACAGCAAGCACTACCTTGAGTCCTGCTTTTGTGATGAACATTTAGTTGTCCTTTTTATTGTGATTAGCCCCAAAAATCAGTTCATAGTTCAAACTTCAAAACAAGATATCTTAAAAAATTTAGATCTAATTAAACTCATTTTTAGTGCAAGTTCATTTGAATTGCAAGAACACAATATTACGATCTTCGGGTGAGCACTGGGGACTCATTTTGGAGGTAAATTCTCATCCCAAACCTCCCTAGTTATCTCTGTTGATGAGTTTGAGAATTTGACTCATTTGAGGCCTTTTTAGTTCAACAATTAGTGTCCTCAATGCCTTTTTATGTCCATATCTAATGATTTATTGTGTTTTGCAACTATAAAGGCTCCAGAACAAGGCAAGGATGAAATCACATAAAAAGAAGATAAAAACATGGAAATAGAGCAAAATCAAGACATTGATGCTGGCCAAAAGGCACTCAGCAACTCGTCGAATGTGCCTGACCTTGCTAATTTTGAAAGCGTCTTTGAGAGAAATGATCAAGACAAGTCTGTGAGAAAAAGTGTCAATAGGCGACTCGCATAACATAGCCAGCGGAATGACACGACTTCACCAAAAGTTATAGAACAATTGCTCTAAACAAAGGCTAAAAAGGCGAGAATGGGTGAAATCGGTGGCTTGCCGAATGTGAACGGCGAGCTACATCGAGCTAGCCAACTGTTGTTCATACACCTGAAACCTAAATCTAAGGAAAGGCAAGAAGAGGAATAGGTCGGTGACTCACCAAATGAGTCGGTGAGAACGACTAATGTCGCCGACTGAGAAATTTGAGGACATTTTGGCTAATTTTTGGGGAAGTATAAATAGCCAAAAGGAACGAAACGTGGATCTCTTTGCTCACAGAATTGAATCCAAAACTTTTCTGAAATAGAATTATAGAAACTTCTATTTTGTAGTGTGAGAAACAAGCTTGTAACCCATAATTTTTTGAATTTCAGAAGTAGGTCTCTTAAATTGAAGTTGAAAATCCACAATCTGATGGCCGAGAATGTTTTTGGTATATTTTACTGAACTTTTAATATGATTGCCTAAAACCCCTATTCTAGGGTTGTGCAAATGGAGTTAGGCTTTGATTAAATTAGTGGGATAATGTGTATTGCTCTACTTTTCTTTGATTTCCATGGATTTAATTTGACTACCATGTTTTTAATTTATGAATTAAGGTTGCAAACTTAATTCTAGCTTTAGATCTTTGTCTATTGCTTAAGAGAGAATGTATGAAGTCTGTAATTGAGTTGATGCTTGAATATTAGTTTTGAAATTCTTTATAAACTTGAGAAAAGAATTTGGGGTCTCATCTCTAATTGCTAGTCTTGCTCAATAGAGAAGATGGATGTCAAGTTATTTGGTTATTTAGTTGATTGCACA
Source organism: Solanum appendiculatum (assembly GCA_018342035.1). Classification (NCBI taxonomy): domain Eukaryota; kingdom Viridiplantae; phylum Streptophyta; class Magnoliopsida; order Solanales; family Solanaceae; genus Solanum; species Solanum appendiculatum. Next base: position 450,126 of record JAGDQO010000419.1, read on the forward strand.
TAAGAGTGTCTGAGAGGAATTCTTTTGATAAGAATATTATGATTGAGAAATATAATATGTATTTGATATTGACCCAGCCCATTCATGCGTTTTTAAGATTATTGAGCAATCAAATTGACCCACCTTTAGAAATCGATACCCACTTCTACACACTCATAGATTACCACTCTGCTTGCTCGTTAATCACTTCTTTAAATTTAATTTATCAAAATTTGTTACCTATCAATCTTAATTTGATAATTGGAATTATTTCCACCCTTGTTACTATCTACTTGCATTGAATTAGCACACAAATTAACTTTGTAATTGAATTCTTTGACATACTGTTACTTCCAATTGCACACGCAAGTGTACGTGGTCGCAAAAGTAATAAGTGGCTCTTTAAGAACCGGAATATCGAACCCACAGAGACTTGTCAATAAGCTATTTACTAAATTATACTAGTCTAATTATTTATTTAAGAGTGTCAAAAGAAATAAAAGAATGCAAAAATTAAATACTAAGATTAACTTACAGTGATTGGGACAATTCCAAGGCTGCAACATGCATAGGGTTTCATGTATTGCATCTCATGTAATGAATTAACTAAGGTTATCAAATTACTGATTTACAGGGTTGATTTTATGATCATGATCTCTCGACCTCTAATCGCCTACTCCAACTAATTGTCTAACTACATCGTTGAGCGGGGATAGGCAGTCCTAATTGGCAAGCATTTATATTTCATCCTGTTTCGTAACCAAGCGAGGTGTTCGTCCGGGCATCACTCCTGAACACGAATCTAAACAAAGTTAGAACAAGCTCTTTGCATTCTCTGGTCTATCTACCTCTTTATCTCTCGAGTCTAAGAATAGACAATAGATTTATTTCTATGGTGATCAAGCATGAAATACTAAAACAAGAATACAAAAGTAATTTAAACGATAACCAACATTAATTCAAAACAATCGATGTTCAAAAATTACCCATGGCCGCAGCCCCAGACCAAGGGTCTTTAGCTACTAATACCTAAGAAAAAGAAGAAGAAAAGAACCCTAAAAAGTATTGACAATTTTTCCTTCCACAGTGTCTTCCTCCAAAAGTTTTCCCCTTTCGAAATAACTATTTCTATGGACTATTTATAGATATAGAAAACCCTGAATAAAATAATTGAGTCCAAAACAAGGTAGGAATCCAAAACCAAAAGGAATTGGATTCCTACGTGAAACTGTGCCGCCACAACCTTTCCATATATATAAATATTAATATAATATTCAATTTAATCCATTAAGCTGTCTGCTTGATTTTCCTTCTTCAATCTTTCATAATTAATTCATTTTAGCTCCAAACTTCTTCAACTTTGTACCAATTTAATCCTACAAATAAAATACACTATTTAGCACAATCCATAAAATCCATGCTAAAAAAAAAGACAAATATAAATAATAAATATGAGGAAATTAATGATAAGAAAATATATTTTTGACCTCAGATCAACACCCCACACTTAAACTTTTGCTCGTCCTCGAGCAAACATTAAAGCTCATCTCAAAAATCATACTAGGAAGCCATCACTTTGGTTGATACAAACAATTAGGCCATATTGAAATTTCAAAACATCAAGTACACTTCTCAATCATTATGCAAGACATCCAAATAAACAACAAACCTCTAACCTCCTAACCTCAAGGACGGACTTTGAACTCATCAAATTTAAGCTTGCTCACCTACTCTCGTCAAAGAAAGTTAATAACATCACATATCTATCATGAAACAAGTGCCCTCACAAGAAGAAATAGTCCACACACTCAATTCAAAAGATTGAATATAAATTAAAGACTTCACATCAAAGATCAAATCTCACACTCACAAATAAAATTCACATGTATGCTCAAAGAACCATATGCTTGCCCATTATGTACATCTCCACTAATTAAGCATGCTTGAATAGAATCAAATAGGACTTTAACGGGTTATAATGTAGGCTGAGGGACAGGTAGGAAAATTATATAATAGTGACTCACACTTCCCTAAGCACTTTGTATTTTTAGACTTCATCATCCATTATTTTCTTCTCTTTATTTTCAGCCCTCTCTTCAACAATTATTTCACAAGTAATTCTCATCATCTCAATAATGCTTCAATCATTTTTTTTTCTTTCACAATAATATATTTTTTTCTCAAAGAATTTTTTTTTTTTTTTCATGTCACATTCTTTCGAAGAGGGCTTTTTTTTCACCACTTTGTAGCCATCATTGATTTCTTTTTCATTCAACCATCCCTTTTCTTTTTCCAGATATAACAATTATAATCAGTCTATGCTTCAGTGCTCAAGGAAGCAAGGTGCAAAAACTAGGGATTCAACAAAATAGTTAAGGGCAAAATATGGCTACCAACAAAAGGCTACAGGCTCAAAAGGGCGAACTAGTGATATAATATCTGAAAAGGCTAAAATTTATAAGGCAAATCAAAAAAAGCCTATTATCATCTCATAAATTGAGCAACACTTTTTACTTCGCTTCAATAACATGCAGGGCAAGTTCTAGACTAAGATGCAAAACATGGAATAAACAAATTCTCACCACACATGACACAAGTATCAATCAAGATGGATCAATTTCACTTCTAAGAGAGACAGGATCATAACAAACTACAAAATAAAATAAGCTATTTACAAAGTCACAACCATGAACCTCGGTGTCAAAGAGTCTGCAATTTCAATAGCAATCAAGCATTCACAAGAAAGTATTATTCAAAATTAGGCCTAAATAGCAAGTATCACACAACTCAAAAGGGTCTTTTCTTTTCTCTAAAAAAAAAAAAAAATTAAAAAATTTACTCCCTATCGGTTCAAAGGGACTATCCTCAGGAAAAGTACCGAAAACAAAAGCCGAGGAACCCACCTAAAAATACAAAAAGACTCGATAAAGCAGTAAAAACTAGGAATTCATTCCTCCACCCCACACTTAAAAAAATGCTATGTCCCCAAAGCATCAAATAAAATTTAAAACAAGGGTTAGGAAAACTCCCTGAGGCCTCTAGGCCTAGCTAGTAGCATGTTCTCTTAATTTTCATCAAGGGTCGTCACCCCACCCTTAAGCTCAAACGTGCTCCTTAACTCCAAATTCTTGGGTACTCAGACTTCCCCTAATCTGCAAAAACAAGACCAAAAGAAAAGAAGAAAAAAAATGACACTATAAAAAATAAAATAAGAAGCTACACTACCAATTGGGATGCCTCCCAATAAGCGCCTAATTTAACGTCGCGGCACGACCTAATTAAGTTCACCACTTTTCTTTCCACTTTGAGCTTATGAATTGCACCCCTAACTTTGCATCAACTTTTCTACTCCTCTCAAGGGGTGGTGGTATAAAGATAAAGGAACCAAGTAATAAATGTCGCATCTTGCACTTCTTGGCCCATATGTGAGGAATGTCGTTTTGTCTACGTGGATTAGATAAATTTAGGATGTCGGGGCCTTGTTCCTCATCTATAGTCAAGTGTTTTGAATGATATCCAAGATGCCTCAACTCCAAAGCAACATTATTTACAACATTCTCACTTTTGTACTCTTTCTCAACATCGGCATTAAGGAATACAGTATAGTTGAATGATTGGAATTCCTCTTTTTGCTCCACTAGTTGGTCATCATCCACAAAAATTGGTGATTGGGCATCAGACGCCTCAATCTTTTTGTTCAAGTGAGCCTCCAGGTCATGAATATCTGAGCCAAATTGATCTATTTCTTGTGTGAGCTCAACCCTTTCTTCTATCAGTTGGGTTGTCATGTATGTCAGATCATCACAGATAAACTCTTGACACTTTAGAAGTTGAATTTGTCCTTGTATCCAATATTGGCTCACTATCTCTGCTTCTTCACGATTTTCTCTTTGTTGGGATTCAATATCTTCATCTATTTTAGCTAAGACTGCAATTTGCAATCTAATATCGTCAAGCGTAGCTTGCATTTCTCTGATTTTTTATTGCTCTTCCACGCATTCCAACATTTGTTCTGAGATTTTTAAATTAACTTTGTCCAGCATGTCCGCACATTCCATAAATGAATTCACATTGTAAACTTCTTGTTTTGCATTATCCATTGTATCACCCCTACCAACATCACAAATAACAGAAGAATCATAATAGGGGTTCGGGGAAGGGGAGTAAGAGTTAGGACAACCATTCCAATGAACAAATTGACCACCACATATATGACATATAGGACAATCGATATCCAAGTGGGGTCCATTACAATAATTACAAGGATACTTATAAGAATACTCCTCACCCAACCATGGTTTATCCCAATAAGCCATATCAATAAGAGTACCAAATTATTCAAAGGGAAAAAAAATTATTGTTTAGAAAAAAAAGATAATTAATAAAACAAAAAAAAGAAAATTTTAAATAAATAAAAATAAAAAGTATAACCTAGAAGAATAGTTAATTTCTAAATCCCCGGCAGCGGCGCCGAATATATGTTGCTCACAATTGCACACGCAAGTGTACGTGATCGCGCAAGTAATATAATGGCTCTAAAAGAGCCGGATTGTCGAACCCAAGGGACTTGCCAATTAACTATTTTACTAAATTATACTAGACTAATTATTTATTTAAGAGTGTCAAAAGAAATAAAAGAATGCAAAAATTAAATATTAAGATTAACTTACAGTGATTGGGACAATTCCAAGGCTGCAGCATGCATAGGGTTTCATGTATCGCATCTCATGTAATGAATTAACTAAGGTTATCAAATTACTGATTTACAAGGTTGATTTTATGATCATGATCTCTCGACCTCTAATCGCCTACTCCAACTAGCTGTCTAACTACATCGTTGAGCGGGGATAGGCAGTCCTAATTGGCGAGCATTTATATTTCATCCTGTTTCCTAACCAAGCGAGGTGTTCGTCCGGGCATCACTCCTGAACACGAATCTAAACAAAGTTAGAACAAGCTCTTTGCATTCTCTGGTCTATCTACCTCTTTATCTCTCGAGTCCAAGAATAGACAATAATTTATTTCTATGGTGATCAAGCATGAAATACTAAAACAAGAATACAAAAGTAATTTAAACGATAACCAACATTAATTCAAAACAATCGATGTTCAACAATTACCCATGGCCGCAGCCCTAGAACAAGGGTCTTTAGCTACTAATACCTAAGAAAAAGAAGAAGAAAAGAACCCTAAAAAGTATTGACAATTTTTCCTTCCACAGTGTCTTCCTCCAAAAGTTTTCCCCTTCCGAAATAACTATTTCTATGGACTATTTATAGATATAGAAAACCCTGAATAAAATAATTGAGTCCAAAACAAGGTAGGAATCCAAAACCAAAAGGAATTGGATTCCTACGTGAAACTGTGCCGCCACAACCTTTCCATATATATAAATATTAATATAATATTCAATTTAATCCATTAAGTTGCCTGCTTGATTTTCCTTCTTCAATCTTTCATAATTAATTCATTTTAGCTCCAAACTTCTTCAACTTTGTACCAATTTAATCGTACAAATAAAATACACTATTTAGCACAATCCATAAAATCCATGCTAAAAAAAAAAGACAAATATAAATAATAAATATGAGGAAATTAATGATAAGAAAATATATTTTTGGCCTCAGATCACATACCACTTCATGTGAGATTCAACCCCGACCTCATACATTGGGTAGATAGATTGCTAATAACCACTTACTTATTTAATAGTTTTACCAGTAATTTAAGCGTTATGAAAAATGGTGTCGTTGCGGAGAGTGATGCTTCGAATTCTTTTAGTGAAGTGTTTTTGTGAAGTAATCTTGTGTAGTAGAACATTCTTATTGTTTGTTTCACTATTTTTCTCTTTTTAGGTGACGACATGAGTGTCATTTGGAACAATGATGCAAGTCAACATGGGCAGAATTATTATGTGGGAAATTTGTATGATGTGAATTTCGATGCTATAGGAAGTACGGGAGCGAACCTGTTACCCCAATCGTGGGAAATGCTATATTTCATGTAACTAGAACTATTCTTTAACTGCTCCAAATGAAGGGAATTTTTGAGGGCCTGGCTCATGAAGATCCCCTTGAGCACATTAAGCAACTTTGTGGATGTATGGCGCCCATTCACTTTCAAGAACATCATTCGATTGGGTCTTTCTCCTTTTTCTCTGATGTGGGAGGCTTCAAAATGGTTGGCTGAACTACCAAGGGACTCGATCACTTCGTGGGATGAGTTAGCTGAGGTGTTCTTTGAGAGGTTCTTCCCTAGTTTGAAGATGGTGAAGCATAGGGACAACATCCAAAATTTTAAGAGAATTAAAGGTGAACTTATCCATGAAACATGGCTAAGGTTCCAAAAATTAGTGTTACATTGCCCCAATCATAAGTAGTCAGATAAAGTGTTGTTGCAATATTTCTACCGGAGCCTTGAAACAGTGAATAAAGAGATAGTTGATCAACTCATCAGATGTGGAATCATGAGACAATCATTTGAAGTTGCTTCAGCATAGCTTGATGAGATGACCAAAATCAACTGTGCATGGCACACAAGGAAAGATCAAGTGTCTCCCCTCAATCTGGGCTTGACAAGTGAGCAACTACAGAAGAACAAAGAGTGCGATGAGAACACGGCTAAAATGATGACGCTACTTGATTTGTTGTCAAAGCATGTCATGGGGGTGGATTCAAGTTACTGAATTCAGTTTGTGTTAGTAGTAGGTTTAGCTCGAAAGATGCTAATTTGAAGCCATGTATGAAGAGAAAGTTTAATTTTTAGTAAATCAAATGGGGGGTTCTCTCCCAAAGAATTAAAGACTGACTTCTCTACCTTGACTCAAACTGTTACTTCTCATTCACTGTCAATTAAGCAACTTGAGGCCCAGATGTGCAAAATTTCAACTAATTTGAACCCGAGGCCAAGAGAAAGTTTGCTTAGTAAAACTGTTGCCAATCAAAAGAATGATGTTTGAAAACATGACCACACCATGCCACAACGTTAAATAAGGCATTTCTTGAGAGGCAACCCAAGTTTTTAATGTTTTCAATAAAGTGTGTCGAAATGTGCAAGAGCAATTCAAAGCTCCATAGTGTAGGAATGGTTGCTAAGAAAAAACGTCAAGGGCAACCCACCAAACTGAATTTTCAAGAAGAATTCATTCCGCCAAGTCAATTACAAAACATTTCTAAATGGTTCTATTATTTTACATGAGCTCTAGAACATTCGGTGACTCGCCAAAATGGTAAGGCGAGTTGGATCGAGCTTACCGAGTCAAGATTTGAGGTTGATGATTGTACATGCTAAATGGGTGAGCTGAAGCTCATTCAGCGACTCGCCAAATAGCTTCGGTGATGTTAGTCACAGCTCACTGATTGGGACATCAGGGGGAAAACAAAGGGTCTTTATGAGTAAAATGTCTTTTCTTTTGAAGTTTATTATTCTTTCTTCTTCCTAAACTATTCAATTACATTTAGTCAATTAGTTATTTTGCATTTCTACACAATTTGAGCCTTCTGAATTGTGTATTTATGGGAAATAGAGCCTAAACGCTTTCTCCTTTTTGTTTGCTCGTTACTTTTGCTAATTGAGGTTGGTTTTCGAGTTAAATATTGTCACCTCTCTTTTTTCTGATTGATGAGCTTCCTAGTTGTGATCTGGTTGTCATTAGTGATGTACTTTGCACTTACTGATGTTGGGTATGTAAATTAATGCAAATGATTGATAGCCCATTGCAATATTTGTTTACATTTTGCCCGTATGATTAATTTCATATGTTTGGATAGTTGATTCTTAAAATCTATCCTTATTATTTAGTGGTTATTTTGTGTATTTGGTGTGGGTGAGGTCTAACTAATTCAAACCCGACAAATCGGCTTGTTTTTGCACAATGATAGATTGGGTGACGTCATTCTTAAGGTGAAGTCATCATTTTTTTAGTATAATTGAATTTTGGGGGGAGTTTGAGTACCTGAGTGTTGATTGATGTGATGGCTAGTTTCATTTTTATGCTAATTAGGTGCGAGTGTTCTTTGTTGCTTGAAAACTATGTGAAAACTTGAAATTTGGGTTTGAGGTTGGTAATTAAATGTTCGGCGAGCTCAAAGGTGGATCAGCGAGTCGCAAAGCTAGCCTCACTTTGCCCTTTGTTTGAGAACTTTAGATCTTGGATTTTGTCACTTTTGGCGAGCCTCTTCGAGCTCGCCAAATCGACTCGGTGAATCACCAAGTTGTTCATGACCTCTCCCTTTGTGCCTGAGTTTAGCTGAAGTTGCTAGTGTCTCTTTTGGTGAGCTTCTTTAAGCTCGCTAAACTTGTTCGACAACTCACCGACCTAGTTGGCGAGCACCAGAACAATTTTTTGCTGAGTTCTCTTTGTGATTAATTTTCAACTAACCATTTACCCAATCGATGTTGTGGATTGTTGTGCAAAGTAGGTATGGCTAAACCAAAATAACCGGTGTCCAGGAGGAATATTTCTTCTTATTATCCTCCCCTTCCTCCTAGAATGAAACAAAAGGGGGTGTTAATTTCTAAGCCCAACGAGCAACATCAAGCCGCTCCACGCACTTCTCAGCGTGTGAGTAAGAAAATACAGAAAAAGGCCATGACGACAGCTGAGTCAAGGGGGAATAAGAGGGTTAAAAAACCTTCTGAGGAAGTACACAACTCTGACAACAAGTCCTGAGACTTCACTTTAACTGATAGTGAAGAAGAGATTGACAAAATTTTGACTCCCACTCATAAGTAAAAAGCCACAGTACCTCTAGTCCAGCCAAATAAGAAGATTGCAATCCGCTCCAAGATTATGAGACATCCAACTACCAATGTGGTACATCAGGTGTTGCCGGTGATAGCTCCCCGGGCTATGAATAGTTTGAAAGTAGCTAGGTTGAGGACCATTGTTGCAGAAAAGAGGTTGTCTAGTGACAGGTTTATAAGTGACTACTCGACAGTGTGGAATACTATAAAATTCCACAAATTTGAGCAGTTCACCTGAGCCAGGACACCTTATCTCCTTGATTGGGTACGGGAATTTTATGTGGATTATGCTAAGGCTCTCCCAAAGAAGAGAAAGAGGGTTGTTTGGAAGCCAGTTGAAGTTCTAGGGAAAGATGGTCCGATGTTGGGCCAGTAACATTAATGATGTGCTGAACTGTGGAAACACTAATACTTCTTCCTACAAGAAGTGGATGAAGAACCTACTTGATGATTTACGGGGTTGGTTGGCCTCATTGCTTTCTTATACTACTCCACCGTAAATTGTGAATGGGGTTAATATTTAGAAGAATGACTTAAATGTGGTTGTCAGATTTTGGTTCGAGTTTATTAGCTGCACATTGATGCCATCAAAGAATGAATCCATCCTTCGCTAGCCCAAAGTTGTGCTATTGGGTTGTTTCATTCCCTGTGAGAAGATAGACATGGGAAGCATCATCAAGGAGAAGATGCTCATGAAAGCAAAGCAAGAGATGACATCCTTGCCCTTCTCAGTTTGATTACCTAACTCTGTGAGTTGGCTGGGGTTCCATATAGAGAATCTACTGATACGAAGATCGCCTCGTCCTCTTCTAGTGACATCCAGATGATAGAGGCAGATTACCTTAGGGATGATGTGACCAGAAAGAAGCCGCCTCAAGCTGACACCACACCGATAGTAGATCTAGTTTCCTTAAAGTTAGAGCATGTTTATCCCGCTCCTCATGTGGAGCCTTCACATACCTTTCCTTCTCTTACTTGGGTCTATTGTGCCTCCCCCTACATCCCAGCCCCCATTGACACAGGCTCTTATTTATTGAATGGATAGTATTGCTTATTCGGCGGATGCTACGTCTTCTCATCAAGAGAAGGAGATGTCTGGTAGGATTGTTGCAGCTATTGAGGCTGTCATGGCCCCTATGCAGACTAAGTTGGTAGACCATCAGATTTTGTTAACTGATTATGGATTGAGACTACATACCCTAATCGCTCGGGTTGATGAGCCTGAAAAAGTAATGGGTTCATCATCTGATTTGACAGCCTTAAAGGCTGATTTAGCAGGGTTGAGGAAGGATGTGGATAAACTGAAATCCATAGAAATATCTATGCTTTGGGGTGAGGTACCCCTACAAAAGATGTTGGCATCCCTACCATGCAAAGAGTGGATGTGGCTCCAGCTAAGACTAAGAGAGTTGCAGATTAGGCTAATGATGACTCCACTCCAAAGATAGATGAGGAGGAGTTTGATGATGATGAGCAGCTGAGTGTAGATTCCATTGTAGAGCTTTACAGTTTTGAGGAGTTGATCATGCATGCTACTTTGGAGCAATCCCTTCATGAGACATCCGAGAATGTTCTTAGTGGGACCCATCTTTCAGACTCTACCGCTCATCTAGATGTACCAGGCGCTGATGCCCAGGTTGATTCCGTCATAGTTGAGCCAAAATAACAGAGTTCATCACAAACATAGCCTGCCAAGGGGATCTTTATCCAGTTTATTTATGAACTTTTGTTCCACGTTGAGGACACAGTATTTTCCTTTTTGGTGTGGTGAGGGCATTTTCCTATCCCTTTTTAATTGTATTATTTTTATTTGACATTTTATTTGGTTTTGTAGTTGATATTATCTTTTGATACATTTTGTAGTTTTTGGTTTGGCTTTGATATATGAGTTAATGATCAGTTTCGCTTGTCTATCGATTTCCCCAAGGTTTCTAAATGCTTGTGATGATTTTAAATGATTTAAGAGTTTGTGCACTCATTGTTCACATTTGAGTATCGATCATAATCAATATCGATGTCTTTAATAGTTCTTTTGATGAGAGATGTGTTCGTGTTGGTGCTGCAAGGAAATTCATGTTGCACAACTCTTGCATGATCTTCTATCATCTTGTTGTGACTAATCATGTATTTATGTGAGTATTGTAATGACCATTGCATGCATGCTTAATTTTGTAGAGTTGTGCACAACAAGAGTGTTTGAAGTTCCTTCTGTGGTGAGATCTTACTTGAAAGCATGTGTGTAGATTTCTAGAATTTGTCTTGTTGGTCTAATTGCTTAAGCTTTAGTGAATGCAAGAAATGATCTTTGACACAAATTTTGAGAGTGAGCATAAATTATCATACCTATTTTGTGACTACCTTGTGAAGATGTGCAACCATTTGAGTCTAAACTGTTTGTTGTCAACCTTGTTGAAACCTCTTGAACCAAAAATGTCCCTACTTTCTCACTCTCAAATCCTTTTTGAAGCATTTATTTTTTAGAATAGCCAATTTAGGCCAAAAGCCTAAGTTGGGGGTGTGGTGAAGAGGGAGAAAAGACCCCTAGTGAAAAAGAGAAATGCATGAGACACTTTGATCAAAAAGTTGGAAAATTAGGGACCTCTCTCTACAAAATGACAGAAATGAATATGAAATGAAAAAGGATGTGTGTAAAGGTAATTCCTTGATTATCTTAATGGCATGAGGGAATTCAACGGGGCTCCAAATGAATTGAATAGGAAATGAATGTTGTGAATTATTTGAGTTGAGTCTCTTGGTCATAATGGGAATTAGCATGAGAGAAGGTGAAGTTGAAAACATTAATGCTTCGAAGAGGTGAAAGTCACTAAGACAAATTGACCATACCTTTTTCCTCAACCCCATTATGAGCCTAAAAAAGACCCTTGAGATCTTTCTACAATTGGGTGATTTGATGATTAGAAAATATGCACAAACCTATGGGATGAAACATGCATATATTTCTCTTTGAGAGAGTAAGAGTTTGTATTTATTGATTCCTTAACTTCATCATTGATGTGCTTTGTGTAAGTATGGAATTGTCTTTTGTTATGAGGGCACTTGAATACCTTTGTTGAAGCATAATTTTGCATCCTGAGTGAGCATTCATGATCATGCACTTAGATTGATAATTGGAAGTCATCATTTTGGGCTTTATGAGCATAATTGTGAGGTATATTATTTTGAGATTAGCCTTGTGATATCACTCACATGTTTACTCGCAAGAAGCACTATTCTAGACACCCTTGTTGAAGTGGTTGAATTCTTGAATTACTTGAGATTTTCTCAATTGTAGGCCTAAAAAAGTTTAAGTTGGGGGTGTTGATGTGTCTGAGATGTTGACTCATTTTAGGCCTTTTTAGTTAAAAATTAGTGTCTTCAATGCATTTTAAGTCCATATCTAATGATTTATTGTGTTTTGCAGCTATGAAGTGATAACACTCAAACCACTCTTTAAAACAAGTCTAAAGAGTGAGTGATCATTGTCAATTAAAATACCCCACTAAGAGTCGGGATCGAATCCCACAAGGAGTAGTGTGAAGTTAAGAGTCCAAGAAGTGAATTAAGATATAACTAATCTAATGTAGTTACGAGGTGATCGGGTGGATCATTCCACCAAAATTTATCTCATAGATTAAATATCAAGTATGAACAACAAGATTAGTAAAACAAAGTTTAAACAATAGTAATCAAATCTAGGGATGTAGGGATGTGTATTGATGCCAATTAGGTGTATAAGTGTATAGCTCGATAATACTTAACAACCATGGATAAGTTGGGTCATCTTCAATAATACTAATCTTCTTCTGATCGCATAGCATTAGTTCATAAAATATTCTTTCGGTCTCAATTATGTAAATTACTTATCAACTCTATACTTTGCTTTTACAACTAGAATAATCTAGATTGCAACCATTGAGACAATTACCCACTCCTATTGGTATTTTTCAAGCACTAATTAGAGATCTAAGATAGGATCAAGTTGGTCATCTCAACCCTTGAATTAATCACCTGCTAACAACCTAAATCCATGGTAAACAGAAAGAAATATAGAGCAATACAACATACCCACTAATTTAAATCAACACCCAACCCCATAATTACACCCCTAGACATTGGGGTTTTAGCCACCCATCACAAAAAGTGCAGAGGCTATACCTTTCATAATAGAAGCTATGAATGTGATGAAATTCAGTAATTACAATGAACATGCACTTCAATTCCACTTGATAATTATCAATTACAAGGGCACTAGTAAAACTCCAATTTAAGAAGAATGCTCAAGAGTTTCTCTCTCTAAGAGTTCTAACAGTAAAAACTAATAAAAGATAGATCCACTTTCTCTCGCTTCCCAGCTATACATTTTAAAAAGATTCTTCTACATCCCATTGGGTGATATTAATTGGACTCGTCGAACCAAATCAGAGGATCGCCATTTTGTTATTCCACTCACTTTTTATTGGCTCTAGTCTTCAGGTGTTTGAACCTCAGTCGGCGGACACGATGGAGTACGCATTTCATGTTCGGCGGATCACTGAATATAACCTTTGTTCGCTTTTTAAACCTTCACTTTTATAACAAGTTCTATCACATTCGGCGATGGACAACTTATTCGCCTTTTCACCTTCAGCGGATTGCCGATGTGTTTTTTCTTCCCCCATTTTGACACTTGGATTTTACATTTGTTCATTTCGGCGTGGTCTACCTTTTTGGGTGATTTACATTTTTGATTTGGCAGTCATCAGGTTAAGATTTTCTACTCTATTTAATGTTTTTGTCCTTTCTTTCAAACATCCATCCTTGCCTTGTCCCTTAGACTTTATAGTTGCAAATCATTAAGATATTATTAGAATAGGACATCATTAGGCATTGAGGACACTAATTGTTGAACTAAATAGGCCTCAAATGAGTGTAAATCTTCCACTCATCAACACTTGCAGCATAAACTTTTGTTCCTCTTCAAGTAAATCAAGAACATAATTAGTTCAACAAGGGTGTATACAAAAGTACTCAATGAGAGCTAACATGAAAGTGCCATTAAAAGGCTACTCTCAACATGCTACACTCAATCAGGATCAAAAAGCTTCAAATGATGACTAGCCGGTATCAAAACAAGCTCAAGCTCACAATAGCCTCTATTGTAATGCAAGACCATGTTTCAACAATTGCATTCAAGTGCCCTCACATCAAGAACAATTTCATGCTCTTACAAAGAAAATTAATAAAGAAGTAATGAATCAACACAACTCTCATTCTCCCAAAAGAGAAATACAGACAAACTTTATCCCATATGTTTGCCTATATTTTCCAATCATCACACAACCTAATTTATGCAAGATCTCAAGGGTCTTTTAGACTTGGAATGGGGCAGAGGGTTATGGTATGGTCAATTTGGCAGAGTGACTTCACTTTTTCAAAGCATTGTTGCAATCATCTTCCCCTCTACTCAAATTCTTTTCATTTGAGAATTCAAACTTCGATTTGTCAATCACTTTAGTGGGAACCCCCTTTTATTCCATCAACTCTCTTTTTCATTTCAACTTTTCAAACATTGTTCATCACAACACCTCTTCCTTGTTTATAAGGAGGGGTTCCTTCTTTTTGTAACACACTTCAAAGTTGAGTCTCATTTCATCTTTATTTTCCTTTCACTTGGGTTTTCTTCCTCCTTCCTTTCCACACCCCCAACTTAGGCTTTTGGCCTAAGTTGGCTATTCAAACAAACCAATGCTTCAAATAGGATATTGGGTGAGAAATTAGGGACAATTTGGTTCAATAGGTCTCAATGTGGTTGTCAACTAATGGTCTAGGCTCAAATGGTGCCAAAATGTGTGCTCACCCTCATAAGGTAGTCACAAAAAGGATATGGAAATTTAGGCTCCCTCTCAAAATTTATGCCCAAAATCATCCTTTACACTTACCAAGGCAAGACAATTGGACTAACAAGGCAAGTTCAAGGATTTAACATACATGCTTCCAAGTAAAATCTCACCACACAAGGCATTTTAAAAAAATCATCCAGCACAGCCCGAAAAGATCAAAAGCTTACGTGTGATGTTCATTGCAAGGCTCACATCAAAATGCATCTAGTCAACACAAGAGTCAAAAAAATCTCTCAAAAGTTCAATCATATCAATTTCTTCCTTGCAACACTAACACTATACACCATGCTCATCATGAATACTATTCAAGATATCGATATTGAACACAATCGATCGTCGAATTATTATCAATGAAAACTCAAGTATTTCACGAAACAAAGGATAGAGAGACAAAAGTTCCATAACAAAAGGGTGGACATCCAATGTTCCTCACACCCCACCAAAGAAAAAATGCAGTTTTTTTAATGCAAAGAAATGAAATAATTTAGCCTAGATGGAGGGACTTCCTGAATGCCATAGAATTGAGACTGCAGACCATGTTGGCAGATTGCCATACATCGGACAGATTGCTGACCATACCTGTAGCACATGAGGAATTGGGTCTAACTCGGGGAGCTATAGGTTGTTCGCCTAAAGTAAAAAAGGCACATCGCTGAATTTCCATGTTGATCACCGTAGTTGACAGTACATCCCCTATTGTGTTTAGCTTAGTAGGCGAATTGATTCGAGTTCACCCAATCTCATCGGTGAATCCCCGAGCTAGGTTATAGTTCACCGAATTTGATAGTACTCTCACCAAATTGAGCCGTCCATTGGGTGAACTCGTTAGAGCTTCGCTGAATGACTTCGGTGAATCACCCAATGTTCCTCGCAATCGGCTACCTTCTGTCGATCTTTCACAACTGACACCCACATTATTGAAAACTACTAATACTTGGGTTGCCTTGTAAGAAGCGCTTTATTTAACGTCACGGTATGACGTGGATATGCTTTCAAGCATCATCCAAGTACACCACTTTAACAACTCTCACATCACGACCTTCCCAAAGTATACCTTCAACCTTTGCCCGTTAACTTTATATTTGAACTCCTTTACGACTTCAATTTCAATTGCTCCACTTCCATACTCCTTCGTTATTATGTACGGACCAGTCCACTTGGACCTTAGCTTACTCGGGAAAAGTTTCAATCTTAAATTATAAAGTAGGACTAGCTCACCCACTCTAAACTCCCGAGTTAAAATCTTTGCATCATGCCACCATTTTAACCTTCTCTTTATAGAGTGTGGAGCTCTCATATGCTTGCAACAAAAACTCATCCAGTTCAAGGAGTTAACTCACCATTTTTGGCTTCCACTTTCAAATTTAAATTCGCCCTCTTCAGCGTCCATAAGGCTAAAAGCTCTAATTCAATCAGAAGACGACAGGCCTGTCACGACCCAAGCCTAGGGCCTAGATGTGACCGGCGAATGGGGAACCCGAAGGAACCCCAAATAAGCCTCATAGCGTATCATTACACATCCTTGGTCGCGGAAGCAATTAAATGACCATAAGCGATAAGCATAATCAAGGGGGAAATCAGGACTAAGGGAGCAAAAAAAAAGAAATGATACATAAATACCATAGATGAGTCAAGCTCAAGCATAATACACAACTTGTCCAACACCACCTCTAAACATGAGTACTTAGCGGGGGCCAAGACAAACTACCGGGCTCACCCTCATAGTCAAAACATAACTAGAAAGGAAAAGTTTTATACATAGCAAAAGATCATGAGCAACGTCCCCGAAATGGAGGACTCACCAATAACCACTATAGAAAATCGTACTAGCCACGCGGAGGAGGATGGTCAAGCGGTGCTCCGGTCCCTACATGGTGACATCATGTAGGCATAGAGTATGCGTTAGTACATTTGAATGTACTAAGTATATGGGATGCAATGCAATGCTACATTAGATGGACATCATAGGAAAAATGCATAATCATACCCAATAGATAGCATATTAATGAAAGATATGTATAATGATGCTTACATAAAAATCATATTTAGTGGGACGTAGTACATGTGTGGCGAGTGACCATCAATATAGTATTTCCAAGGCCTACCACCCCCTTGGAGAGGCGAAAGAGGTTACAACCCCCTCAATTATGGTTACACGGGCCTACCACCCCCCGAGCTAGGGACCAAGGTACAAACCCCTCGATACGGTTATACGGGCCTACTACCCCCCGTACTAGGCAACCAAGGTACCAACCCCTCGATACGGTTATACGGGCCTACTAACCCCCGTACTAGGCAACCAAGGTACCAACCCCTCGATACGGTTATACGGGCCTACTACCCCCCGTACTAGGCTTGGTCGACTCACAACACTTATTTAGGGAAAATCATATACATGTGTCCATTTCATCATCATTTCAGTAATTACATAACCATCCGACTCATAGGACGTACCTTGGACCTTCCCTTTCCTAAGAAATCTATAAATGGGCATTTTATCAAACACATGGTGGGCAATTGTTCATGTAAATGAAATCATGTATTTCAAGAATACTAATTCCAACCAATTCCAAATCCATAAAATCAGCCCACCAACCAACATACATATATATATCAACCTTCATAATTTGATCTTGGAAGCATTGTAAACCATAAACATCACATAATAATCCATTTCATGATAAAATATGCAAATGGACCATAATGGTGTGTAGTAGTATTCCCATAATTCAAGAGTTTCTAAATAATCATAAGGACCCATAAACTTGAAGTAGAAATAGAGGATAAATGGTTGGCTTGTGGAAAGGAAGTTTCCACAATCAACCCACATACTCAACTTTGGAAATCCTTGCATGAAGATTGAATGGAGAATCGAAGCTTAGATTTGAGTCTTGAATCCGGAATTAGAGCTGAGATGTTTGAATTTGGTTGAAGATCTTGGTGGAATTTTTGGAGAGGGCTTAGAGAGTGTTTTTGGAGTTAAGAAAAATGACTAAGTATGGGACATATTCCCTTTTTATAAAAAACGTCTCCAACCCGCCTAAAAAAAAAAGCTCACTGGAAATTGCAAATCTGCACAGACAGGTTTTACGAAAATGGTCATAACTCCCTCATCCTAACTCGGACTAAGGTGAAACCAAGTGCGTTGGAAAGCTAACTCAAAGAGCTTTAATTTGATAGGTTGCAGCCCTTCCAGTTCCTTGTGTGCTAAGAGATATGCCCCTTTTAAGTTGACCCTCCAAATCGCAATTTTTGCGATTTTTGAATTTTGATACGGTTGCTCTAAAATTCGGGTTAGACCCATTCCCACTCAATTTGACCCCACAAATAAGAATATGAAGTCGAATTTCCGAAATCATGCACGGATTTTGAGATATATGGAAAATACAATTATAGGTGTTTCCGAAGCACATTTTCGGGCATTTTTGGGGTCGTTTCAATATCTCCCCCTTGGAAACATTCGTCCCCGAATGTTAAAGAAACGTACATGAGAGACACAAACATGGCAATTTCAGCCCACATAAGGATGCAAACAATGCACTTAACCTTATTCAAAACTCAATATAGTTGTAAAAACCACAATGGAACTTGTCAACTTAAACATGAATGTATGCAAGTGACATGGGGGCTAACTTAAGCTGAGATTTTATAAAGGGCTTTAGATCAATTACCCTTAGGCTCGAGTGGAGTGGAAGAAGATAAGGATATCGCCTTTTGCATGTCCGCTTCGGCCTCCCAAGTAGCACTTTCAACTTCATGTTGATTTCTCCAAAGCGACTTTTAATGGAAGCCACATCTTTGTTTCTCAACCTCTTCCACTTTGTCTATCTAAAATCTGGACCGGAACCTCTTCATAGGTCAAATTATTCTTCAACAACACCCACAACATCAAGAGACACATTGGCATTCGATCAACCCACACACTTCCTCAACAAACACATTTAAATACCGGATGAAACAAATCCATCTCGCTAGGCAATTCCAACTCATAAGCTACCTTGCCAATTCTCCTCATCACCTATAAGGACCCACGTATCTGGGCCTCAACTTGCCCTCTTACCAAAGACCTGAAACGACCTCAAAATGCCCGAAAAATGTGCTTTCGGAAACACCTAATAATTGTAATTTCATATTATATGTTTCAAAATCGCTTGCATGATTTCGGAAATTCGACTTACATATTCTTATTGTTGAGGGTCAAAATTGAAGTGGGAATGGTCAACCCGAATTTTAGAGCAACCGTATC